>MEJB01000071.1:1158433-1307486 GCA_001752375.1 Rhazya stricta
AACTAGCAATAGCAGAGAACTAACAATTTATAAATAAGTCATTCTAATTACCATTCAAACGAAACCTGAGACCTTCATCTTAATCGATGTTAATAGAAACGTAACCACCGGAACCGTTTCGATTCCGGCTCAATAAAGGCCCAACTCTGCGAATCTATTTCCCTCATCATTCGACCGACAAATACACAACTAGTAAGCAACAGGACACTGAACAGTAGTTCCTCTCCAAGTAACACAATCGTCCTGTCGTGGAAACTAATATCTGATATGGTGGGTAAATAGTTATCAAATCTAGACACATGACGAATCAGATCTGCGGTTTTCACGTAGCACAGACCGAGAAACGCCTGCCTTGGATCCAGATACCCAACTAGTAACCGATGCCCCAGTGGTAAGCCAGCTGGCAACGACCACGCTGAAGCAGCGCAGCGCCAGATCTGGCCTTCGAAGTGGATACAAAAGCGACACAGAAAACAGATCAGGTTTAGGTGGTCGGCTTCGGGCCGGCTTGCACGAACAATAAGCAAACCAACAATGTTTTGTTTTCGGACCGATATAAGCTTCACCAGAAAAACTAGTAGCTCCTGCGCAGTGCAAGTTCCTACAGAGGAGCAGGCGCAGCTGAGGGAGTTCCTCGGTCGGACAGCAGTGCGAAGGGATCTAGGTGCTTGGCAGCACAGATGTGAAAAGAAAAGGGAGGAAGATAGTAGAAAGAGAGAAGTGGTGAGAAGCAGAGAAGAAGTGGTGCGCAGCGGTAGTGTGGGGGTGGTGGCAGCGTGGGAAAAAGGAAGAAGGAAGAAGATATAAAACTACGGCTTAGTTTAGGCGTTTTAATATCTTTTTTTTTCAAAAAAAATCTTACATATGCGGTCCATAACCAAAATCTCTTTGGCCTCTTCAAACCTACTAACCAGACCCAACCCCATAAAACGTAAATTCAACACGCTTTTTTTCTTTTTTTGCCATATTCATATTGTGCTTTAGTTTAGATGCGACTGTCTATCCAAAACGCTACATTACACAAATCTAATTTAATTAATACGATAATTTCATAATTAAATAAACGTACTTTTACATAACGTACAATTAAATAACAATTACACAGAAAATTTATTAAATCCTAATTGGCACAAAATTTATATGATCATACAAAATTCATAAAAATGAAAAATAATTCCTAGGTGTTACAGGATTAGTTTATTGCTTTTGGGGAAAATGTTAAAAAAGTTTGGATATTTTGATGTTAAAGTTGTTGTCCACTCCATATGATTTAGTATTCATTTGAAGAAGAACTTCGGAGAATCTATAGCACATTTGAAGCATTCTCAGATAATAAGATCTCTATTGTATTTTACAAATAGAATTAGACTTGATATTGCTTATGCTGTTGGAAGACTTAGTAGGTATACTCATAGTCCAAGTCAAGATCACTGAAAAGCACTAGAAAAGGTTCTTAAATATCTTAGGGGAACAATACATCATTCTCTTTACTATAAAGGCTTTCATAATGTAGTTGAAGGTATAGTGAAGCAAATTGTATAACCATTAATTTAGAAATTGAATATACTACCGGTCACATAGTTATGTTAGGATGGACTGCTCTAATGAGAGGACATAAGAAACAAAGTACTATTTCTCGAAGTACAATGGAGTCTGAATAAATACCATTGGATAGTACTTGTACAAACGCAGAATGGATAAGAGATTTTTTATTAGATATTCCATTTATAAATAAACCTCTACCTCATTATCTATAGACTGTGATTGTAAAGTTGCTATTGATCTTGTTAATCCATCACATACTAACGAAAAAATGAACAAACATATTCAAGCCATGAAGAAGTTTCTGAAAGTGCTGATCAAGAGAAATGTTGTGGCTCTGAACTTTGTGAAGTCAGAGAAAAACTTGGCTGATAATTTGACTAAAGGTTTACCCAAGAAGGGTATACATGAATCGTGAGGGGGATGGGTCCAAACCCACATGGGAGTCACGTCCGGAGTAACCTAACCTTTATAAGTGAAGATTTCATTAAAAAAAAGTTTAATGGGTAGGAACAATTCGTACTGTGTAACTTATTAATAGCATCATTGAGAGATTGAACATGATGCATCTTTTTTCCATCTCTAATATGAGGTGCTATAGAGTGTGATGTTAAGGGAGGGTTTAACCCTGATTGAGGACAAGACGATTCTTCCACCAGGTATAGGTCATGCATACTGTTGGAGGACTCACCTAAGTGAGAATTTCCACGAGGCCGTGTCTATGTGATTAGACTATCCTTAGAGACTCTCCTGAAAATCAACATAAGAGCTCATGACCACTTATAGTGCTATCTGCTTCGAACTYAACTAATTCAATCAACGCTATGTGTATAAATAGTTAAATTTTGGTCAAGAAATGTAATTTAAGGCTCTGTTCATTATGGTTCTCTCAAACTAAAACTTGTTGCACTTAGTATGGGTTTAAGTTCAGAAGACAAAAGTACCTCTTACATAGTATAAAGTTATCCAAAAATTTTCTTTGAAGTTTTGAATTTGAACCTCGACTGTTATAAAATGAAGCTTTTAAACTTAAAAAAGTGATAATTATTTTTTTCATTTAGCACTATCATTTAGTAAATTCCATCTTAAATTAAAAATTTTGTAACTCCTATATTTATATTAAAGACATATATGTAACTCCTTCTTGAATTAGATTTTTGTAAAAGATAAGACAAATAAATTTGAAAAGTTGTAACCCCTCATTTAAATTTTGTAATTCCTAAGATATTATGATTTCTAGCCCCTAAAATGCTTTGTTGCTTTTGGAGGTTATGAAAATCAGTCCTACCACTATAAAAGGGGAAGAAAATAATGAGAAGTGATACTCTTCGACACACAACAAAAATCCTCTCCATTCTTTCTAAATTATACTACTAAAACTCTTTTTCGGAAATTTGGTTGAAGAAGTTCGCGAGGTCTTCCCGTGACCGTGTTCATTGCGGAGGGAACTAAGCACAAGAATTATGACTGATCAATATCACCTGTACATAGAGAAATCTTCACGTCCTTAGAACGTGAATTTGTCATGACTTCGAGTTTAGCTTACTCATCTTTGTAGAACTAGTTCCACTTCAAACAATGTTGTTGTAAAAATTGATACCAGCATCGACCMCGAATTTATTTCTTGCTGTGTGCCAGAAAAGAACCTCTCAAGATTACTGCCTTCATGTCGTTGGACATTGTTGCACCGCTTTCTGCCTTAAAAGTTTATTTCCAAGTGTGTTTGTCTTCAATATTTAATTTCTTACTTCTTTGCATTAAATTGTGTGTTATTATGTTTATGTTTGCATGCCCTTCTTATATAGTTATGTGTTAATGAGTGGTACTTCCTAAAGACTTTTTGGAATCTTCAGTTCTTATTGGAAATACCCAGATGGAGTTCACTGAAGTTCCATTATCTAAATGGGAAAATGGTTGATTCTTCTTTTCCTCCTTCCGTTTATTTATTTATTAAAATTAATCATTCTCTATTCATTTATTTATTTTTTTTAAGAAAGAAATTGTTTATTCTTGAGTTGGACAATTAAAACAAGACTTTAATTTATGCCTGAAAGAAAATATAGATGAAGATGAAAATGTTACGTTAGCGTTTAGGATTAGATGAACCAATTGAAGTTTGAGTCAATCAGTTTGAATTCATATTCATGCAGAAAAGACCTAACTCTGAGGTTCTTTTATGTTGTTTGACGGTGAATTTTAAGCAGCCACCMYGGCTGGCATGTCATTGGCCGTTGGAGGATGGATTACGAACGTTATTGTGTACTTGATAGAAGAATTCAAAATGAAGAGCATAAGTGCAGCTGAAATTTTCAATGTGGTCAACGGCTAGATCTTAATATTCCCCGTTGCAGGAGCCATTGTGACTCCTTCAGGGGCTATTTCCCTATTGTCTGGATATCTGCTTTCATTTCATTGCCGTTGAGAAAATGAAATTCTTCTCATTTTGTTCAAATATTTGTGTTTTAAACTGTGACTTACATGTACATTGAAAAGTCCTTTTGGTAATCTTGCTTTCTGTTAAAATAACCTTTATACAACTCTCCCATGTCTTATTTCTTGAACTATAAAGTTTTTTGGCGAGAATATAATGACTACTTTCGTTTCCTTTCTTTACTTTTAAGCAAGTATGCTTTGGCTGGAGTACCTGTATGGTTATGAAATGTCATTCTTGTTTTTGAAAATCCTAAGCTTACAATTAAGCATGAATAGTTATACAGAAAAGACTTGGAATTYACTTTTTTTCTCTCTATTTTTTCTTTTGGAAAGTGAATAATAATTCACATTAATGTTTATTCTCTAATTCTAGAGTAAACAGATGCTTATCTCCTACATGCATAATATGCAGAACATCATCTATATAGATAAAACATAGAACTTTGCGAAGCATTAAAGAAAAAGATTGATTGCACAAAAATCCCTACTTGAACTCAACTTGACTTCATCTTCGAAGAGAGAAGCAGAAAATCCAGTCTTAGGCTTCAGGATTTTCATAGATTTCCAGGCTACGTCGTTCCTTCCAATTCGGTTAGGCTACATCATTCTCAGGTCCACTACACTCTTTACCAAATTGACCGCAAAAGAAACACCAAAATTCACACAATTTCTTAGAAGCATTTGAAGTTTCTCTTTTGTTAGTTTCATTCGGAACAAAGGAATTGGTTTGGTCACTGAGATGAATGGGACTGTTCAATCAATATATAACTAACCAGTATCTTTTCTGAATAGGGCATGTACCACCAAATCCATTATTATGTTGTTAAAGATGTCATGGACATCACTGAAAACACTAGGAAAGCACCAAGCCCATTTACTTTGTAAGGATTATTGAATATTGTTGAATTAGATTTTTTATAGTTCTTTGGTCACTTAGTAGTAATTGTTACTGGTTCAGGTTGCAATTTCAAGACGATGCCGACCACTATGATGGACTAGATGATCTATAGAGGCTTATCTTTCAAAATGTCTCATGATGTCAGGACAGTGACCGTCCGACCTGTGCATGAAGATTTCAGGCCTATGACGGATTAGGCACATGTTGAAGAATCAAATAGTCTACTACCGATTTCTCTTGCAGGTTCTTGATATATTTCTGTACGATKATTAGACTTTGATCCTTTGCATTTGAAATATCAAGAAACTGAAACCCGTTTCGGGAGTGAAGCCAAAGAGGAAATAAAGCGCCAAATTTGCATGAACCGAAGTCCAGATTCCGTACTTGGAATGGGGACAGCCAAGTCGAATTAACATTTAATGTGAAGGAATTCGCAGACAGCCGCAAATTTTTTAACTTACACAGCTCTGCAAAATGAGCTTCGAAAGAAGGCCAATACTCTTGGGCAGAGTCCTGTTTAATTTGTTCCCTGCTAGAGGGTAAAAACTTCAACCGATTCCAGGTGTATCCACTTCTAGAAGACTGCAAAATAGGGGAATCCGTGCAAAATTTGGAGAAGGGATCCACAAAGTCACAATACCAAGAAAGTGAGAAGCTGAAAATGCCTCCAAAGAAGCAGCCAAAGCTACATAAGACGCCCCTAAAACCATCCCAAAAATCTTGAGAGGACCCTTCCTCCCAAAGGCAGTCAAGTCCTCAGAAAAAAACAATAGAGAAAATGCATAAGAAAGTTGCATATGATAATAGCGGTCGAAGAGCCGTTCCTTCAGTTATTCCTTCTGATAAAGGAAGAGATGAAAAAATGCCGGAGGTCTGCCTGATCTGAAAATGTTGAGTGAAAAACCAAAAAAGAGTTCAAATGAGAAACCAGATATATCTAAAGAAGAAAGTTACCATCTCAGGAGAGATAAAGAAGTGGAGAAACTCGCTGATCAGGCAGAAGATGCCCTGAAGAATACCAACGACGAAACAAAAGCACAGAAAGATAAAGGTGGAAATGCATATGAAGATTTAAGGCCTCTTAAGGCCTAAATACTTGAGAAATCTGACGAAGAAAGTGATTATCAAAGACTGTTCGACAAATAGAGAGAAAGTACGTGATCAGATTGAAAATATCACGAGACAAACCATAGAGAACACACAATTACAGGACGGTAAAGGTAACATAGAGTACAAGGAAAGAAAGTTGTTGTAGCATCAAGTAGTACTTATTATGGCCTATCAAATTATAAGCAGAATTTTGATAACTTCTTGACAATTGAATGAGGAGAGACAGTTGCTGATCAATATTTATGTTCTTGTGCTCGTGATTGTTGCATTCCAGGCATGCATTTCCTATGTATTGGACTAAGCTTGCTAAATTGAATCACTTCTTTTATGTATTTAATATGTATCTCACACGTCCCTTTTATATGCACCTTTTTTGAGTTATTTTAGAAACATGGAACTTATAAAATGTTTTAAACTTAATTTAGTAAATTCATTCATTTTTTAAATATATTTATTATTGTATTTAATGTCTCTTTAAATTTTCAAAATAAGATTATTATTGGAAAAGTAAAAGTAGGGTAGAGGATAAAAGTGTCAAGAAAATAATTCCATGCTATGTGATATTTAATATATTGTAGAATTATAGATTATACTTAACACATTCAGATTAGAAACTTTCCTAACCCAAAATGTCACCCATTTACCCTTACATAATACTCATATTGAAATAATTCAATCCCAATAATATCATTCACCAACTAAATACTCATATATTTAAATTCCAGTGGAAGCTTTTGAATAAAATTTAAATATTCAACAAGTTCATAAATAAATAGAAAATTTCGTTAACAGAATGATGCTTAGATATCAAAGCTTGCTCCCAAACGATCTCCACAAGCCATCTGGTTAATCATCACCTAAACATAAAATAAGGGAAAATGGATGAGCTACTAAGCTCAATAAGTAAATCTTATCCATGAATGTGTGTATCGTGTATTATATGTCATGATGTTCAAAAATTCACATTGTCAAAACTTTCAGAAAAATTTTCTTTTCAAATCATGAGAACTTTCCAAACATTTTCATTTCATATATTCGTGAGCTTACTTGGTGTAATACCTAGCCATTAAGCTATACAGTGGACAATTATTATTAGAACCCGATCACATTCTACTGGTATAATCGCAAAGAGAATCACATAACTTAATCTTTTTCTGAACATCACCTCATAAGAGGTGAATAACACATGAATTCCCACCCTACAAGAGGTAGGGTGCCATGATCCTCCATGCCCCATTTCCCACTCGCACTTTTCATGGTCTAGGCTTTATACCCGTTTTCAAAATTCTTACTTTTGGAAAACATTCAACATTTAAAATTACATCAAATCTTCATTTCTTAAAAACATTCGCTTTCTTAAATGTATAATTATGCCCATGCCAAAAATGGTACAAAATACTATAGGCTATATGCACATGAACATGATCACAATAACTCTGAACTTAAACTTCCCAACATGTCATCAAGTAGAAAAATTCACATACTTGGAATAAAATCATAAATCATATCACATAAAAGCAATCCAATTATAACCATGAACTTACATTTAATTCAAATAGGTATTCAATCATAACAACAACACATTTGCATCATAACTAAATGAGAATGTCAGAATTTAGTTACCTTAATATAAACCATAAACTCATATTCAATCTACATTGATATTCAATCATCATAATAATACACATTCACTACAATAATAAAAATGAGGGAGTTTACTTACATACTTCAATATCAATTATGAATTCACATCCAATTCACATTCAGTTTACATAAGAGAAATTTAATTATAACAACAATATATATGCATTACAATTAATGAATATGTGAGAATTTACTTACTTGTATTCCTTAGTAAAGTTTTACTTCAAGTTGCTAGCGAGGTGCCTTGGTTGCCTAGAACGTCATGAGCCACAGTATCCTAATATTATTATGCAACGAATATTCATGTGAGACTTATTTAACCAAATACATTCATTTAATATAGGTGTTTACCATTAATACCTTCATCATTTTTCCTATGGTGACTTTAACTAATAATTCCCCAGTATCCTACAGTGATTTTAACCAATAATTCCCGAGTTTAATTTCCATGTCAATACAAATTGCACTTCTAATAGTACAAGTTAATTTCATGACTCCTAATCATTCTTAAAACAATTATAATCTCAATCATGATATACATTATTTTATCATACAAACCCTAGATCTCATATTCAATTGTATTCCGATATATTTCTATAATAATATTCTACTTTTACTTGTTCGTACTAACTAAGTTTCACATTAAACATATTCCATATGTAATACCCGAGATTTTTTTTTATGGATTTTTRTTTGATCTTATGAATTTGTGTGCCAACTAGGGTTGGATAATTTTCTATGTGATTAATGTTTTAATTGTACGTTAATAAGTGCAAAATTATCGTGTTTGTTCGATTAGGGCCCTTGGTTGGTTAGAGGCTCGACTGGTTAGGTTTATTTGTTTTCATTCGGAAAAACTAGATTTTTATCGAAAGAAAAGCCCGTAGAATTTAATTTAATGGATTGGGGTTAATTACGGATTTCCCGAAAGATTTGGGTTATGGCCTAATTAAAAAAAAAAAACTGGAATCTTCTTTTTCTTCTTCCTTATTGTGCAACCACTGCCCTCAAACCCTACCCGGCTCTTCTTCTTCTCCTCTCACAGTCCCCACCACTCCTCCTCTGTTGATGCTGTACAAAACGTCGCTAGCGCTATTGTATGCCATGTCCCACACACCAGTGCTGTTGTGTTGCACCAAATCTGCTCGCGGCGTACCCTTTTGACCAACTTGGTTAGCTGCTCGGGAGAGACGTCGAACCTTGCTGTTCGACGGGGTTGTTCGCAGCGGCCTGTTGATTGTGCTGCTTGAGAGTCACCGTTCCACTGGACCAAAGATTTACGCAACCCGTGCTGCTGGTCAGTTCGAGCACCGTTAGATTTGCACGCGTAGCCGATCGAAGCCTCAGATCCGAAATTGCCGGTGTATCGGTTGTCACCTGCGGCTCGTTGACAGTCCTTCCCGTCCTTCGCTTGGACCATTTACCTATTCAAGTCAGTTCATCGTCGCTCGATCAGGAAGAGATTGACCAGATCTACAAGGTTGACGCCGATCAGAAAGGAGGTCTCCTGCTCAGAGCGAACATGCATTCAGGCAGCTGCTGCACATATCCTGTTCTCTTTCGCAAGTGCATGTGGCTGATCGCTGCTCGCCGGTTTCCCCTTGCCGTCAAACAGTTGCTGAAAGTTCTACCAAAAAYAGATTTGCCGGAGTAGTGCCTAGCGCCTGTGCTAGGTGCCCAGTACCCAGAAACACCAGGCGCCCAGTACCCAGCAACACCAGGCGCCCAGCAAGCGCCTAGTGCCAGTGCCAAGCGCCCAGATGCCTAGACGCCCATGGGCCCAGACGCCCAACGCCCCCAGGCGTCCAGATGCCCGAGAACCCATTACCACTCTCGAAACATTTGGATATCGTTAACTTAAAGGCGAAAGCGTTAACGCTTGATATTGAAATTTATGATTTGTACATAATTATGCCCTGAAGTGAATTGGTGGGAGAACATAGATTAGGTTTATACCTGGGCTAAGGAGTTGAATTGTAACCTTAAAAAACTAATACTTGATATTATGAGAACTAAAAATGGACTTATAATTGATGAGGACGTTCTTGGATTAAACACATAATATCTAAGTTCGGACGATCGAACGAATTGGACTTCCTTTTTGTAATCACAACTAGGTCATTTCGAGGCCTTACATTGAGAACGGTTGCAGGAGTTCACTTCATAATTTAAGTAAGAACCCATGAACGTAAAGGACTCTGGGTAAGTAATCCTCACATCTCATTAACATTATGAATGAATATAATTGAACTCTTCTAGTTACTCTAATATGTTGTGTATGGATTGAATGTTGATGTGTGTAAATTGTGTGGAATGTTACATGTGAACTCTTCTAGTTACTCTAATATGTTGTGTATGGATTGTTTGTTGATGTGTGTAAATTGTGTGGAATGTTACATGTGGTCATATCCTGTATTACTTTTATGTCGAATGATACGTTATCATATTTCATATTTTTTACTGTTTGTCGAATGATATTTTACATATGGCTGTATGCATTTCATGTCATGAGCATGTAGTTAGAATTTTACATCACTTCTGGCATGAGCCATTCACACATTTAGAAAGTGAATGGTTTAGGAAATAGAATTTTAAAGGAAAATGTTTAAGTTTTAAAAATGTTAAAGTTTTCGGAAAGGAGTGTAAACCTAGCCACGAAAGATTGAGTGGGAAATGAGAAGTGGGGGACCAGYGCACCTGACCCTACCCTCTTAGAGAATAGGTAAGAATGGAAAGTTCACCTCCTTGGAGGTGAAAGTATGGAAGTTAAAAAAAATGTAATTTTAACCGCTTTGCAGTTTTACTGGTTGGAATGGAATCAGGTTCCAAAAAAGATGACCCACTGCAAAGCTTAGTAGCTAGGCGTTATACTCCAGTGAGTGCACGAATGAAATGGAAGGAAATGTTTTACGATAAGTAAATTTTGAAGGAAAGGTTTTGTAAAGAGTTTTCGAAAAGGGAATGTTTGGAAAGCTTTTCATCTTAAAGGCGAAATTTTATAACTTCATGAGATGTAGGACATGTATATGCATTCATGTATGGATCAAGCTTCGGGTAAGGAGCAACGAACTCCAGTAGCTTGGTAGCACTGTTGGTCACTAGTTGGACCCTCGAGCTACATGGTTAGCGAGCAGCCGCGACGATGCGCACACAGGTGGCAATGGTTGGCTAGCAATGKGCTTTGCTGCCAGCAGTAGGTGGAGATTCRTAGACGATAGCGATTAGAAGTGCATTGCGCCATTAATCTTAGGGGCGAATTTCATATGAATTTGCCTCAAGGAGTTCTTGATGCTCCCTTTCTTTGGTATACACAATGCTAGGCTCACATTGACGGGAAGGTTTGGCACCTCGATGTCGGCTCTTCGCCACCTGGGGCTGTAGTATGTTCCAAGGGTTGGGCTGTTCGCCCATTAAAGCGGTACGTGAGCTGGGTTCAGAACGTCGTGAGACAGTTCGGTCCATATCCGGTGTGGGCGTTAGAGCATTGAGAGGACCTTTCCCTAGTACGAGAGTATCGGGAAGGACGCACTTCTGGTGTACCAGTTATCGTGCCCACGGTAAACGCTTGCGAGCAAGGAAGTAGAAAGATAATGAGCGGCATCCCGTGGCACATCTCTCTGAGCATTCGCAGATCTGATCTTGGTGCGGCTATGGCATCCTCCAATTGAGGAGAGGAAGAGAGAGAGAGAGAGAGAGAGAGANCTCGAGTAATGTTGTATAATTTACACAATACATGCTCAGTTTGAGAATTTTAGCATAAAAAGTAAGTGATAATAGAAATTTCGATTAATGAAACTTGTGCCCTTTAAAAATGGCATTTTTGGCATCTATATCCCTTAAATTAAAAGGCAATCTTATATTTTTTAAATTTTGAAGATTTTAGAAGGATTAGTATAAAATAACGTGCTTTGCACATTTTTAAACGTGATATACAATATTTGTTAATTGCACAATATATTTATACCATCTATTTGTTGAATGTACCTTTCTATCATTGTAATTTTTTAATGTTCGGTGCAATTTAATATTGAAAAAAATCACAATGATAATAAAACTTACGATACAATAGAGTTCCAACTATAGTAATATTATTGTTGAATCGTTTATAATCATTACTCAAATGATCATTCGCTCATGCCTGTTGATTTTCAGAAAAAGCAGTAGCCTCCATTCACCTCAAAATGCCCACAAAGCGTTTAATGTTTGGAATTCCGTTATTCTCTCCTTGATTTAGTTCTTTGTATGCTTCTATCTGAATAGTACTCAAATGAGAAAAAATTGAGTTTTTAGAAAAAAAATTTTAAAAATTGAACGTATGAGATATTTTGAATTTAAATTGTTAAATTAATTCACAAAATTTTAGAAACATTGAACATGTAATATACTTTGAATTTAATTCGCTAAATTAATTCATATAATTTTAGAAACATTGAACATATAAAATACTTTGAACTTGATGTACTAAATTAATTCATAAAATTTTAGAAACATTAAACATATAAAATACTTTGAATTTAATTTACTAAATTAACCTATATTTTTTAGAAACAATGATCATGTAAAAATACTCAAAGAAAGGGTATTATCGAAAATATTAAAATAAAGTAGGAGATAAAATTGTCAAAAAAATATTCTTATGAATTGTGATATTTAATATATTATAGATATAGATAGATTATAGATTATAGATGACAGATTATAGATTATAGATATAGATTCTAGATTCTACATTATAGATATAGATATAGATTATAAACATAGATATTATAGATTGGTGGGGAAGAAAAGAAATGAAGTGGAAAGGAATTAGAGAGGAAAAAAAAAATGGCTTAAATTTCACCAAGATTTTTCAGCCAGAGATGGGAAGGAAATAAGGAGGCAAGAAGAAAATTGTTAGGCCTTCTTTGATTGCTGAGGATCTTCAATATGATTCCTTATTATTAAATTTTAATGACTGGATAATTACTTTGTTATTTGAAAATAAATAAGATCTTTTATACTAAGAAAAGTGGGTACAAAATACTAGGAAAAAGAATATATAGGAAGGTAGTATGTGGATCATTCTCTCAAGATTTTAAAACAAAATATGTATGCCTAATAAATTTTAAAAACATTAATAGTCATTTTATTGAAAAATCTCATACTTCAATCTACTATCAACCCCAGAATCTTTACAAATTTTTCCATGCACCAGTCACTTTTTTTAGTGTCATAATCTCTTGATTGTTACGATTTTCAGAATTCACATCACCGACCGTATTAGAAACTATCTCACCTTTCTGCAAAAACAATTTCACCAATTGCCATTCCACATGTACATGAAACAAGAATGCAAATGTATGTTTACCTGTGATCTCAAAAAATGAAATAAATGTATGATTACTCATGAGGTCATTTGAACAATTTGATAGAAATATAAATTCTCCACACAATTATATAATATTATATCAAACACTTGTAAGGGATTTTTAATTATTTTACTTACTGAAATTCCTCCGCTCTCCAAACAAGAAAAATATAATCTTTAAGGAATTTAATCATGAGAATTTGGACTCCAAGTAATTAAATTTCGAATACAAATTCCTTTTTCCATTCATTAGATGAGGATTTTTTATTGTCATTTTATCCCTAGACATGGTAAAAAAATTTAAATGACTAATGTGTCATTTTTAATATAATTTCCTAAGCTCTCCGTCATTTCCCCCTTCTTCAATCATCCCTCTAATCTTCTCCATCATTTCCCCATTCTTCAATCATTTTTAATATAATTTCCTGAGCTCTCCATCCTTGTGGAGAGCTATGCAAAACTGTTGGACTTCATCATCATCCTATCATTGTCTCCTTGTTAACCAAGCCAAAATAGTAAGTTTCTCTTCCATCTTCTACAAGAAATATGGTTAATTTTTTAAAACTTGTTTGACAGTAGTCTAAAGGCTAGTTTTGGACTTGTGTACCTAGTCAATTACTGGAAGTTTCAATAATATGAATTCTAGGTCAAAATGGAGTTGAATGGAATGGCGCTCGACCTTATCAGGAGAAGTTGTAGCAATTAGGTTAGGGTTATGGTSGTGGATGTTAGACTTAGTGTTTTAGTGAGTCCATTGCTCCTTTCTCGTTTCAAATAAGAGGACTCTAAATGTTAAGTGAGATAAAAGACCATTGGTTTTAAGAGTAAAAGGTTATTGTGATATATTTCACCACATTGAAAATCCAAGCATTGCGCATAGGATCAGGGACTAATATGCTTCTTCCACTACTTATAGGGAAGAAAATGGGGGGAAAAGGAAAATAAAAAGAAAATGAAATTTTGAAGATGTATGCTATCATAATTCATGACTTTATTATCCTGACTAGGAAAATAGAGGTAATTCCATTTTTTACGTTTATGATACTTCTTAAATTTTAACTTACTAAAATTAAATATTAAATAAATGAAATTGAATAGGTGTGGGTTGATGTATATAGTGTTTGTTATKGGAGCCCTATCATTATCATTCAATATCGGCAAAAATAGTTTGAAATCATTACTCTAATATCGATATAGAAATAGATTTTTAATCCAAATTAAACGACAAGTTTAAACAACTTTTGGATTGATCAAAGAAAGCCTTATTTTTTTAGATCCAAACTAAACCTTAATTAAATATTAATATTTAATTAATTTATTTTATAATTTTAATTTAATTATTAATTAAATTTGAATTAAATTGTCAATGTTAATTGGGGATCTAAAATACCAAGATACAAAATACAAGCAATATTAACTTTCCATATGTTTAAGCAATATCTCAACATATACAAAATGAATGATTACATTGATTAATAAAAAACATATACAAATTTTTCATCATTACATTATGAAAATGTTATGAAAGAATGAAGAGAATAATATGTTTTGTTGAATTAAACTTAAAATTATGTTCATTACATTTGAAGTGAAAAGAATATATAAATGTTCATTTACATTTATAACAACTTTTAAACTACGTCCGTCTCCTAAATAATGATGAAAATCTAAATATATTATTATTTGCACAATTTCACATGTTATGATCGGGTTGATGGCAATTTGAACATATTAGGGGAGAATCGGGGCTGCAAATTCAATTTCTTCACGTATTCTGGTAGTACACCCTTGTCCCATATGACTGGGGCCCTTCATAGGTTATTCATTATGTTTAAGGATGAAAGGTGCAAGCCTCCAAATGGACTCATTTGCAGCTGGATAGGAATTACAATTGTATGTGTTTCTATAATTGTCATTGGAGTAGAATTCACTGAATAGATTTGCAGCGTCTCAACCTCTTTTTCGACATACAACAAATACATGGAAACATGGTCTCCTGAATAAATGCCACTTTCGACAATCACACGTATTCTTGCTCATTTGGACCGTGTAAACATGGTTACCCCTTCGACCTTGTCTCCATGGAGTGGTGACACCAAATAAATGAGCTTGTACATTGTATTCGGTAATTGAGTGCATCCTTGTCTTGCTTTTGAGATCAGTGTAGATCTTTCATATTCTAGATGGAAATGGATATCGGCATTGAGCAACCTTATCTCGGTGCAAGCAAACGTAATCAGGAAGTTTTCTATAGCTCATATCCACCAATACCTTCAATGGAAGTGCACATGTTCTCTTCAAAATACTGTTCATAGATTCAGACAAGTTGGTTGTTAAAATCCAAATTATGTCCCCCATCATACGATAGAGCCCATTTGTTGAGAGGGATATTCATCAACCAATTATATGTTGCTTGATCTCTTTTTCTTACCTCTTCTATGTACGTATGAAACTTCTGCACTTTTGGTGTGCTTTCGGCTAATACTTTAGCTTCTTCAACATACTATTCTTGAAAGTGATATTGAAGTTGGCACAAATATGACAGAGGCAGAATCTGTGGACAGTTTTCGCTTCCTGTCARTCTCGACTTTGCACCACTAAGCTCAAAATTCTCGGATGTCAGTCTGAGATTAAACAAACAAATCTATTTTTGATGATACGAAAATGCAACAATTGCATAAACCATCCCTAACTCTCCGTAGATTCTTTGTCAACAATGCCATAGCCAAGTGAAAAAATATGATTGTTAGCGTCTCATAAACTATTAATCAATAGCACACCTTTGAATTTGCGTCCTATCAATAAATATTACTGGCCTACAGTAAGTGAATCCAAGAATTTGAGGGCTGACCGTCCAAAAGACAAATTTAAAAATTTTAACCTCCTCAATACTGTCTCGATGATGTTTCTATTTAACAATTGTACCGGAGTTTGTTTCTAATAATGCTACAAAGTAATGAGGAAGAATCAGGAATATAGATATCCAAGAGCCAAACAATAACTTGATACATTATTTTTAGGCATCCTATCCCTTTTTGTAAGTTATTTCAGAATGAAATAACTTCATCACCTCTTGCTGAATAACCTTGACATGCATATTCAGATTATCTATAATCAGATRGGTTATTTGTCGTGCAATGTACCTGTTGTAATAATAAGTAAAAAGCATTAAACAATTTGACACATGCAATTAAAATGACGTAAGGAATACAAAATGTATAATCATAAGCAACTTACTGAGTAGTAAGATTCCCGTGGGCATTGTTTTGACCCCAAATACTAATAAAGATTTTTCTGTAAAAATAAAAATTCTTTATTTCAAGATACGAACAAGACATGGGTGTTTCGACTGTAATATAGTGATCTCCCATTGGCCATGAGTAGTTCTTTACGTAGCTCTAAGGTACTATAAACATGAATTTTCATCTATTGAATTTTTACATGATGTTGTCCGCTCATTACTCTTACTTCTATTGACCTTGTACTCACGACTCATTCTGATTGACCAACTAGTCACAGTCTTGACGATGTGCTTCTTATCCTAAAATCTCATGTGCAATCGAATATTAGGATCACTACTTTACCACATATCAGGAAGGGTTTCTCTAGCATCAATAAAATCATCTTGTTGTTCTCTCGAACCCATATTTTGAAATGCTCTGAAAGAAGTGTAATCGAAAACACAAATTGATCTTCTACCTCTAGCAATTCCTTGCGATGTATTAGACATGTGTGGATGTGTAGGAACTCTAGTAACATCTTCATCACTGTTACCGCCTCTATCCAAAATACTACATCCTTAGGCTTCGTAGGTAAACCATCCACGTTAATTGTATCTGCATACTCATCACAAACTACATCGGCATCCATCTCGGCACGATTCCTACAATTTGTTTGTGCAACAACGTCTGGAATACCTTGCTTTGCTGCACTTAGCGATCCCGATTGAGTAGACTTGTGTGGATGCCAATTAGATGAAGATGTAGTTTCACCTTCAGGCACTTCAGGAAATGAAAAGTTAGGGATGCTGGCTGCTAGTTCATCAATAATTTCGTATATGTGCCCATGAAAATTCCTGATGGGTCAGTATATTTTGAAGTACTTTCTGAATATGTAGGTTTGGGAACCAGATTTATCTACGACTGCGCCACATTATCTGGCTCGAGTTGTTTCATTAAATTTAACAAATAGCTGTATTTGATGTGATCTTCCTCGAGCAATGCCCATAACTCTTCTAAGTCATCATCATCTGAAATAACGGAGGACTACAAATGAACTTCTCTATTATAAATTAAAGGCATATGGTAGATGAACTCAAYGTGATATCTTTCGRGATCAAAATTTCGTAAATTACAAACTTTCCTATATAACTCTGAGTACGAAATAGTCCGTCGTATAGTCTAAGTCTTCTGTATAGCTCTATCCATGCAATAAGAACCTCTCAAATCAAGCCTCATCTCACAATCCCAATGCAAATATATTCTGAATAGTCGTCTAAAAGATAATGTCTCAAATCCTATTCAAATATAATCAAGCAACATATTATTTTTACAATATCTGGATGATGACAAATTGAAACATCTCAACAACACCATAATTATTGTAACAAATTTAAATTCAATGCTTATTGTTACAACAAAAAACTAAAAAAGCATAAATTCAATGCTTATTGCAACAACAAAAAACATAAAAAGTATAAATTCAATGCTTATTGTAACAACAACAAACTAAAAAAAACATAAATTCAATTCTTATCGTAACAACAAAAAGCTAAAAGAGCATGAATTCAATGCTTATTGTAACGACCAAAAAAATTAAAAAAACATACCTTCAATGCTTATTAGAAAAACAAAAAGCTAAAAAAAACATAAATTCAATGCTTATTGTAACAACAAAAAGGGAGTAAAAGCATACAATCAATGCTTATTATAAAAAAAACTAAAATACTAAAAAACTAAAAAAAAAAACATACATACAATGCTTATTATAACAACAAAAAGCTAAAAAAAACATACATTCAGTGCTTATTATAACAACAAAAAAAAAAATTAAAAAACATACCTTAGATTTATAGGGAGCTAAGCTGTGGAGGAAATCAACTTCTGCAGAAAGGCAATTGTGTTCGTTTTTGCATTTCATCAATGCATCATCGCTGGCCTTATATAGAGCCAAAAAGTGCAAAAAAATGCATTTGGCAAATGCATGGCTGCTTTGTGAAAAGTGAAAAAGTAAATGAAAAACGCATTTGGCAATTGCATCGCTGCTGCAACTAAACCATTGCATTCAGCTAATGCGGTGCATAATGAGAAACACATTTAGATAATGCATTAGATACATCAACGTATTTGGAAAATGCGTTTCCTAGATGGCAGCTACCCACAAAAAATGATAACTACTTCAAGCCACCCTACATAGTTTAAAAGCAATAATAGCATAATATTTCCTCAACAATTCAGCATTTCTGACTACTCAAAAAAAAAAACCATTCAACAACCATCTCAAATACCATGAATTACATTAAAGTGTCAAAAAATATTTAGATTACTACAATTAATCGTATGTTAACAAAACAAAATTACAATTACAATCACAACCCTAATRGTCCTATGTAGCGGAGGTATATTGGTCGGGTAGTCGACGAGATCGAGAGCCCAAACGGAGAATCAAGGCATCTGGATCAAAATCCTCATTGCCATCATCACCATCGCGGACACGATGCCTACCARGTGGGATAATATCACTTTGTAAAGGCAAAATGGTATCAACCTGGGTGATGACCCCAATATCACTCTGCGAAGATGGCCCCGGTGTATTATCAGCTCGAGAAGATCAAGCTTCCGAGTCTCTCTCGAAACCATTGTATGTCAAAAGGAGCTGGGCAGCTGCAATATCCTCCTCATGCTGGTACAAATAATCCTCCTCTACTTGGCCCCTAATGTCGTCATCGGGCTGTTACAGCTTGGGCTCCGGAGGTTATGCACGGGCTCGTCGACATCTACCCCCATATCAATGTCTAGGCTCACCGCGGGCATCAATCTTCGCCCGTGGGCAATAAGAACTAGCAGGAAAGGGGACATTGACATCTTGCCTTCCACGATAGCCGAGAGATCCCAAGTGCCTAATGTCCTCATCATCTTCTCCTTAGCTGTGCAAATGCTGCCACTAATGTGGATTTTCATGTGGCATCGCCTGATCCACAATATTCACACACTCCCAGAAGGTCAATGCCTACAAAACATTAAAGAACAAAATCAACGATTACTATCAACTACAACAATGTACATAAAATATAAAATGTGAAAAAATAAGTATAATAGAAACACATACAGTGAAATGTAACTGAGATCCAGTGGATTAGTAACCCTCTGGATCCTTGATCTTGTGGTCTCATCTTGGATTCCCAATAAACAATCGAGTATGTAATCTGGACAAGCAACCTCCACCTATGTTGATGGCATCCTGATCACAATCATCGATCTCTGAGCAAGCCATTGATCTACATAACTTGCATTCTCGTCCCTCCACAGTGTACGATTGCCCCTTCCTCCTATAGTGTGCCTGCCGAAGTGATCAATCAAAGTCGGAATGACTTGCTCAAAGTCGAATTGCCTCATCATCATGTTCGAGAAGCAATACTCAACGATGCTCCAACATATCAAAGRAAGGGGTGATGACAGCCAGATGTTGGACCCTTATAAATAAAGGATCTGTAATTGATGCACAATATATGTGTACGACATCCATACAAACTGCATACAAATAAAAGGTATTCTTTAATTACAATCAAAATTATTTGAATATGAAACRTAGAAGAAATTTCCACARATACCAATATATTATACGGACCTGATCAGTGGTCAAGGCATCTAAYTGATCCCTATAAGTCACCAGCAMATAAGTAGGCAACCATGTCAGATYGAAAAGCTGGTTCCACCTCACTCCCTATGGAGCAAGATCCSGCAAYAAATGAAATRGCTAGGCACGAACTGAGCTTAGAGTAGGAAGGTGTGAATACACCCATAGCTAATAATACAAAGTATCAATAAGTGATGGTCAATAATTGAAATCATTTGAACGAGTTTAATATGTTTATAAGCTAAGACAATTATCTGTTGACTTGTACAAAGACCATCGCACCACAAATCTCTCGACTCAAACCTAATATTGCATCGCATAAAGATCGATACAAGAGGCTAGAACAGAACTCCCCCAATTAATTGCCATCTCCTGCAAAGATCCTCCAGCTGGTGCAGAAATTGAAGCGGAACAAATTTGTTCGATTTCATCTGGCCCGCCAGTCGATATCATCATCAGTGGCATKTCCAAAAGTGGAGTCTGCAAGTGTGCCTCTATAGTGTGTGCCATAAGCTTGTTGCCTTCAGTATTGCCAGGCTGCAGTCGAAAACCTAGTTTAGACACGCAYAGGCCTCCCACCCTTKCAAACTATTCGTAGCAAGGCCACCTATGATAGGATCACCATCAACCCTCAAACCCATCAACACAACGATGTCCTGCAGTGTTACTGTAGCCTCCTCAATTGGTAAATGAAACGTGTGTCTCCGGCCACCATCGCTCAACCATAGTGGTGATAGGGGTGTGATCAACAGTCACATTCCCTAATCTACAAATACCTTAAAACCCAGCAGCAACTATGACATCCCTAACACGTAGGTGGACAACACCATAAGCTGACCAAAACCAACCTACATGAGTCGTTTACCATAAGCCTCTAGATATGGACAACTTGTCCCTGACCAATATAAAGTTAGATCTATGCTATCCTTGTCTAGACGATGATGCATCTAATAGGCCCGGATGAATATCTAAAGGAACTCATTCTATCTATTAACAAAATCTCATTGCAAAAGTAATCATAAGTAGATAAATAATAGAATTAATAAAATGGTTGACAAAAGAAAAKATRATGAAAAAATTCAATATGACAKGTTTGAGATGAGAATGCTTCTTTTAGTCCTTTCTTTAGCACAGCATTATACTTATATCTAAAAAGGGAAAAGTTTTTGAGAATGGCCATTATGCTTAATTGTGCTTATTGGTAATAGTTTTCATAGAAATATTTTCTTTTTGGGGTATATGTTCTTATTTTTCGATGTTATCTAACTATGGTCAGTAGTTGTTAATAATATGATCTTTTCATTTATTCAGTTGTCACTGAATTGATCTGCTTTCTTTCCTCATTTTTTTAATTGCAGTGAGGGGTTTGTAGATTTTGGCTACTTTTCCTAGAAATTCCCCTCCCCCCAAACTCCTAGTGTCAGCATACGCATAAGGAGATTCGAGCTTGAAAAAATGTAATTATTACAACTTTGCTGATTTAATTCCAAGGTTCCCAAAAAGTAATTGTTTGTCATATAAGATGAGATTAGCCTACGCCCTAGTATTTAAATTAAAGAAGAACAGTGAGCAAATTACTTCAGTAACACCTTTGTGTTTATTTTTCCCAAAATCATCTTCTCTCTAGTATTTGGGTTGGTCTATGCAKGGGAAAGACATGGTTTATGATACTCACAGGCTTAGATTTAAGGTCCTCACCAACTTCGAAACAAAAAGTTTCCTTTCTTTTAAGGTCATTTCTTATTAAGATTAAAACTCTATCACAAGCTTTGTTTAGTCAGCATAAATAGTTCAAACATACCACAGTTTGGAGGTAATAAACATATACATAAATCAAGTCAATGGTCAAGATAGAGCTATTTCAATGCTCCAGATATTGCGAATTGCACACCATGACATTTCTCAAGGACCAAAACAGTTAATACAGACACAAGAAATGCTCAACATTTGATTATCCTTGACCTAGTCCACATCAACTGCACTAGTTAAAAAAGTGGCAGAAGGAAGAAAAGACAACCTTATACCAGTTCTTGGTTCCGCCTCATAAAGCATGAAATTAGAATGGTCAAGAAATACCAGGTTAACATGGATACAAACACTGTAATCTAGGATTGTGATTCTGCAGATTAAACCACTTTTAGAAAAGTGTTGATTTACTAGATCCTTTTTCTTAGTATCTCATAAAAGCGGGGCATGCAACATACAATTCTTCTTCGTATCTCACTCTCTCACAATCCTATAAAAGAAGCAAGATTTTGGGATGTCTAAGCAAACTAATTTGGTTCCACAAGGACAAGGTGTATAACTAGCTCGCCCATCAAACAACAAAATGTTTTCCCTATTCAAAAAGGCATTAGACTGATTAAGCAAGATTGAATTTTACTATGTCTATGGCCCTTCTTTAAGTAGCTGCTTTTTCTATTTTTTAGGATGTCTGTATCCATATTTTTAGTTTTCTCATCTTGATTTTTAGTATGTCTGTGTTCATTTGATATTTTGAGTTTTCTGTCTTTTGCTTTGGATTTSGACTGAATATTTGTTCACTTTGATTTCCTTTTGGAATTTYGTTGCCAAGGTAAACAACCCTACTTCATTTGTTCTCTCTTGCATTGGCCATCTCTGGTTGCTTGTGGGTGTTCTGTTAATTCYATTTCGAGCTATATGGCTGTAGAAATTTGCTACCATATTACATTTTACTTGTCAACTTCATGCTTATGCTAATTCTGACCATTGACGCCCTGAAATTCTCACCACAAGGTCTAAGGGGAATTGGGAAAGTGGGGAGAGGCCGAGAGCACAAAGGAAGGAGAGAGAAAATCYAGAAGGATACTCTTTCTTCAGTTATAAAACTTCAACTCTCGCGGGAGAATTTTGAAAGTCTTCTAGGGAGAAAAAGAAAAATCATTCTTGCATCCAAAGAATAGAAAGAATTGAATTCATTAAAATAGAGTTCAAATAGGAAAGATCCTGCTAGAAGTATGTGTAGCAAGATTTATAGTAAGCTCATACAAATATAATTTTATTATTGTTGATATTAATGATAATTATAGATACAAAAAAAAAATAGGTGCTTTGAATTTATTCTATTGCAGGTGAATTATATATASCTCAGTGATCCCATTAGTTAAAATCTGATCCTTGCTTGAATGCCTGTATTCAAGAAGATCCATAAGGAACCGAAACTGATTTCATGAAGTGCAAGTAGTCAAATTCTTGAATTATTAGGATGAAATGACTAGCTTACCTGCACATATCGATTACTTAAGTTCATTTAGAAAGCAAGCACCAACATTTTCCATTAATATTAACATTACATATCCCTCATTCTAAGATGAATTTATTAAAGATTCCTCCTTCCTTGCAGGTGACAGTAAATTCTATTCGCTAAAAAGATTGAGAGGCATGATCTATTTGTCACCATATAAAAAAAAAGGGTCTAACAATAATTTAGAGGGTTTTCTTCTATTTGGCTGCAAATGTGTTGTACTGTATACCCTTTCACCCTACTTCCCAAAGTGAAAATAAGTTGTCCTTTTTTATGGGTTCTGATTGTTGTATCTCATTCTCTCACACACAAACATGTATTCTGCAAGCATTTGGCCTCATTTTATATTTCCATCAAATTTTCAATTGGTTATTTGTCCAAACATGTGCCAAAAAAATAGTCATAAGTTGAAATGAATTCCATACCAATTCTAAAATTTCACTYTGACAAAGGGATTAAAATGTTTAGAAGTCTAATTTCAATACCAAAAGCAAACTAAACAGATATTCCGCAACACGCAAGCAGTGAAATTAGGCATTTTTTATCCCTAAACAACATATGAGTATCGAAAGGAACCTTGAAAAATGAAGTTAGGCATATTGTTCATGGAAGCAAGAATCAGGCAACAAAAGGAATAAAATGCAAAGAGCAGAAGTCGTTGAGGGGATTGACAAACCTCCGGATGATCGGGTTGAGGGGATTGAATTTGTTGCAGAAGGCAGTTGGTCGGCGAACCTACTCCTCCGAACAGCAAAGGAGTGGGCAGCGATGGGTGCAAATTGAACAGCGAATGGATGGCATTGAGGTCAAAGCAGCGATCGAAGGTCTGGATGGCCAAGGACGGGGGGAACCACTACCTAATATGCGAACRGAGGATGGCTTCCACTGGTAATGAAGAAACGGGTTTATAGAGATGCAATTTTCTCACAGTCAATTTTGGATTTAACTGAAGGTAAATGGGGGAAGTAATCACCGGTGTTTTTTTTTTAAGTGTTTACCACGGTCGTATTGTCTTAATTCGCTGGTAGTTAAGAAGAACCAAAGCATTCTAGTAATGCATGGGATAAACACCAATGCATTTTTTTAAAGCGTCAAAAATCCAATGCATTTTAATAATGCAATGGTTTTATGCTAAYGCATTAGCCAAATACATTGGGTCCAATGATGCTATACTTTCTACAATGAGGTCCATTGTGATCATTCTTTCTGGAAAGCTCCCTTTTTTCGACTTCTGCTACTCAGCTAGCTCGATAATGTATGAGGTAACATTCACTGATCTTGTGGCCTGCCTTGCCATAGTGAAAATAGGCTCCAGCTCTCCACCTACACTTGCAAAATTGCATACGGTTCTAAGTTTTACATGGTTTGCTCTGTGCTCCTATTRGTGCCTAGTTTGGTAGATGATGTTGGGATAACCTTCAAGGTCGAATCTTCAACCTCATCAAAATCACCAATTTTCTAACTCTACACTACAATAAATTTTTTACTGGGATCTCCTGCTTCATATTTGGGAAAGCCCGATACACTAATTTGATAAAACGTATTCTAGGTGACTTGGAAATCGCAGTCAAGCCTTGCCTTTTATTTAGCTTAAGATTCTTTCATCTCCCAAATCATATCTCACAAAATTTAATCCAATTGAAGGCATAATGATTTCTGATGAGCAAGATTAACCATAGCTGAACGCTCATAGCATACTCTCACTATGAATCATACAAGAAAGATCTAAAAGGTTTTAGGGCTAACTCATAATCAAAACTTCTTCAGAACGGAGGAAAATAGATTTAGAAGAACATGATATTTATTGAACATAGAACTACTTACAAAGAAACCTCGTGACTAACTAATAATCCTCTAATTATGAGGGCCTCAGTTTATATAGATGCATTTGGACTTTGAATCTCGAATTCCAAGCTATATATTATACAAGATTATAAGCTTGACATGACATACAGTAAAAGCAAAAGTAGACTCAGTACATCATCGCATGCTTGACTCGACATAACGTAAAGTAAATATGATCAGATATAAAGTAGGCACTAGTACAATAACACAACAAAGATATGCTGTTAGTCCTCATCATYTTCTACTTCACTGATGTTTCATGGATTGCTTGGACTACTGGAAGATGTTTTTATTACCTCCCTTGAGTTTTTCATGGATTGCTTAGACTACTGGAAGATGTTCTTCTGAAGACTATCTGTCCAAACTGGAAGATGTTTCATGAGTTTTTCGTGCAAGATAGAAGAATTAATTGGGACCACCTTTGAATAAAGTCTTCCACGTAGTTAATAACACTAAGAAAATTTTGGATTTCTTGTTTGGACTGGAGATGGTCTTGAAAGTTGAGAAGTGTTTGGCCCAAATGAGGTTGTGGGACAAATTTTTTGTCTTTTATGTGCATGCAGAATTCAATTTTTAATTGCGCAAGTTTCATCTCTTTAGGCTGAAAGCATTATTTATCGTTTTATGATATTTGTGATGAAAGGTCTTCATAATTTAAGAGAATGTCATCAATGTAAACAATAAAAGTGTGGAGAATGGGTTGAAAGATTTTTATCATGGCGTCCTGAGACAATGTCCAAATTGCATAACTTTCCTTTGGTAATGATGATTTAATAACACAATGTTAGATCTATTTGGAGTTAGTCTAATTCATATGCATACTATCTTTGGAAGGACAATGAAATTTCTCTACATGATGTTTTTAGGACCCACTATATTAGACTCTTGATTTTCTATCTCTATTGTACCTTTATCATCTTCTACTAATCTCAGCCTTCTACATTTGGGAATATAGATTCTCAATATCAGATAATTTATACTCCAAATAAGTGGTAGACAATCGAATATGACAATTAACTTCAAATGTGCAAGAATACACGATCTACAAGTACTATAAAGTAAGTATCGTCCCATGAGGATTGATAAAGTAAAAAGTAGTAGCTAAAATCTCCAATAACACAAGTTTGTAATTTGACTAACTATTGCTAAAATAAAGTAAAATAAGAAAATGTTCACTAATCATTTAAAGCGGTAAATAGACACAACAATAACCTTACAAGAGATGATTAAGAGTATTGAAATGAGTTAGAGTTAAAGAATCTCTAGCATACTAATGTTCATGAAATACTGCTGCAATGATGCAACATCACTGTTACAGAATTGGCACAACAAAGGTTTAACAACATCAATCACGCTGACAAAGACAAGTTGTGATCTYACCCTTTCAGTTTATTAGTCATTTTTCCTAYTTCATTAAGCTGGTTGACCTTTCATTATTACCTAAGTTAAGAAACCCAAATATCATACAAGTCATTATGGTTTTATAGGTTAAAAACATATGTCTATAGTGTTCATAAATAGAGTATCCAAAGACACCCAAAAGCCATATCTATTCAAGTAGTCCACTATTTTGATATCTTTCAAACCTCAAATAGCTTTCACATTCACTATTAATGGCCAAGAAATATTACATGTATAACAAGAAGTACACTTGAATAAAGCATGATAGATGTGACAACCTTGCTYATAGCTTTCAATAAACCATTAATACACTAGTTCATCAATAACTCTAACTTTATGAAATTAGTTCATACTCTTACATATCAAAAAGTACAAATATTTCATGTTCAACATCTCAAAAGGTAAATAAAAATGGAGAAACAAAGTCCTAAAGCAGACTTGACGAAGCTCCTTGGTGAAGAATCCTATAATGAAGTAAGGTGTGAAGAATGAGGTCATTAAATGGYTAGATGCTA
Organism: Rhazya stricta; assembly: GCA_001752375.1. Classification (NCBI taxonomy): domain Eukaryota; kingdom Viridiplantae; phylum Streptophyta; class Magnoliopsida; order Gentianales; family Apocynaceae; genus Rhazya; species Rhazya stricta. Next base: position 1,185,289 of record MEJB01000071.1, read on the forward strand.
ACATTATCTATCCCATTTCAAATAGCCCATGGGTTAGTCCAGTCTAGTGCGTGCCTAAGGAGGGAAGAATGTTTGTCATCACTAATGAAAGGAATAAATTGATTCCAACAAGAATAGTGACCAGATGAAGAGTATGCATGGTCAACAGGAAGATGAACAGAGCTAGAAAGAATTATCATTTTTCGTTTCCATTCATCRATCAAATGTTGGACAAATTAGCCAGAAAAGATTATTATTGCTTTTTAGATGGTTACTCAGGGTACAATAAAATGGCTGTAGCACCAGAAGAACAATAGGAAAAAACTTTCACTTCTCATTTGGCATGTTTGCCTTCAAAAGCATCCTATTTAGGATATAACAATGTTTGAGAGGTGTATGATGGCCATTTTCATTGATCTGATGGAGAATGCTATGGAAATGCTTATGGATGATTCTTCTGTCTTTGGAGAAATTTATAAGAATTGCTTAGTGAACTTGGAAGAAGAAGTCTTGGAAAGATGTGAAGAGACAAATTTGGTATTGAATTGGGAAAAATGTCACTTCATGGTGCATGGAGAAATTCTTCTATGCCATCAAGTCTCAAGGTATGAAGTAGAAGTTGATAAAGCCAAGATTGAAGTGATTCAAAATTTGCCACYACCAATATCGGTCAAASGGATAAGGAGTTTCTTGGGACATGTAGGATTCAATAGAAGATTTATCAAGGACTTCTAAAAGATTTGCAAATCGTTGTACACTTTGTTGTAGCATGATCAGTTCTTTATCTTTGAGATGGAATGACATTAGGTTTTAAGGAATCGAAGAATACACTTATTTCTGCACCTATTATCATGGCTTTGGATTGGTCTTTTCCATTTGAAGTGCAAGTAATGCTAGTGAAAAAGTTGTAGGAGCACTATTGGGGCAAAGGAAAGGGAAGTTGTTTCATCCTATCTCTTATGCAAGAAAAACTCAATAATGCACAAATGAACTGCACAACGATTGAGGAGCTGCTTGCTATAGTATTTGCATTCAAAAAGTTCAGAGCATACTTGGTGAGAACCGAAGTTACAGTGTTCGTTTATCATTTGACAATGAAGTGTCTCATTTCCAAGAAGGATGTCAAGCCAATAATCATTTGATAGGTACTATTGCTGCGAAAATTTGACTTGGAGATCAAGGACAAAAAGAAAACAAAGAATCAAGTAGCTAACCACCTATCTAGATTGGAGAATGAAAGAGATCTAGATTCTCAAGTGCCAATTAAAGAAGACTTCCCAGAAGAGCAACTACTTATGGTAAGACATGCTGCATCACCATGGTAACGCATATATTGTAAATTAGTTAGTAAGTGGTATAACTCCTCTCGATTTAAATAAGCAACAATTGAAGTAAATTTTCACATAGTCCTAGCCATACCATGGTATGCAATTTTGATCTTCCTTTATAGGATATTAATTTCCTTTGTAGCTTGAAGATCTTAAGTGTTTGTAGACATATCATAGGGAATAACTTATTCCATTTGAAGTTTACCTATACAACCACAATGCAAATCAAAACAGTGATAGAATCTATGTCATTATCAAATATATAGATATAAAAGAGGCTCKTTTGGATTAACAATATCTATTTTGAACTTACACAACCCGAGCTTGCATAATAAATCCATTTATGTTGGTGTTAATTTCTGGTATAGCAAAGTCTTGCACTAGATTGAAAAAGGATTCCCCACTCTCCCTCTTAGTAGGTGCTCATTGTTTCGCATTAGACAAGGGAACATTCTGAGTCCTCTTTGTTGTTGTGGGTAGGAACATCGACTCTACTCAAAACTCCTCCATGTCTTCTTTTCATCTAGACATTAAGTTACATTGTGACATTTTATTGTGTGCCTTAGTAGTCTAATTACAACATTGAAACTCAATAACCATAAACAAAAAAAAAAAAAAAAGTTATTCCAAGTATCAAATTAAGATTAAAGATAGAAATAAAAACTTTCAATTAAAAACTATCACAAAATCTAGACAGGAAACAAAGTAAATCCAGACTACATAAGTGATAAAGCATCCTAATCTTAACTTCTTGGTAACAATAGGAGTGAAAATGAAGGTATTCTTGACAATTTGGTTGGAGTTAGATCCAATAGATGCCTCTATCATAAAATCTATCGAGACAGAGATACGATCTCTCTCCTCTATGTCATAATTTGTTTTCTTGAGGTTGATGTTCTCTGAATTGAGTATATAGGCCTCATGTCTAGTATAGCCTCTTCTGTTACTTTATTAGCCTCAAGTTCTTCAGGGGGCCTTCTTGGTTAAATTTTCAATCTCCTTTCCTCTATGTTCTTCTTAAGCTTCACATTCTCAACCAGAACGTCATATAATATTTTAGCAGCTGATGATAATGCAAGTCATATATCAATTTGCTTATCGAGCTTATCGAGATCAAGGTAGTGGAATACCATTGTGAAGTTACTCTTGCTAGCCATTCTACAAACAAAGAACATCAAGACTTAGATAAAAACAAGATATCAAAGAAACAGAAATTCTAAACTCTAATACTAATCAATAAATTTCTAATTGTTTTGTATCATCAAACCAAGGCATGATAGAAGTTGAAGTRTACTTATGATTAATTTGGAAAACTATGACTCTCAGAGAGTAGATGTTTTAGGGAGTGAAAGATAACCTTCTTAACTTTTCAATCGCTGTTTTTAAAGGTAGCAAGAAATCTACAACTTTATAGAGATGATATAAGTTGGAAAATACTGGYAGACTAACCATCTAACCATTTTTATAATATTGGAAAATTGGTGGCCAAATCTAAAGAAGGTTCATATGATTGGTAAGGTTTTCCTATTCTCTCAAGATTTAATAAATGAAAAAAACTTACCGTTTAAGTTAAAGTTTTACCAACTATATGTTAAATCTTACTACTTTATAATGGTCAATTGTAAAATGTTTCAAAATTTTTGTTATTGTCTCTCTCTGTAGCAAAATGAACATATTAATCTATGCAACTTAGATATAGTAATACTTTTAATTGCCCAATAATTTTTAAAATGTGCTAATATGCGGCTAATTTCTTCGTTGAGAGTTAAATCATTAATTAAAGGTCATATTATTTGTCTAGAGCAAGGTTATGCTTTTAGGTTGCATATTTTGGTGATTGTCCTATAAGTAAAATGACCAGTTTGTACTTATCCATGAATTTCATCAAGAGAGTGGTGGAGTAGAAATCACAAAAATTTTATCCACATTCGTTAATGCTGAAGTATTGGCAACAAAACCTGGATATCATGTTCCAAGACTGAAGTAGTGTATAAGACCTGATTGATAAGACTGAAGCTAGAAGATGAAAGTTTGAAAACTAAATCTAAAGCCTAATCTAATAATTATTTGCAATTTTGTTAACGCATTTGATAACCAATTTACCAAAACTTTGAATACTTCCACTTTTATAATTTTAACATTTCCTATTTGTTCAAATTTATAAGTTTTTAAAAGATACATGATATGGTTAATTTTGTCTAATGACTAAAAAAGTTATAAACTCTTCCATCTAAACGTATTCAGTGATAAGCCAAAACATAATCATTTATAATATATAATAGGATTTAAGAGACACTTAAGAGATTAAGAAATCATAGATTATATTATCAGATCGTCTTGAATTAATAAATTATATAACACGTAAGAACATAATAGAGTATTTTTATTTTGATTGTTAGAAAAATAATCTATACAGTCATTTAATGTTAATGTTGATAAAGTTATCATTTGATGAGCTAGCTGGTATATTTTTTGGGAATAAATACTAGGAACTTAAAAAGTAGAAGCTAAATTTATCTAGAAAATAAAAAATTAAGTACAAAATTTCAAATCCGAATTGGATACACCTTAAACTGACACATGCTATTACAATCAAGTTTCTAGCAAAAGTATTTCGATGCATTGTGGCAAGGTCAAATTCAAACTTTAACAAAAGGTGGGAGAATAATCTACAAAATAGAAAGAAATGCCGACAAAAAAAATAAGGATTCTCTCTTTACAAAAATTTGAATGGGTTATCCAAAACCAAACACCTAAATAAGGATAGTTTTTAAAATGGGCTAATATATATTTGGTGATTATTGGATAAAGAATCTTTTGGTAGCAAATTATTTTCTTTCATATTGATATATTTAAATAGTAGGTAACATATAGCATCACATTTTCTACAATATTAGCGTATTTTTGTATCAAGTCGAAGCCCTGAGCATTCTGTTTCTGCTTCTGCGGCCAAGTTGATTTGGTAGTCTCTGAGGCTGGAAGTTGAGCATTCACTAGATTCCACCTATACTCGCAAAAGTGCATACTATTTTAGGTCTCACATGGTTTTGCCGCTCTCCAATTGGTTCCTTGTTTGGTGGAAGATGTCTCTTATCAAAGTGTGACCACTTGGATAAGGTCTTGGACTTGTTCYTTGTGAGCTTATGGGTCCCGACCTCTTCCTTTTGTKAATGGCACCGGTCCTTTTTAGATTATCTTCCACACTGATTTTGGTCCATAGATTTTAGTCTAGTTGCAAGATTGAATAGTCGAAGTAGCATCCCAACTAAACCGTCTTTGAATAGAGGATTGATTATCATAACCAAAGAAAAGAATGAATTGATTCTGACAAGAACGGTGACTCGATGGAGAGTTTGTATAGACTACAGGACGCTAAACAATGCTACAAGAAAAGATCATTTTCTATTACCATTCATTGATCAAATGTTGGACAGGTTAGTCAGGAAGGATTATTATTATTTCTTAGATGGTKTCTCAAGCTACAATCAATTGCTATAGCACTAGAAGATCAAGACAAAACAACTTTTACTTTTCCATATGGCACATTTGCTTTCAGAAGGATGCCATTCGAGTTRTGCAGTGCTCCCAAAACATTTTAAAGGTGTTGATATGAGTGGAAACTCATGGAATTTACTAATATTTATGTGTATATTTTCACCCTTTTAGATGTGTTAAAAGTACTACTTTGTGCTATTTGGCCTTGAATATTGTTTAAATTCAATTAAGCAACTTCATTCTTGCTAAATTATGAAAATTTTAGAATTTATAAACCATTATTGAAGTAAAATGCTCTATTTTGCAGGAAAATGATTTCTACATATGAATTGGACAGTTACTTGATTAAGAATTAAGAGAAGTCCAAATATTGGTCATTGTTATAGCATTGCGGATGTAGTAATGAAGGAATGGAACAAAGGAGCATAGGGCATATAAAGCCAAGTCAACTAAAAGATGAAGTGGTCTAATATGGAAAAAGGAATATCTTTGAAGAAAAAAGCATAAGACATATAGGACAAATGGGTATCTTGGAGGAATAGAAGTTTGATATGTGTCCTATTCTTTGAGGGCAACTTTTTACAAAAGCTTCCAAGAGAAGCTTGATGTAAAAGGAAGAAGTAGGGCATTAGTCTGACGGGTACATTAGCCGCTGCAGGAGAAAACAAGGAGGAAAAAGAAGTCAGCAAGGGAGAAAGGCTTGGAGCTTAAGAGAAGAAGAACTCAAAGGGACTTCACCACAAAGGCTTCATCAACCCTTCTTAGGATTTGTTTCTCCTTTTCTTAGTGTTATTTTGAGATGTTGAGCATAGTCTATTCATATTTTCTAGCATCTAAGATCATGAACTAACTTCCTAGAAGTTAAGGTTTTGATGAACTAATATATTAAATGATCTATTGAATGTTTTGAGAAAATTTTGCTTTTTGATGAATGCTTTATTCAAATGGATTTATTTTTATGCAATCATTGTTTCTTAGCTATTAATTATGATTGTGAGAATTTCTTGAAGGCTGAAAGGCATTAAGGTAGTGGAAACCTTGAATAGATAGTGTATATTTTAGGATATGCCAATAATAAACATCATAGAAATATATGTTTAGCTTGTAAAACCTATAAGAGACTTGTGCATTTATTTGAACTCCTTAAGCTAACATTGACAAGTTTAACAATTTAGTGAAATAGGAAAGGACCAACAAACTAAAAGGGTGATGTCATTACATATCTTGATTTGCTTTTTTCATGTTGCCTAACCTTTGCTGTGGTGATGTTGCAACATTGATGTAGCATTGTTGAATTTTCTTTATGAACATTAGTACATTAGGGATTCTTAACTCTAAATCATTCATGAGCTCTTAACCATTTTGTATGAACAATTGTTCTGCTGTATTAATCAATTTTATTGATTAGATAACTTTAGAATAATTTACTTTGTTTTAGTGATAAAATCAAACTATTATTTGATTTTATTGGGGAATTTAAACCAATATTGTTAAGCTAGCAATTCTCGTGGGATCGATATTAATATTCACTCCATATTGCTTGAGTGGACCATATATATTTGCACGAGTAAAGCTTATTGTATATGCAATTTTGTCTATCAGGTGTATGATGGGAATATTCATTGACATCGTGGAGAAAACAACAGATATCTTCATGGATGATTTTTTTATCTTTGGAGAAACTTATAAGGATTGCTTGGTGAACATAGAAAAAGTCTTGGAATGATACAAGGAAACAAATTTGGTCTTGGATTGGGAGAAATGTCACTTCATGGTGCATGAAGGAATTGTTCTAGGCTATAGAGTTTCAAAGAATAGAATTGAAGTTAATAGAGCCAAAGAGTGAAGTGATTCAAAAAATTGCTACAATCAACTTCAGTTAAGGGGATAGGGAGTTTGTTAGGACATGCAGGATTTTATCAAAGGTCTATCTAAGATTCTTCAAAATTTTCCAAACCACTATGCACTTTGTTGTAACAAAATAAGCCTTTTTTCTTTGACGAGGAATGACATAAATTTTTTCAGGGAATTGAAGAATGCTCTTGCTACATCACCTATCATTATGGCTCAAAATTGGTTTTTGCCATTTGAAGTGATGCGAAGCTAGTGACTGGGAGCAGTGCTGGGACAGAGAAAAKAAAATTTGCTTCATCCTATCCAGCTACTATGCAAGCAACCCTTAATGATGCACAGACAAATTACACAACAATTGGGAAGGAATTGCTTGTAGCTAGTATTTGCATTCGAAAAATTCAGAGAATACTTGATTGGAGTAAAGGTTATAGTGTTGGCTGATCATTATAGCAATGAAATACCTCATTACCACAAAAAAAAATTGCGAATTCAAGACTTATTCGATGGGTGCTATTGTTAAAGAATTTGATTTGGCGATCATGGATAAAAAGGGGACCAAGAATGAGGTAGCTAGTCACCTTCAAATTTGGAGAATGAAGAAGATCCAAACATGCAAGTTCAAATTAAAGAAGAATTCCCAAATGAGCAGATACTTATGGTAAGCAATGTTGCAGCACTATGGTATGCAAATATTTTAAATTATTTAGTAAGTAGTATAGCTCATCCTAATTTCAATAAGCAACAACTAAAGAAACTTTTGAATGATATTACATTTTATTTTTCAGATGAACCATTTCTTTATAAGTATTATGCAGACCCAAATCATTAGGCGTTGTGTAGCTAAGGAAGAAATCCAAGAATGCTATAGAATTGCCATTTTGCAGCACTGGAAGGGCATTTTGGAGGAACCAAAATAGCAACCAAAGTGTTTCAAAATGGGTATTATATATTGCCTAACACTTTTCAAAGAAGCTAATGAGATTTTTAAATCCTATAACAGGTGCCAAAGAGTGGCAAACATCTCACGAAGGCATGAGATGCTACTGACCAAAATTTTGGAGGTTGAATATGTAGAGCTGCAGCGTTGCCCTTAAATGATGCCAAAGTAGTTATCAAATTCCTCGATAAGTATCCTCATAAGATTTGGCTCTGAGCACTAATCATCAATGAAGGAACACATTTTCGCAAAAAAAATGTTCTAGCCAAGTGATAGTTATAAAAATATTCCATTTTTAACCCCATTTTTGCTACTTTTCGTTATGGTTTTAGTGTTTTAATGCATTAATTAGTGGTATTTGTCTTTATTTTAGATAAGTTATGAGTCGGCAAGATCATAGCCTAGAATGGTCCTTGAATTTCTCTATTACCACTAAAACGATTGATCTTAAAATGTGTTTACAGAAAAGGGGAAGATGCTACTGCATTCGAGAATATGAGACAAACCTTTAAGATACGTGGAACATAGACAAAATGTAAATCTCCACCATTTGATGAATAATCGAGTTGAAAGCAACATAAAACTGCTTGTTGGAGTTGACTTAAACTCTCTTACTGAAATTCTGAAGCAAAGAAGGATAGTGGGGCCCACAATACCATAAATGTACATAAATAGACAAATCTAGTTGAGTCAGCAGCCGGCTGTCAGAGGTACTGAAAGCTACAAAATCGCCAACTCAGCCTTGATCTGGTGTTTATAAGAACCAAATGAACATAAAAAGARAGGAGAAGACTGGAGAATAGAATAGAAGTTAGATAGTATTAGTTAGCTCGGTTTACCATTGATAGAAGAACCTATTCTTAGCTCAAGTTCTTACTATTTTAATCAAAGTTTAGAGGGGATAGACAGTAGTCATCATTCTTGTAGTTGTAATCAGTCTTTAATTCAACAAAAAAATCGTCTTAACTTTTAGACTTATTCCAGTTTTACGCTTTGGCAAGGTAACAAGAGCTCTACTTTAGTTTTTGGAGTTTACTCTTCATCTAACTTACTTTCTTAGGTCTTAATTCAAAAGCAATAAATCTTGACAAAGCTGAACCATCTAGGATTAAGAGTTGTTCTTAATTTCATTGAGTAAAACCTTTCAAGACATCAAAAGGATCTAKTAGTGGTTGAGGGAAGCCAGAGGCGTTCCTTAACCCTAAAGTAGCTAAGTATTATTGCCATAGACATATGGTTAGTGTACTAGGTGAAATCTGCAAGAATACTGCTAAGGGCRTAAGGAAGAAAAATATTTAATGCATAAATARCTCTTTAAGACAACATTCGAGAACTTAGTGGAGATAAGCACACTTATCTTACTGGTGTAAGATCACACAACATTGTGGAACTATAGTGAAGATTGCCATAGACATATGGTTAAGTCTCCCTATGTCTCCTACATTTGCACATTAAGTGGATGGCAAGACCAATGGATCTAACAAAGGGAATTTCAGCTAGGTCAACAAGTACTTTTGTTTCAATTCAAGGATGATATTATCTGCTGGAAAGCTAAAATTGAGATGGTCGAGGCCATATACAATCATAAAGGTACATCCTTATGGCACGTTGGATCTCTATATACATTTCAAGTGAATGGCCAAACGATGAAGCACTACTAGGGTACTGAACAAGAAAGGGGGAAACCTCCATTTCCGCAAATTAAAACCATGTGATCGCAAAGGCTGGCTGAGGACTCCATAACAACCTCTACTGGAAGACAAACCATAATCAATTAAGTCTTTTCTTCTTATTTTTTTTTTTTTGGGGTAAAAGTGTGTCAAATTCTTTGATTTAGTTTAATTGTGTGATATTGATTGCTTAGTCATAATTAAAATCTTGTGCGAAATTTTGTGCTTATGTGATTTAATTAAATGTATTCTTGAGAAATTTTGAGAACGAAAATTTAGTAAGTGGAGAAGGAATGCAATGAAATTGACAAATGGAGGAGATAGAAAAACTGGCTTGGAAAGAAGTAATGGTGGTATGAGAATTGATGAAGAGAAGTGATGACTCGTCCACATTAAAGCTATAAGGCTTAACCTGCAAACATCCTATCACTTCCCTGATACCAGCCAGCATGACCATGATTATATACCTCTTGAACCGCCCAACTCCCTCTAATCAGAAGTAACCTATGATTGCACTCAATCCCAAAACTATCTCATTAACTTTTCAAATTCCTTGCCCATCAAAGCCTTGCTGAGCACAATCGCCATATCTAGAAAAACAATTCTCCTAATATTTGAAAATTCCCCAACATAGAAACCCTTAAACTCTCTCAAAACAAAGCAAAAATGGTGAGGAAGCTTGTATCCCAAAAGAGAAAAAGAGAGGCTACACCAAAATTTATTTAAATGAAGCAAGTTTGAGGAGGTATTTCAAAAGAAAGCTTTCTTGCTTGAAAAGGGATTCACCTTCAATAAGGGGATGGCCACTTACATCCAAGAAATCATGAAAATGAGGAAATGGGAAATTTTTTGCCAACATCTAGAATGCCYTATAGTCTTCGATATGGGAGTTCTACTCAAGTCTAGGAGAACCAAAGGAAGAAGAAGTGACAATGAGAGGAGCATATGTGAAATTTAATTTAAATCTGGGAGAACCAGAGATTTTATGACATTCTCCTCTACTCTAGCATTCTGCTGCAATGCTCCATTTGTATCAATGTTGTTACCTACAATTTAGTTAGACAACAAAGTAGTATCAATAATTTGACCGAAAGATCGGAAGTAGGTGATTTAGGTCTGTTCACAAATCTTCCAATTTATCCCTATAACTTTTTTTATTCCTAGGCATTCACCATAATTTTTTAAATTTTTAAAAATAATTCAAAAATAAATGAGGATAAAAAAAAGCAAAAGAATAGAAGTCTAAATCTAAATATGCTAAACCTAACAAAAACTAAAAAGGCAAAAGAAAAAAAAATACAATAATAGCATGAAATAACTAACTTACAATGAACTTGTTATTTCAAGCAAAAAATAAAGTGGTAACAGAGAGATCATAACAACTAAACACAAAGTAAAAGTCTAATTTGTTTTGTCTTTATATCTGTAACAAAAAGAAAAAGGAACAAAGTTACCGCCCTTTGATAAAACCGTTTTAATCTTCTTCTGTTTATGATGCTCTCCGACAATGACGTCAAATTTTGATGATGCTCAAAATATAACTATGCTACTTGCAATATAGAGTGATGACCCATCCTTTTCCAATTATTTTCGGAAGAGAAGAGTATTCATTTCCCCGTATATGTTGCACTTGTAATTTGCCTCCCCCGCCCCTCTGGTTCTTTTCCTTCTACCCTTTTTGTCTACAACTCCGCACTCTTTGTCTCCTTTTCACTCTCTGATCCTCCTCCTCTTTTATTATTTTCCCTATGTTTTTTTCACCTCTTACACYCACTAACATGGGAACCTCAACCCACTCCTCTTTTCTTCATTATTTGCTTCGGCCTTGGCTTTCACTTCAAGAATAAATCAACTTCTCCAGATATTGTTTGGGCTTGAAATTTTCTTTGAATTCAACATCCTCATTTAAGCAATTTCTTTAGTCTAAAAACATTAAAAAAATAAAAAAATGAAATAATGTATGAAAAAAATCTTTATTCAATAATAACAATAAAAATATACAAATAAACTCGGTTTATCGATAAACATGCCGAATGAATCACTATTCCCAAATCACATGTTTAGCTATTTATCAAGGGTAGTAACAAACTATATGGGCTAGATGATGAGAAGGCTGAATATGAACAATGTGTGAGGAAGGTTATGGAGGAGAATGGGGAGAAAGTTTTGAGAACATTAACTGTTGAAGGAATGAAATGGCCCATTTCTACCCAGGGTTTCCGAACTGTAATGAGGGCTTTGTTGTTCGCTGTAAAGGTTTGGTACCATTTGTGAAATCTAGGCTCATGCCCACCACACATGACCACGTGGTCTCGAGGGATAGAATGGTTTTTCTATTATGTTTGAAGATTAGGAAATCCATTAACGTAGCTAATTTGTGGAGAGATTCAATATGTGTTGAGAAGAAGTAAGGAAAACAATACTTCCCTTTGTCATAACATCATTTTGTGGAAAAAAAGGGGCATATTATAGAGGGATGAAGAGTTCATGAAAAACACAGGCTCCATTACTGAATGATTATAACAAGCATCTGTAAGGAAAGCTGCTCCTATAGCTGAAAAGGGAAATGTGTAGTACCTGAGTCAAAACCTACTTTGGCAAGAGCTTTGGAAAGGGCTTTGGAACCATTTAGAAGTTAAGAAAAGTGCAGCACATCAAGATGAGAAGAATGACGAATTGTTGAATATAATGCAGCACCTGCGGCAGCAACGGATGAAATACTGGGCATACGTTGAAAAGAGAGATGTGGCATTAAGGGGAACTCTTCAAAGAAACTTTTCCAAGTCTATACTAAAATTCCCAGAGTCCCCTGCATCTTTGCTACAATAGCATGAAGAGGAATAGGACCCAGAAGATCCGGAAGAAACAGTCGCAGGCAGTAAGGTGGGTATTTAAAAGATCAAAAGAAAGGAAGAATGCATTAATGAATGAAATGGGAGATTAGATTTGTGAGGTTTGATAGATGACTTTATGTTCTTTTCTTAGTTTTTTCCATTTTTAAGTTTAGTTTATTGCTATGTTTGTAGTTATTGTTTTTGAATGAATGAAGCTTTGTGAATGACTTCGATTTGCCTTTAAATGAAATTTTGTTATCACTTTTTTTTAAGTCAAAAGTTTTTTACAGAAGCCTATAAGGAACTTAATTTAACATGATATTTGTGTAAAAKTACAGCCTATCTTAACCCGTTGAAGAACATGCTAATGTTTGATCATTCCTTGTTGTTGATGATGCTTTAGCAATGTTTTGTGATTATAAAATTTTTGAATAGAGTGTGCTTGGGAACCTTTTTAACACACATTAAACCTTAGCTTAGTGATATTTAGAGACTGCATTTTGGCTTAACTTGAGAGAGGCTTCTGAATCGAAGATTGGCCTTAACACACTTACTTTTCAGGAATGCTTGATATAGGTAGTAGATTTATGATGAATGGAACATGGGAGCAAGGAACAAAGGAAACACCACTCACAGCTAGGTACTGGGAAGATAGAACCTAAGAGTTAAAGGTGCTTGATGCTACAATATGTTTTTTTCTTGACATTGCTCGAGGATGAGCAATCTTTTAAATTTGGGAGAGGAATAAATGTAGCCATTTATGGAATTTCTGAATAAAGTTTTATGCTTCTTAGCCCCATTCTTCACATTAATTCACAATTAATCTTAGATTTTGTTTTTTGAGTAAATCATATGATCCTTTCAATTGCACGTGCATTGGATTTTATCGAAATCATAAGGATTAGAGGCTGAATTTWATCTAGGCAAGAAAAAGATTGCTCAACTTAGTGCAAGAACATGAAAAGAAGGAATTATGGGTAGAAGAATGTTGTAACATGATATACAGCAACGTCGGATATGATAGCTGCTAAAGAAGAAACTTACAGCCACAAAAGGTACAGATATGGGTGGTTAAAGGCAGATGCATGGCAGATAAAAAAGTAGCTAACATGTGGTTAAAGAGTAGCTAAAAAGCCATAATGCTAGTACATTTGGAACGTGGACATCTCAGAACTTACCATGGCAAGTTGCTAAGTTTATTACTGAAAAATGTAATATTAAAATATCCAAAAAGCAAAAGCAACTTGCATGATGAACCTTAACCCATGAACATTAAACCAGAAGAAGGGATTTAGTTTATGGAAAGTTGGAACCTTAGTTCAAAGGAGAGAGAGTTTGAAGAGAGCAAGAATTAGAAGCAAGGAAGCAAATGAGAGGAAGGTGGGAGTCTTCTTGCCTTGTCGAGCAACCAAGGGAATTAAGTTCAACGGATTGAATGCCCACATCAAACTAAAGTTTTCTGAACTCCATTCTTTGTTTTTGTTCTATGTAATCATCGTAATTTATCCCATGAACAAAATGTATTTTGCTTCCATGAATTCAATGTAACCAAGCATGAGCTAATCTTTGTTTTTGGTTGTGATGGTGCTTTAACTCTAGTAGAATGAATTCCTGGCTTTTTGTTTCAGTTGATCTAAGTGCTCGTAGAGCAATTTTTGTTATTGCTTGATCGCTAATGATAAAGATAATGCAAGCTAAAATCAAACTAGGAAGTGGGTATTTTGGTGGAACTACTTAGATAATGTGGGTAGAAATCCTGGAATTTATTTGCATGAGTATCTAGATATATTTGTGCCCCATAACACCTTAGAAACCTAGCTTAAGGGAGGTTCTTCGGATAAGGTTGCACAGAATGTAATTAAACTTAGCTTGAGAATCAAGGGCCTATAAAATCGGGAGGATTGTAGTCACTTAACTATTTTGGTGTATTGAAAGCATGTTGTAGCATTCTTTGCAATGTCATATAGACATTAGACTCAAAGGATCCATTTATCCTAACTAAAATCATCTACTCATCATATACAACCCTTGGTTATTTGGTGTTGTTCCAAAACTTTGATCTCATCTCCAAACATTCTTACTTTAATTGTACTTAATTTTGATTCTACCAAATTATTGTGACATTCTTTGGGTAATCTTCATATCACCGTTGTAGCAAACAGTCTCTTTAGGATCAACACTCTATTGATTATTGTATTACTTGTTGTTCATGTATACTTACATGCATGTTTTAAATATCTATGGATAAGAATCAATCATGTATACCCTTTAGCTATAAACCATGCTTATACATCTCAATTGATCCATTTGCACGGTGCTTGCTTTTGCAAATCTACTTGAAGCCCATAAGTTTCATATTAGGAGGCAAGGGTACCAAAGTCCAAGTATTGTTGGCTTCAAGAGCCTGAATTTTTCCTTTACGTAACTTTTTCCATTCTGGTACTTTAAGATTAATAATAATAATATGGTTTAATAACTTATTCAAMATTCATGGCAAATGTTTTATGGTATGAGCATATGTGTATGAATGTTGCACATGATGTGGCGAAGTAACAAAATAATGTCACAGATATAGTCTTTAAACTATGAAGAAGGATGAGTTCCCTATGAGATCTATGAGGGGAGAAGAGAAACGTAAGTTAAAGGAAGAGAGATAGGATCAGTATGTAATGGACAGAGGGAGAAGGAGAGAAAAAGGAAGTTGGTAGGCAAGTATGTTCAGTTCCTTGGCATATAGAATTAGTGAAGTGAAAACTTGTCTAATAAAAGGTGACATTACGAGAACCAACTCGGACATGTAATTTAGCAAAAAATAATATTTAACAGTTTGARAATACCCAAGAAAAACACACTATTTGGCTCTTGGATCAAATTTGGTTCTGTGTTGATCCAAGGTTAAAGCAAAGAATAAGCACCCAAAAACCTTGAGAGAATTATAATTCGGAAGAGTGTTRTGAAGTAAACAATAAGGAACCATATATATATATGTGTGTGTGTGTGTATAACAATGGAGGAGTTATGTTAATAAGAAAGGTTGCATGACTCTCAAGATATCTTGATGAGTAGCAAACATGCACATTGACTAAATATTGATGTTTCCTTCTTACAATTCTATTATATTCTAGACATTCAACACATGAAAGTTTGATGTCAAATACCAATTTTATTGTAAAATTTAGGCATCTAAGATTCTATTCAAATATCATATTAAAAACATGTTACACAATATTGTTTTATATGGCTAGTAGGTTGTAGGGTTAAAGAGCAGAATAGCATGTAAATTCAACCGAAGATAAAAGAGACAATAACAATAAAAATGACACCCAAATTTTAATGTGGAAAAACCCTTTGTAAATAGAGAAAAAAAACCCACCAACTAAGAAGCCTAAAAAATCCACAATAATTTAAGATGGAGTGTACAATGATTACCCTATATAATAGAGTAGGATACAGATTTACTTAATCTAAAAAAATATRGGTAACTAGATAAGGTCCTTCTTAGCTAGTTAAGGAAAAATAACCAAAGATAAGGGAAAGAGAGAAAAGTGTATRTCTGAGAGAAAAAGGGACACTTGCTCCCAACAAATCTCYATCTTGAACCATTTTCGTCGGAACTCTCTTCGCCATGGAAACCCCGAAGGGCGACCACGTGCTGATAATGCCTACTAAGTCYAAGCAGTGCTTGAACTTAGCAACTGGAAATGGCTTGGTCAACATATCTGCAGGATTGTCGGCTGTGTGAATCTTCTCAACAATGACTTTTTCGCTTCAACTATATCTTGGATAAAATGGTGCTTAATGTCAATATGCTTGGTTGTCGAGTGATACTTGCTGCTCCTTGTAGAGTGTACAATGCACTGATTATCACAGAACACAACAAGAACATCTTGTTGCAGGCCAAAATCATTTACTAGATCATGGCGCCATTTGGCTTCTTTCACACCTTCAGTAGCTAAAATATATTCTGCTTCAGTGGTAGATTAAAGACGCAATAGCCAGAAGTGATGAATACCAACTGATGGCAGAACCATGCAGTGAGAAAACATAGGCTGAAAGTGATCTTCTACGATCATAATCACCACTATAGTCAGCATCAACATAGCCAACTATACCTCCAGGATCAACTCTTTCCCAATCAAAGACCAAATTGATATCATAAGAACCCTTCAAATACTGAAGGATCCACTTCATAGCTTCCCAATGCTCCTTACCTAGATTGTGAATGAATCTACTAAACAACACTAATACCATAGTCTGGACGCGTACACACCATAGCATACATCAAGCTGCCAAAAACATAGAGTAAGAAATACGTGCCATGTGCTCCTTTGCTTCTTTATTCTGTGGACACTGATCAGATGAAAACCTAAAATGTGCAGTTAGTGGAGTGGTGATAGGTTTACAATCTGCTATGTTGAACCTATCAAGCGCCTTCARAATGTACTTCTTCTGTGATAACAGAAGCTTTCCTTTTTTACAACCCCTACTAATCTCCATTCCAAGAATTTTCTTGGCTAGGCCAAGATTCTTCATATCAAATTCACTGCTAAGCTTGGCTGTTAGCTTGTTGACAACAAATGTGTCTTTAGTAGCAACCAACATATCATCAACATAAAGCAACAAGTAGACAAATGACCCATCTAGTAACTTCTGAAAATAAACACAGTTGTCATAACTACTTCTAGAGTAGCCATGTCCAATCATAAAGGAATCGAACCTCTTATTCCACTGTCTGGGAGACTGCTTAAGACTATACAGAGACTTCTTCAATYAGTAGACATAGTCCTCCTTTCCTTGAACTACAAATCCCTCARGTTGATAAATATAAATCTTTTCTTCAAGATCGCCATGAAGAAAAGCAATTTTCACATCCAATTACTCCAGCTCCAAATCATGCAAATCAACAAGAGCAAGAAACACACGAATTGAGGTATGACGAACAACAGGAGAGAATACCTACCTTCTCTCTGATCAAAGCCTCTGACAACATATCTTGCTTTGAACTTTGCATTCTCAACATCGGAGATTCCTTCATTCCTCTTGTAGATCCACTTGCAGCTAATAGCTTGCTTACCCTTGAGAAGTTTCATCAAATCCCAAGATTCATTCTTATGAAGAAACTTCTTCTTGCATCATAGCAATCCATTTTGCYGAAACAGCACTAGATATTGACTCAGAGCAACTCTTAAGCTCACCATCATGGTTAATCTCTTGTGCAATAAACAAAGCATAATCAACAAAACCACTTTCTTCAATAAGTCTCACTAGCTTCCTGATCGATCTCTTTCCGGAAGATCTTGAGAAATAGGATCAAGTTGCATTCGCCTTTGACATGGTCGGGCRGTGCGTTGTGGTTGATGTAGGCTCAGTGGTACTCATATGAACTTCTGTAAGTTTAGTAGCRGAAGATGTTGGATTATTTTCCTCCAGTAAAGTGATCCTCATTTCAAACTCTACHTTCTTCTTGGTACCCTCTTCATCACTTGTACCAATAGGAAAAATAACATAATTTTTTCCAGAAGATAACATGACATTTTCATTAAAAATTACATTTCTACTGTGAAAGGTTTTTCCTGATTCAAGGTTATACAAATGAAATCCTTTAATACCTAAACCATAACCTAAGAAAATGCACTTCCTAGAATGAGTTTCTAATTTTTCCTTGTTTACATGAGCATAAGCAGGACAACCAAATATTCTAAAATTAGAATAGTCAACATGGTTACCTGACCAAATTGCTTCTRGAATATTCCCATTAAGTGCTCTGTTTAAGGAGCAGTTGATCAAATAACAAGTTGTAGTTCCCACTTCAACCCAGAATTCCTTCCCCATGCCATTGTGAGAGAGCATGTAGTAAAGTCTCTCCAATATAGTTCTGTTCATCCTTTCTGCAACACCATTTTGTTGTGGTGTATCAGGAATGGTGTGGTGCCGAACAATACGTTCTTGCTTGTAGAACTGGTTGAAATCATAACAAAACTCAAGAACATTATCAGTTCTCAAGTGTTTCACTTTCTTGCCTGTCTGATCCTCGATCAAAACTTTCCACTTCTTGAAAGTGGAAAACGCGTAACTCTTGGGCTTCAAGAAATACACCTAGAGTTTGCATGAATAATCATCAATAATGGTCAACATATAAGGACTTCCTCATTTTGAAGAGACTCTAGAAGGACCCGAGAGATCAGAATGAATGTAATCCAATGTACCTTTGGTTCTATGAACACCTTTGGGGAAACTAACCTTCTTTTGCTAACCAAAAACATAATGCTCGCAGAAGTAGATCTTACCAGTACAATGGTTGTTAAGAAGACCATTGTTGTTGAGGACTTTAATGCCTTTAACGCTCATATGACCCAACCTCATATGCCATAACTTACTTCGGCGAACGAAGCAGCAGCTGCAAAACCTAATACAGTTGAACCTACGTATAAACTTGTAGATCTGTTTGCCTTCATCAATGCAAAAGAACCTTTGAACACCTTTAGAACTCCATCTTTAGCTGAGTACTTGCAACCGTTTGATTCAAGGATGCCCAAAGAAATGAGATTTCTCTTCAAGTCGGGAACATGTCTTAAACCGCTCAAAGATCTAATAACACCATCATRTGCCCTGATTTTAACTGTACCCATACCGACAACTTTGCATTGTGCATTCGTTGCCCATCAAAACAAGACCACTATTAACCAGTTCATAGTTGGTAAACCAGTCCCTATTAGGAGACATGTGAAATGTATAGCCAAAATTAAGAATCCATTCATTCCTTGACCATTGCTCAATGTCAGCAGTTAATAAAATGTCATATTCAGATTCAATCTCAATAATACTAGCTTCGGTGGATCTATGAGGTTGTTTGCTTTTACCCTTATCATCTTTTGCATTCTTGTTTTTCAACTTGTAACAATCAGATATCTCATGTCTAGGTTTCTTGCAATAACAACAAAATATAGAGTTTTTACTTCTAAACCTTAACCTGAATTTTTCTTACTGTTACTACCTCTTTCTTGAGTTCTCCCCCCAGCAACTAATCTCGCAACTGAATTTTCAGTGTGAATGTCGATGTGAAACTTTTCTTTAACCAATAAATAGGATTTAACATATTTAAAGGTTAAGGTATCATAATTTCTATATAGCATCATTTCTTTGAAATGTTTATAGGAGGGTGGTGGTGAAACAATAAGTGAAATMGTTTTATCCTCATCTTCAATTCTAACCTCTAGGTTATCTAAATCAATTAAGATAGAACTAAACTTATCTAAGTGAGTTTGGATAGGAGTACCTTCTTGCATACAGATTGTGTACAAACACTCTTTGAGGCGAAGCTTGTCTACAAGGCTTTTGGTCATTTACAGAGTCTCCAATTTTAGCCAAATCCCTGTATCAAACTTCTCGTGGATGACCTCGCATAACACCTCATGAGACAAGCATAGTTGAATTATCGACAAAGCCTTCTCGTCCACCTCGTTCCATTGTTCCTCCGTTATAGTGGATGGCCTCTTGGACTTTCCTTCTAGGACTTCCTTTAAGCCATGTTGGGTGAGTACGGGTTGCATTAAAACACACCATATAGCAAAACTAACTTTACCATGAAATTTCTCAATGTCAGTTTGTAGGGTTAGAAAGCAGAATAGCAAGTAATTTCAACCAAAGATAAAAGAGATAATAACAGTAAAAATGACACCCAAATTTTAAGGTGGAAAAACCCTCTGTAAACAGAGGAAACAAAACCAGCAGTTAAGAAGCCCCGAAAATCCACTATAATTCAAGATGGAGTGTAAAATGGTAACCCTCTATAAATAGAGTAGGATACAGATTTACTTAACCCTCAAAAGTATGGGTAACTAGATAAAGACCTTCTTATCTAGTTAAGAAGAAATAACCAAAGATAAGGGAAAGAGAGATAAGTGTATATCTGAGAGAAAATGTGACACCTGCTCCCAGCATAAGTGTTCTATAAGGACACAAAATATCCACATGAATTCAGGTAAAAAACATCAAGGGAAACAAAGTTACCAATTGAATATTTTAAGTCCTTTTTTGTTTATGTAAGGGCATAGTTCACGTATACCTTGCGAATGTAAAGTAATATCTGGGAAAATATCTTTAATCATGACATCTATTTGAATGACAAAGTGACCTAATAAATATTTCAAGGATTGATGTAAGAACCATGGTTGAATTAAGTTATGCACACAGTTGAATATTTCAAGGARCTAGAAGGAAGAATTTAGGGCAATCCATCATAAACTTTAGCTAAATCAATTATCTTTTTTGTAGATTGTACTAACAATGCAATAATCAGCAGAGATATCAAAGAACGGGAATGTGTAAACTTTCTAACTAATATCATATTTCAGGAACCTATAAGGCATCATATAATGTCAAAGAAGGATGAAAATTATTGTGCCCTTCGGAGATATTGAAACTAGACTACCATTTGACGAACAAATTGAAACATTATTTGTAGATATATATGTTCATTGATTGATCATATGTTGAGCACTAATCAATGAAAATTACAAAGAGAATCAAAATTAACCTTAATTAGTATATAATTCAAAATCAAATATGATGGAATGCAAAAGGTGATGGCACAGATTGGTGGTGATCCACAATTATTAGAGTTGACAAAGATTCTGTAACAGCCCCCCTCAAAGATGGTGGTCCTAGATGGATACGTTTGCTAGATAGAAGGGAGTGATGAGAGTGATGAAGGGACTCAGTGAGTAAGTTAGCTGGTTGGTCCTTAGGTGGAATGAAAAGAACACGGTGACTCTATTGGCCACCTTTTCAMGAACAAATTGGTAGTCGAGCTCAGTGTGCTTAATGCAACATGAAAAATAGTGTTGGAGGCCATATAGGTAGTGCTCAGATTGTCACAATGCAAAAAGATGGGATAATTAATTTGGGCACCGAGTTCATGGAGAAGGTAGCCTAACTAAGTGGACTTGATGGCAGTATGAGCAACAGACATGTATTCTGACTCAGCGGTAAAGCGAGCAATAGTTGGCTGCTTCTTGGAGCATCATGAGATTAGATTTGAGCCATGGTAGACAAAATAGCGAGAAGTGGAGGGATAAGGTGTAGGACATCCGTACCTATCAGCATCGGAATAGGCAGAGAGGCGAGTGGGCTGATGTTGTCGTGTAAACTGAAGGCCATGATGAATGGAATCTTTTACATAGTGAATGATCCATTTGGTTGCAACTAAGTGAGGGACTCGAGGACTACTCATGAATTGCGAGACGGTGTTGACATCAAATGCTATATCAGCTTGGCAAATGCTATATCAGGGCTGAGTAATTGTGAGATATTGAAGAGAACCAACAAATTAACAAAATGTGGTAGGATTCTCCAAAATTTCACCATCTCCGAAAAATAGAATGCATTTTTCGGACATGGGTATGCTCATAAGTTTGCAATCAATAAGATTCATGCTTAGATAGGATGTCATAGACATATTTAATCTAATTGAGATGTAATGTTCATGACCATGGTAGACAACCTGTAATCCAAGGAAATAGTGAAGAGGACCTAGATCCTTACTGTCAAAGCCACGCCAAGAGAATCTATAAAACTTCGAAGGATTTGATCACTGCTACTCGTAACAATAACATTATCCACATATAGCAGGAAATAAATAGTATGCTCCGCATGGCGATAAATAATAGTGATGATCAACAATGCTATGAAAGAAACCAACAAAGATAAGGAAAGTACCAACGAGATGAAACTAAGCACGGGAAGCTTGGTTTAGACCAGAGAGTGCCTTGAGAAGTTTGCATAAATGAGAGGGCCACAACAGGTCATTGAAGCTCGATRGTTGGAGCACGTAGAGTTCTTCAAGAAGAATATCATGAAAAAGGCATTTTTAACATCTAGCAGTCATCGAAAGGGCCAATTGCGAGACATAACAATAGTAATAACGATGCAAATTATTGCTGGTTTAATAACACGAATGAATGTTTTAGTAAAATCAATAACTTCTTTTTGGTGAAAAAATTTAGCAATGAGTCACACCTTGTGCTGATCAATTGAGCCATCAGGTTTTCTTTTAATGCAGAACACCTATTTAAACTAATGACATTCTGACTTGGGAAGGAAGGAACCAGCATCCATGTGTTATTTTTTAGTAAGGCGTTGATCTCATSTACCATTRTTTCACACCATTCTTGTTTTTGAGATGCTAGGGAGTAACAACTTGATTTAAAATCTTTAACCATGGTGAGAAGAGCTTAAGGGAGAGGGTGGCATGAAGTGTTGCTGGTGGTGCTTGTYTTGGATGGAAGGGTTCAACACCAAGAACGGGTCAACATGGGATGACGCTAGGTCTCTCTGGGAATTGAAGCGAACACTGTTGGATTAGACTAGGCTACATCGATTGGAGTAGTGGCTCAGACTATGAGCATTTTGATTAGAGGAGATAGCACTGGAATTGTGTTATCGTCAATGTTGCATTCTGCGATGGCTGGTGGTTATGTCACATTTACATCGCCGTTGAGGCTATCACGAGAAGAGAGGTGCCAAAGATAGTGGAAATGGTGGTGTTGATTTGAATATGGAGAACTTTGTGATAGATATGATGCGTTTGTTTGAGATGTAGAAGTGACAAGGTTGGCTAGGCTTTTAGTAGATAGGGATGGCAATGGACTCAGCAACGGGTCCTACGAAGGAGCTAAACTTGTTAAATTAACAAATTCAAGTGGGTTTGGGCTAGAACCAGATTGTACCTGCAAGTGCTTGAGAGGAAATAATTTTCATTAAATAGAACATGACATGAGATGTAGACACGATCAATTTTAGGGTTGAGACAATGATACCCCTTATGATGAGGACTATATCCTAAAATAATATTTTCGACACAGGACTCAACAATTTGTTGGAGATATAAGCACCTCGATGAGGAAAACATRAGCAACCAATGACTTCAAGAGAAGAATATAAGGGAGAGTTCTCATAAAGGCAATGACAAGGAGAGCCCTAACATAGGATGGGGTGGGAAGAAGGTTGATTAGGTAGACAAATATAAGGACGGCTTCAAATTAACAAATTCAAGTGGGTTTGGGCTAGAACTAGATTGTACCTGCAAGTTCTTGAAAGGAAAAAATGTTTCTTAAATAGAACATGACACGATATGTAGACACGATCAATTTTAGGGTTAAGACAATGATAGCCCTTATGATGAGGATTATATCCTAACATGACATGTTTGACACTAGGACTCAACAATTTGTTGGACATATAAGCCCTCAGTAAGGGAAACCATGAGCAACCAAAGACTTCAAGAGAAGAATATGAGGGAGGGTCTCATAAAGGCAATGATGAGGAGTGTCCTAATATAGGATGTGGTGAGAAGAAGGTTGATCAGGTAGACAGATGTAACGACGGCATCGACCCATAGATTTTGAGGAGCGCCAGAGGTTAGAAGAAGGAGGCGGATCATATTGGAAATATGGCAGTGTTTTTTGTTTAATAAAATCTTTCTGTTCAGGAGTATGAGGACATAAGAAGCAYTATTGAATGCCCAAAGAGTGACAATATTGGGAAAATTCATGGTTGACATATTCAATTTTCTTGTCACTTAGAAGGAATATAATGGAACCACTAAATAAATTGTGAACCATTTTCACCAAAGTTTTAAAATGTGTAAGAATCTCATTTTTTCAAGGCATTGGTAAATGCATATGTAGCGAGATGATTCATCCATGATATTAAGCTACTAACTAAAAAGGTGGGAGACATCTATACATCACTGTGAATAATAAAAAATAGAACGGGCATAGACATTTTATTTGATGCAAAGGGAAACTTTTGTGATTTGCTCAAGCACATTCATGACAAAAAAAAATTTAAAAGAGGAGAAAGACCCGTTGGTGGGTCTAAATAGATAAAACAGTAGTGGAGAGATGGCTAGCGAGAGGAATGGATGGTGATGAGAGCTTGAGGAAAAGCGAGTTTGGATGGGAAACGTAATGGATAGAGACCATGTTTAGAAGGGCCCTAAAATAGGAGACAACTAGTACGTAAGCAATGAATTTGAGAAAAATTAGGAGAGAAAAGAAAGTAAACAAGGTTATCTCGAGTAAACTAAGCGACACATAAGAGTTTTTACGAATTCAATGGATACAAAGAGTGTTGTCTAAATTGAATTTCTTTTTACTCAAAAGAACAGATAGATTGCCTATTTGAAAAATTACCATAGAGTCTTCGTTTTCCATGAAGACATTATGAGACCTTTCATATGGTTGAGAGTTGTTGAGTAACATGAATGTCATATGGTATGAGGTCACCGCTTTGTGTCACTAACATAAGATGTGGTCCGCCAAACTATGTGGCTGGAGATAGGCCAGAAAAGCAATGTGGGCATCGTTGAATTGCAAGATGACATGTTTGGCAGTTGGGACAATACTATGGGCTTGGACTAAGAAGACCAAGTTGTGTGTGCTCCATATTAGGTTGGAGAAGAAAAGGGCACATAAGGGAATATTGCAATCTAGGTAGAGAAATAAGGTTGTTGCTTGTGAGGTGGTCCCCAGCCATTGTGCTTGTTTCTGCTAAAGTCGTAACTTCTCGGACCAAAACTTGATTCTGTAATAGAATAGTATTGGTTATGACAAGGAGGGCATTGTTGGTCGTCTTGGCAACCAATGTTGAATAAGGCAGTGGTAACAAGTTTAGTGACAATAGCAGGGGTGATCTAAGCATCAAAGACCAAGATACTAGCTTGACGATCTATGAAGGCTGGCTATTTTTGAGTAGTTAGATAGTCCTCAACATTTGATATTCAAGCCCTAAACCATAAATGTGCCAGCAAAAAGATCAGCATTTAAACAAGTTTATGTATTGAATCTAAAGAAGCAATGGTCTTAGCTTGTTGCAAATAATCATTAACAAAGTTGGATACCTTTTTGAGATCAAATAGTTGTAGTTTTAGGTAGGATGGGCTTGCAGCAGATTTTTGGTTGAAGTGCTTTACAAGGAAGTCACAAATGTCCTTCTATGTGTTGTGCCCAATGTTAGCTTCATTAATTTTCTCATTGAGAGCTCAGTCGAGGATGATGAGAATTTTTTTATCAATGGTGAACCATCTTTTGCATTTGGGGTTTGGGATGCCCTTAGCGGCCTTCAGCTGGGGTGGATTTTATGGTAGGACTTGATTGTGGTATGGATYCATATACATAGCCCATCAGTTCTTCGCCATGTAGGTCATGTTGCATATGGCAAAGCCATTTCAGGTGATTGTTTTCAGAAGCTTGGAAAATTGAGATGTGTTTTGGTTAACAAATGTGGAGGAAGAGGATGTACCACCCCCGATCAAAAACTATCTTAACCCGGGAAGTTACCAATTCCACCCTCACATAGATTGTGAAAATGGGAAAACTAAAAATTTGAATATTTTAATACAAAAGGGTTTATAAAATTTCAATCAAATTTCCTCTATAATATCAACATATCCACCCTATAAACAATCAAAAAATTTTCCACCAAACATTCTGCTACTCAACATATAATGAAATCACCTCAAACCCCAGTAATATAAAGTACCAGCTAAATACTCATATATTTCAGATCCAATGAAAGCTTTTGAAATTAGATAAATAAAATTTAAACATTCAACAAGTTCATAAATCAATAAAAATTTTAATTAACATAAAGGACTCTTGTATATCAAAGTCAACTCCCAACCGATCTCCATGTATCATCTAGCTAGTCATCACCTGAAACATAAAATAAGGGAAAAAGGAATGAGCTATTAACTTCATTAAGTAAAATCCCATGCATGAATGCATGCGTCGTGCACTATATGTCATGAAGTTCAAAATTTCATTTCGTCAAAACTTTCCAAAAATTTCATTTTTAAATCGTGAGTTCACTTGATATAATGCCTAACCATTAAGCTCTATAGTGAGCAATTATTATTTGGAACCCAATCACATTCTATTAGAGAACCGTAAAGCAGTTAACAAAACTTAATAATTTCCTCAACATCACCTCATAAGAGGTGAATAGCACATGAATTCCCACCCTACAAGAGGGTTAGGTCGGGTGCACGGGTCCCCCACACCTCATTTCCCACTCACACCTATCATGGTCTAGGCTTTACACCCTTTTTCAAAATCCTTAACGTTTGAAAATCATTTATCATAAAAATAACATTTTTCCAAACTTCATTCCTCAAAACATTTTCTTTTCCAAAATTTCATTCTTTAAAACATCTCCTTTCTTGAAATGTATGATTATGTTCATGCCAAAGAATGTGCAACTATTGCAAAYTACATGCTCATGATCATGTGAACTCTTAACTTAAAATTTCTAACTTGCCAATGAGTAGTAAATTCACATACTAGAAATATATCACAAACATAACACATAAGAGAAATTAAATCAGAATAACGATATACATGTATGACAATAAATAAATATTGAGGGAATTTACTTACTTTAATATAAATCATAAACTCACATTTAATCCACATACAGATTCAATAATAATAACAATACACACTCATTACAATAAATGAAAATGAGCGAGTTTACTTATTGAAAAAAAAAGGAATTTTCTTACATAAAAAGAAAGAGATTTACTTGCAAAAATATGGAATTTACTTACTTTAATATAAACCATAAACTCACATTCAATTCACATAGATATTCAATTATAATCACAATACACTCGTATCATAATTAATGAGAATGTGGTAATTTATTTACTTGAAGTCCTTAGTAAATTTGTTTACTTTAAATCGCTAACCAGGTGCCATGGTTGCCCTCGATGTCAATGTATGAAAAGTATCCTAATATTGTTACACAAAGAATATTCATCTGAATTTGTTTAACGAAATACATTCATTCAACATAGGTGTTTACCATTAATACATTCATTATTTTTCCTATAGGTGATATTAACCATTAATTTCTGAGTTTAATTTCCATGTCAATAAAAATCAAATTACTAATAGTAWAATTTAATTTCATGATTCCTAATCGTTCTTAAAAACACAATAATAATTGTGATCACAATATACATTATTTTTATYATACAAACCCTAAATTTTACCTTAAATTATATTCCAACATATTTCTAGAATTATATTCTCCTATTACTTTCTCATACTAACTTAAATTTCACATTAAACACATTCCATAATTCTTTCTCAATTATTATTATATAATACAAAATCTAGGCCATTTAGTTAATTTAAACRACAAAGCTAAGGATTTACCTTGAATCCCGAACCTTAGGTGTAATATCGAGTCTATGGCATAATGGTATCAATCACACTCGGGAAAAGGATGCGCTCTAGACGTGTGAACGATAGTCCCAGTTGAGCACGTGCTGCGCGCACGGAACTAGTTCGAGCACACAACACCTSGTCGCCTGGTCACCTAGRCACCTAGTTGGCTTCCTTCTAATCTGGACGGTAGCTGCAGAACTGAAATCAGTGCTCTACTTTCAATCGAGTTTCCAGTGATGACAAGGATAGGGGGGGATGAACGGCGACGCCTACACTAGTGCAGACAAGTAGCAACCGAGCAACAACACTAGCGAAGGGTCCACRTGCAGCGACGATGCATGYTGATTTTGGTACACAGATCTTTCTTCTAGCTTGGCAACCAAACTATAGATTTGGTTTAATCAGCCAGTCGTGGTCTGAATAGCAATGTTGCGAGATCCAACCAAATGGTGAAACGGTTGAACGCAAGCAGCAGACGATCAATGAAGATTAGCAATCTATTCCCTCACAGTCGCAGATCTGATGCGAGTAGCTCAGATTTGGTCGCAGCTACGGTGGACTCCAGTCAAGGAAAGGGGGAGAGAGAGAGAAGGGAGGGAAAGGTCAAGTCAGCAACGGGTATTGTTGAGGAGGGCAAAGGGAGGTGGCGGCGGGAGATTGGGTTAGGGTAAGARGATTCCTTAAATCGTCATCTTCAAATTAAATAGTTTTTTTAACTGACTTAACTCTAGCCAAAATTCTTCCATGGGCCATTTTTATTCCTTAACCAACTAAGCCCAACTAATTTAAGATTTATTAGTTTTCTTCTGGCCTAAAACCGAACTCTAATTCCAATTTTTGGTTTGAATAAGAAGAGGATAGACTTTAACAGATCATGCTTAAATTAATTAACTAAGAATTATAATTAATTTAAACTAATAAATTCACCTTTAAATCAATATAGTCACATAATAATCCATAATTAAATAATCAGTTGGAGAAATATTAATTTATTTCTAATTGGCGCATCGAACATTATGGCCTCCAAGTCCTTCCACTGCAAAATACTTAAACYACTATTAATCATGAATGTATCTAATTAGTGGATTAGAATATAATATATGTAATTGTATAAAGTTTGTAAGAACGAAAAAATCAAACGTTGGGTATTACAGAGAAGGCCATGGCTAAAAAGACAATAAAGGAATTCAAAAATAGAGAATGAGAGAGGTGTAGAATTTTGGAGGAAGAAAGAGTAAAGGACATAGGAAGAATAAGAACCTCAACTTTTGATATCATGTAGAAATCTGTTTTCACTGATTAATTCTGATGTTGCAAGCTGATCATACAAGTCAACTAGAGATATACAAATCAATACAGATCCCTAATAAGTGATAATTACAAAAATAATCAAAGTTAACCATAATTAATATATAATTCAAAATCAAATATGTTAGAGTGCAGGAGGTGATGGCATAAATTGATAGCTATCCACAATTATAGGAGTTGACAAAAATTCTAGAACATTATTCATAAGATAAAATGAATTGAACATAGTAAACTCACACACAACATGATGAGTGGCTCCTGAGCAATTGTGGAATTTGGAGGTGAGGAGCGGCAGTCACCCCTTCCCCCAACATTTTTTCATAATCTTGTGTAGTGTTAATATTTTTAAAATTTATAAGACTTTTGCCTTAAAGGTATCATTTTGTCCCAACCCAATATCTTGATCATGTACTTTCGCCCCTTCAAAATTAAATTTCTAGCTTTGTCCTTGCTCCTGAGTGTATAATCCAAATACCATCCATAATGAATCAGTGTGATCATGAAAGTCAACATATAAAATAGTTGCCTAATTCCGGAAGATTTCTAGAGGTTGTATTCATTCTCAAATTCCCAAAAAATGCCAAATATATTAGAGGATAAGGCATTAATAAGTGACGTAGTTGGCTCTATTGTGGATTTAGTTAGTAGTTCCACTAGATGTTGATAATGTGCTTATAATCATAGGCTGCTCATTTGTTGCATCTACATAAGCTTCTTTATTCTAATTATCAACCTCAAATTCTTCCATTACATTGTGTGCCAAAAAATGATTCTAGACTCATTCGTACCTTCTCTTTGTAACATGAAATTTGGTGGGAAACTAAATTTTCTGAAAATATCTATGTATTGTGTTACCTTTTCTTCCATAAAATGTACACCGAAATTGCTTCTTAACTTCTTGACTACCCCCATGATTGTAGGTGGATGAAAAACCTCTCCTTTGTCCAACAAGTTTTTGCATACTTCTACTCAACAACACATGAACATCAAAATTTCAATTCAAGAAATAAGGGGACAATAATTCATTCTTCATTCTTACTCGATTTACATAGAGAATACTAGGATTAATAGAGGGCATAGAACTTATTAAGAGAACTTGATTTGCCAGAGAAGGGACCACAGAAAGATTCTTTTAGCGTTTTCTTAACCAAAGAGAATTTCAAGAGACAAAAGATAGCAACTACCTTAGAGGTTTGTATAAAGAAAAGCTCTCCAAAGATGAATATATATTGAACAAACCCAACTAGAAAAAATAATTTTTGTGAAATAACCCAAGAGGGGGTGAATTGGGTAATGGAAACGTTTTCAAAAAGTGATGGTCACTTAGTATCTTTTTCAACTCTCTTTGGAATATAATCAATGCTAATCAAACAAAAAGATAAATACTAGGTGCAACAAGTTTAAGCAGTATAAGGAAAGGAAAAAGTAGATAGCACACAAGAACAAGTGTATAGCGGTTCAATCCTTTCCTGGATCTATATCCACTTCTTAAGACCGCAATGTTCGAATTTCAAACTTTACTAAGAAAGTCACACAAACTTTTGCAAGAGTCCACGAAAGGATCACCCATAAATGGGATTTACAACTTCTTTAATCCCAAATCAAGGCTTAACCTTCTACCCATGGGTTTTACACAAATTTAACACTTAGTTACTTKCTTCTCATAGATTGTAAATAATAGTAACAAATCTAGATTTGTTACTCTAAATTAGTGAGTATTTTGGAAATCTATGCTAAAGTAGAGATATTGATTTCACTCACAGAGATATTCTATCTTTAATAGATGAAACTCTACTAAAGATATATCAAAAATTTAGTATGAAAAACTTTCTAAAAATGAAGTTCAAAGAATATCGTGAAATCTATGTTTTTTTTTTTTTGCATTTTTTGCTGATGGTTCTTTGAAAATCAACTTGTTCAAGTAATTATGTTGGAAAACCATGTATCAAATATCTCTACATCCAATGGCAATAAATATGTGATGATGGTAATAATCTATTTGTTAGGGTTTAGATACATGTATTTTGGACATGGTCTCCCGTCCRCTCTTTCCGTACAAGGACTGTCTGGATGGAATTTGGAACAACCTAAGATAGCCTTCAGACCATTTAAATAAGAGAAGCTTGAGTTTGAAGACTCAACCATTGACTATTTTGGACGGCTGAAAACAAAAACTTATGTCTAAAATATTAATGAAGGAAATTGGACTTAGAAACACAACAAACTTAGGGTATATCTAAAAGTGAAAATATTTTGAGTATGAAACATGAAACCATCTTTCAGGAAACACTTCCAAAATCAACCTCAAATACTTCTAGCAAATTTGTGTGAAGTCGTTTTAYATAGATTTTTGATAAATAAGTTTGGAAAAGAATTTGTGAGCTTCAAAAATGAAGACATGAAAACCTTAATGCAGTTAATTAACATCTCCAAAATTAGACTAAGTACTAAAGATMGTAAAAAATAACCTTAATGCAGTTAATTAACATCTCCAAAATTAGACTAAATACTAAAGATCGTAAGAAATCACGATATTAGATGACTTTTACAGACGACATTTCACCTTTAGTAACCTAAATCTAGATAAGACGACATGTTTATGACATATAAAGAAAATTCTAAATTGAATTGAGGCAACATTTTAGAATGATATTTGTACTATTTGTTGGCAAAAAACATGTATGCCAATGTTTCATATACGTAGGCGTTAAAGGTCGTAAGAAATCACAATATAGGGCAACATATGCTGATGAAATTTTCCCTCYAGCCACCTAAACACTAGATATGACGACATTYGTACGACATTTATAAAATGTCGTTCTATGTGGAATAGAGACGACATATATGTACAGCATTTGCACTGTCTTGCCATAACAGATGTTATGCCCACGTTTAATGTATGTTGGTATTAAAGGTAGTTAGAAATCATGAGATTAGATAACATTTGTCGTCAACATCTCATGATACGTTGACATATATATATTTTTTAATTTTATTAATTTATTTCGGTTCACAATATTTATCTATACCATAGTTAAGGAGGTCTATTGGGTATGCTGTTATGGATTATTATATACTTTCATTTATTTTATTTTTTTTATAGCCAAAACGTGCCTAGTCCACACATATTAGGCCCACCCATGCATTTGTTTAATAAATCAAATTTTGGGCCTCTAGTTTGCATTTTTGGCATTCCAAACATGATCAATCCAATTTTATGGACTACTAATGTGATCCAATACCCTAATAATTTTTAATTGGTACAAGTTACTATGACATAGATGTCTATCGTAGTCGACTATGGATGTCACATATGGCTTGAATAGATTTTTTTCCTAAACCGTTAAAGAGATTCTTTTCTTACAAAACAAAACTTTGAYAATTAAAATTTTATAACAATGACTTACATAAGAAAAGCCATTAAAGAAACATCTATTATCCACAAAAATCAATAAATAAACATCATCCATAAAATGAAATATTTTTCAACAAAGACATTAAAAGTAACTCAGCAAAAAATATTATTCAACAAAGGCATCATAAAAAAAATGAAGTCAATCTTCAGCTATTTCTTCCCTCCTTCTTGGTTCGCCTTGGTGTGCTTGGCTTCTCCTTAGAACCAAAAAGCAATCCATCATGAGAGAGCCATCGTTCTTCTTCCCTTCTTCTTGCTGACRGAATACGGCAATTAGATACTCGCAGCATAGGAGAAGGTACCTCCTCTTAGAGGCATTCTCACCAATCATTCTGCAGCGCAAGGGACAACTTATTCATGTATAGTACCAAAAATTGGAAGGCCACCTTATTTACACAAGTCCAAAGTGAAGTCATTCATGAAACACTGCCAAAGTGGTGCAGTATGTTGGTTGTTGGAACCAAGCTTCACAAAGGCCCCCACAATGTCAAGGTTTCATTTATACATGAAAAATGACGCATACAGTGCCTCGTACATTGAAACCTCACCAAGGATCTGCTTGTTGCGACTTAAGACCACCTCGAGCCACTTCCAGTATTTCTCAATGAAGCTAAATTCCCTATTGAGTTTCAAAGTGGAGCGTCATCAAGCCTCGCTGGAGATGATCCGCTTACCGAGAGTTTGATAACTCTCGAGACAGGCAAGATGAGTATGTAGAGGACTTCACAGTGAATAAAAACTCCTTCCAGCTTCAGAGACGCTTTCAACAACCATTCTTCCAAATTGAGCTCGTTTGAAGCACGCGATAACTTCGCAAAGGAACCTGGCAACAGAGGGTGGATTTAAAGTCTCAACCCTTTCTTGATGGGTTCATCTTTATTGCTCAAAATGGATAGATACTTATTTCCATCAATATAAAGATCCTTAAACACTACCATCTCTCGATCAAATAAAATGCGGTCTACAAAAAGAAAATTAAAGGATGAGGAGAAAGAAGAAAGAAAAAGCATGAAAAAAAAGAGAAGAAAAAGCATAAAGAGAGAGAGAGAGAGAGAGAAGAAAGGATCATGATTGCATGCATTTAAAAAAGGACTGCTTATGGAATCTCAAGTCAAATAGTGTGTCGTGTAATGTGCAATGTGGAAAGAATACAAAAACTTATTGACGCCTTGGACCAAAGCAACACATAAAAGAATGTTAAAGAAAAAGAGAAAAAAATGACTGCAACAAGTATGCGAAGAACAAGCATGCAGATCCTTCTAGGGATAAGAAAAAGAAAAAAAAAAGAGAAAGAAGAGAAAAAGCATGGACCAGCCACATGTGTCTATACCGTATCATATACAAGAAGCATGCTAAAAGTGATTATTTGAACAATTAAAAAAAGGAAGGAAATTTAAGTTACGAAGTTGAGAAGTTGGACTCCTATGAAGACAAGCAAATAAGGATGACAAACGATCTTGAAAGCCTTGATTAGGGATGAAGAAAATAAACAACATAAGACCTCCTCTTATAGATGATAGAGGCACTCTCCCTAACCTATGAGGAATAGGAATCCAAGACAAGATGTGATTCATTCCTTAACCAACAAGGAATAAGAATTCAATTTGAAAGATAACTATTGAGTTCTTGTGAAGTTTCAAGTTGTAAACCTATATGGATTTGGAAACCTATCGGGATTGTGAAACAACACTCAATTGAAGACTCAATTTTGGATTTTAATTCATGTTATTTTATTCGACATATGAACTCCAAGCCTTACTCTTAACAAGGCGGACTCATCACAAGCCTTGAAGTGGGACATTTGTAGACATTAAAAATTAATTTATTTAATCAATATTAGTACATAATTTTAATTTTGATTATTTAATTAAGTTTACAATGAAACTCAAGTATTTTGGATTAATTGAAGTTGATCGGTTAATTGAAGTCAGTCCAATATATTATGAAGATGRCCAAATTATATTAAGCCCGAATAAATTAAACTTGTCTTATGACGGATCATACTTATTAAGGTGGCCCAAATAAATAGTTGGATCTGCCTAATATAAGAAGTCCAATAAGATATGTTGCTTAGGCGAAAAAAGCACATTCAAGTTATAAACAATTATTCAAAATCAATAGAGACTCTTTGCCTATAAATAAGACACCCATTAAGACATAATCATGCAGATTGAAGCTTCAAATACATATGAAAGCTCCCTAGAAGAACGCAAGCTCTCAAGAAGTTGAAGCTCTCAAAAAAGACCTTAGAGATATTTTGGAGAGCTGAAGATCAAGAACTTCCTCTAGTAAATATGCCTAAGCTTCGACTTTTTGTAGCGAATTGTTGAATCGTTCATCAATCATCAAAGAATATTCAAACTTCATCATTGGTGTAGATAAAGATTCATCCTTTGAAGCAAACATATCCAGAAGAATAATCAGAAGACATATTCGACTTTAATTTTGAATTTTCAGAGATTGTACTTAACTCCCCCAAATATCAATAAATTATACATTTGTCATTGTAATTTTTATCTTTTAATTAGACCCGATGTAATACGTGAGATTCTTTTTTATGGATTTTTGTTTGATCATGTGAATTTGTAAGCCAACTAGGATTTGATAAATTTCTATGTGGTTGTTATTTCAATAAGTATAGGGTCCTTTGTTGGTTAGAGGCTCGACTTGTGAGCCTACTCATTTCTCAGTCCGAAGCTAAACTTTTATCAAAAGAAAGGTCYGTTGAAATTAATTTAAGGATTGGATTAATTATAAATGGGAAGGCCGAAGGGTTTGGGCTATGGCCCAAAATATAAAATTTAAAAAAAAACAACACTTTCCTCCCCTTTATGCCGCCGAAACCCTAACCCAAACCCTACCCGCCGTCGCCCTCACTCCCAGAAATCTTTCAGCTCAAACAGCCYTTTCTCCCTTAGCTGCCACCATCCTTGGTTCTCATTGCTGTTAACCCTCGTGGCTGCCAGTTAAGGTCAAAGCTTGCACGTCGCACGTTGCTATAGCTTGTTTCTCGCCCTTGCTTTAAACTTCTGCATGACTACTCGATCAAAGTTGCTAAAATTGTCTGCAGCTTTCTCTGCACGCCGTACTCTAATCGAAGATTAACTTATCGGCTACCTGAAGACTTGATTCTGAGTAGAGCTCCCCTCTCTACTTGTTGATCTCCAAGCTTGCCGGTCGTCGCTCCGCCCAGATCCACAACSAACCACAGATCCAGTGGCTTGGAGAACTATGCTCCCTGACTCGGCCAGGCCAAGACTGTCGCTGCTCGTTGATTGTTCGCGGTGGACTTCCCTGCTACCCTGATCTTCTCCTTCGCAGTCCGCGCCATCACCGCTTCTTTGCTCGTCTGTATGCTCAGGTGCCATCGCCATCGTCCGCACGATCGCAACCGAAGTTTGCCATAGCCACTCTGGAAGAAGCAGTCTGTCCAGATCTTCTTCTTCTTCTTCTTTGCTCGATCGGAGTTGACATAGTCGCGCTCAAAACCGCAACTGCTCGGGGAAGCCTTGTCGTGCACCGCTCACCGCTTGGCTGTCACCTCTGCTCTCGGTCGTTGTTGTTGGGCTATTATTGCCAACGGTCGACTATTTTGGCCGGACAGCTGAGTTTCGGCCAGGAACAAGGGGCAGCAACAGGTGCAGGCGCTCAGTGCCAGCGCCAGTGCTAGGCCCCCAGGGCTAATACACGCGCTGCTTAAGTGCACGCCCAGGGCGCAACGCCTTTTTTCGCGACACTTGGATTTTGTGGACTTAAAAGGTGAAAAAATTATCAATTGATATTGAAATTTATGACCTATGAAATTATATCCTAAAGTAAAATTGTGGGAGAACATAGATTAAGTTTAAAACCCAAGCTAAAGAGTTTAAATTGTACCCTTAAAAGACGTGATAATTGGTAATATAGGAACTAAGTATGGATTAATAATTGGCAAATGACATTATTGGAATAAACACTGAATATCTAAGTTGGGACAGTCGTACTAAATGGACTTTCCTCTTGTAATCAAAATTGAGGTCGTTTCGAGTGCCCTAATGTTGATAATGGTCAAAGGATTTCACTTCGCGATTTAAATAAGAACCCTGTAATATAAAGGACTTCGGGTAAGTAAATTCTCACATTTCATTAAAGTATATATATTGATGTATATAAATATCTTTAGGTAAGTTAAATGTGTTGTATATGAGATTCTATGCAAGTAAATTCCCATAACCGCTTACCTCTTTCGTTGTTTGTTATGTGGTGGCGATATGGGATTATGTTATGAAATGCATTGATTGTGAATTAYAGTTGTATGCATTTCATGTTATGGGCATATCTTGTACCATTATTATATCAAATGGCATGTTAATTACAGTTGTATGCATTTCATGTTATGGGCATATAGTTAGTGTTCTACATGATTCCTGACATAAGCCATTTATACATTTAGAAAGTGAATGGTTTAGGAAATGAAATTTTGAAAAGGAATGTATTTTATAAATTGTAACGTATTCAGGAAAATGTTAAAGTTTTTGRAAAGGAGTGTAAATCTAGTCATGAAAGATGTGAGTGGGAAATGGGGTGTGGGGGACCCGTGCACCCCAACCGACCCTCTGGGGGGGTAGGAAATGATTCACCTCTGGGAGGTGAAGAGATGAAAGGAAAAGTAAAAGAATGTTAATCGTTTTGTGGTTCTACCGGTAAAAATGTAATCGGRTTCCAAAGAACAAATGGCCCGCTGCAGCTTAATAGTTAGGCRTTACACTCAGTGAGCTCACGAATGTAATGAAATGAAATGTTTTACAAGTTATACATTTTGAAAGGAAAGATTTCATAAGAATATTACGAAATGGAAATGTTTAGAAAGTTTTCATTGAAAAGGTGAAATTTTATAATTCACGACATGTAGGGCATATTTATGCATTCATGCATGAGATTTACTTACTTGGCTTTATAGCTCATTCCATTTCTCTTGTTTTGCATTTCAGATAATGTGTAGCCAGATGATGCAAGGAGGTCACTTGTAGGCAAACCAAGATACGCTGAAGTATATTCTAAATAAATTTTATTGAATAAAATAGATGGTTAATTGTCTAGAATGATTTTTGCATATCATAGGGATATTTCTTACTTGGTTTCGCTGATTGTGTTTTAAATTCTTTTGGGTTATTCAAATTTCAATTTGAATAATTGTTGGGTTGGTAAAAGATTTGTTGGAGCACATTACTCTTTATGTTGGATGTTTATTTGGGTTGGAGTGTATGTTGTGAATGGGTGTTTGAAAATATTGAGAACTTTTTGAATGTATGCAGGGGTAGTTATTGAAATTACAGAGGAAACTCTGTTAAATTTTTATAAAGTCTTTGACAAGGGTTAAGACTTCTTTTATTTCCTACAGTAGTTGATTGTTCTATATGTAAGGTAATGTAATATTCTCATCTTAAGACAGTTCCTAATCTGAGGGTGTTACACCTGAAGTTTGTTTGTGTACGATCGTATGCAAGTAGTCTCTTTTGTACTTTCTATCTATAATCTATCCAATAACAAGTAACAAAAAACCATATAAGAATGCGTCTACTAATGATTACTCTAAATATACTACAAATAAATATCATATTATCTAAATTAGAAAATATTTTATGTAAATATGTTTTTACATTTTTTATATAATTTATGAAAACTATTTGTTAATATTGTGTGTGGAATATGTTTAGCCRCAAGATTGTCAAAATTTAATTTTTCCAACTAAAATTTAAGTTTTCAACATTAACTAATTTAGCTAATCCATCTCTCTTCTTTCATCAGTATATTTTAATAATGAACCATGATCAGTAAAAAAATATACCTGATTATTTGTGTTTGTGAAGATTTTATGTCAATTTTAGTGCTTTCATTTCAAGTGGCCATGTAAATTCTCATGCGCTCCTCCAAAAGTCTCCAGCAATAAGTTATTGTTTAGTAAATTGTTGATTTAGGTTCTTCACCTTTCCTCATACTTGGAATAACACTTTGTTGGGTGGATGGTACCAATTTCGGTTGTCCAACACCCTTTTTCTCCATCACCTTCAAATGCGTCATTCTTGATAGCAGTGTCACTGATGGAAATGGAAGAATCCGATGTTTATGATACTCAAAATGTGTCGGTGGTTGAAAATCACTTGCAGTGGTGAATTGATCTATGTAAATATATTGATAATGTAAAGTCGAGAGAAATTCAATTAGAATCTTTCCCATGGTCTTTTACTTACTCTAATCTGCCACTTTTTAATTTTTTTTCTTTTTTTGGAGAGTAGCTATAAAATGATTAATAATTGCTAATTTAATTAATAATCGGTAATAAAATAAATGAAAAAATGTAAACTTCGGAGGATTTAGAGAATATCAGAGAGAACTTAGACGAAATAGAAAAAGAATCAAACCAGAATCAAACAGGATCAAAAGGGTTGAAGAAATGTTGAAGAAAATGTGATTAGAATATAACATTTGAAAAATGAAAGAGAAGCATATACGATGGCTCTTTAGAGAAAATGTCGAATTGACTTATTTAATTGGGATGGAGTTATCATGTGAAAATTATATTCATCATTTAGTTACGAATTTTTATTCTTATATGATCGTAATTTTTCACGGGAAATTCAAAAAATTCGTTTAATTCCAAAATTTTAATTTTATTATGGTTCAAACAATTTAATCAAAACTCCCTCACCAACTAATAGAAGTTATAAAAACTAACGAAATAAAAAAATTAATTAAAAATCGATTTAAAATAGTTCCATTTCAGTTGAATAGTGATCACCCCAACTTCAAACAATCAAAACTTCATCGTCACACTTTCCCATACGGATAACAGTAACCAGACAGCCCTCTTCCCCACTCTCCCCCAACCTGTCACCCCTCCCCCTCCTCCGGCACCCGCCACCGCCACATGCCACATCCTCTTCTCCTGCTCCTGGGATAGCCCAATTCATTCTCTAAACCATACAGTAGCGTGAGCAGATATGCAGTGACGAAATAGAATATTAGCAGTTGACGAATTCTCTTTTGTGCTTTTAAAGCAACAAAAGAAGATAGAGAACAATATGGAATTTGAAGTGAAAGTTATTGGAGGAATAGAGAGCTGCTTTGTTTCTCTTCCAGTCTCTCTAATCCACACACTTCAATCCACCACGGCCTCCGGTTCCCTCCCTCCAATTCTGCATCTTGAACTTCGCTCACTCCGCAATAATACTCAACTCTGGCATGTTTCTTGGTCTGGCTCTGCCTCCTCTTCTTCTGCCATAGAGGTAACATCAATTTACCTTTTTGTATGTTTTATTTTATTCTTTACAGAATCAACTATGAAATTTTTAATTRTCCTTTGCTCTTTTTATTTATAYATTCTTTTTCTTTTTTTGGGTTTTCAGATTTCTCAACAGTATGCAGACTGTATAGGGTTGTTAAACCATACTTCGGTGCAAGTGAAAGTGATCCCCAGTGTTCCAAAAGCGACTTTTGTGACTATAGAGCCACATACTGAGGATGATTGGGAGATTCTAGAACTTAATTCKGAGCATGCTGAGCAGGCAATTTTGACWCAGGTGCTTTTAATTGAATCCTTTTTATTGATTTCATGTTCTGCATTTGCTTTTGTTTTTCTCTATCCCCCTTGGATTATKTTGAATATGTTGTTTGAGCTTAATTTGTTKTATCTATTTGTCATTCATTTGTKGTAAGTGAAGTGATGAAAATAGAGAAGAGTTGAAGAAGAGGATTTAGATAGCCAAGGCTTGATGTCATTGTGTTGAGGATTTTTTTGGGTACTTCTATAAATGTTTGGGTTACATCCCATGGGACTTCAAAAGCCATAGATGTTGCACAGAGGAGAAAATACTTTCTCCTCTGCTAATGATGTCTGCAGTTGGTTTTTAATTGCCTTTGTACCTCCTATTCTTCTTACTCAATATCTTCCTGTTTGTGCCCAATCAATCTAGAAATGCTATGGACTTAGATTTTTGAGTATTAGGTATTTTGAATTTAAGGTTTCATTGCTCATTTAGGTGTTATTTCTGTAATTAGCCAGGCAAAAGTCATTTTGATAGATTAAATTGGTGGTTTGTTTTATTTAACTGAGATGATTGACATAATTGTCAGTAGGAAAAAGAAGGTAATCAGTAGGACTTTCAAATAGAGAAATGAGTTGAAGTTTGTACTTATCGTACTATTTCTTGATACTGAAAACTCCCATGAAAACAATATGAAAGGAAAAAACCTATTCTATAGCTCACTGCTTACTTCCAATGTGTTGAGTGCAATGCGAGATTCATTTTCCATGTTTCAAACCCATGACCCACTAATCCAGTGGTGCAACTTTATTGTTTGCTAGAAAGCGTATCAACCAATGAAGAACATTTCGGAGATTTCATCAATTTAACATGTTTTCCTATTTTCTCCGCAATGATGTGCATGATTACTTCAGGATATAAAACTTAACAACTTGCAGATTATATTGTGTTCAGCCATTCAGATTGATTTTAATTCACCAGGTCTATAGCATAAACGATAAATCAAACAAAATAAATGGGAGAAACAAATTTCAAAGCCCACTTGCAAGCCCATAACTGCTCTTGTAACACTCCTGTATCGGACTAAGGACAGAAGATATATTGGAGGGTCTGGGATTCTCTTTTCTTTTCTTAAGGTTTATATTGTAGTTATTATTCCAAAGATTTCCACATCTGCTTGGCTAGCACCAGAGTCTAATCCTTTATATTCATTTCTGGTGGTGCATGAATTTTGAAATAGATCCAAGGATTGAGAAACTTAAAAATACCAACCACAGTGTCTAACAAGAAATACCTATCCAGATATTCATTGTTTTTAATTTTTTATTTTTTAGGCTAGTGGCACTTTGCATGGTCTGGTAAGAAAGTTTCAGTCTGTGCTGAAACTTTCGTGTTCTTTCTGAATGTGCATGTATGTTGATATATAATAAAAGCTCTTTTCTATGAGAGTGCTTTATCAAATATATTGATGCAAGAATGTAAATAAGTCAATCAATATAGCAAGAAAGTAGGGCTGTATTTGCATTGTATCTTGAAACAAGTGGAGTTTAATTTCTGAACTTGGAATGAGAAGGGGGGAATTTCTTTCTTAACTTGAGAAATTTCTTGAGTTAGCTGCATTTGGATTGTTGAAAGTTGATGCTGAAACTAGAATTTTATGGATTTGCCAAGCTTCTTAAACTTGGAAAAATAGTTAACTTTCACATACCCATTAGTATAGAAGTACCAAAGGTTATTTGTGAATTCTCGGAATTATTAGCCATTAATAGATTCATACACAATACAAAAGAGCTCCGCTTCATCAGTAATCAAGATCAATTCGTCATGGATAGTGCTAAGCCGACAAAATTAACTAATGATGAATTTGGCTCCAAATTGCGCTTCAATTCAGTGATAATTGATTACCTTTAAATAAGTTTGCGACTATTGGCTGTAAAATATCACATAATGGAGGGTGATTTTGGAGCAGAATATTGTAGAGCATTAATCATTCATAACATAATAGTCGATTATGTATTAAAAGTCTTCTTGTTTAATAATCGTTATTGTATTTTGACTTTGTCCTGGCAGAAGACATTTGTCAAAATGGATAATCGATGCCATCGTTGATTATCCATTTGATTATGGCTAAAAATTTATTTAGTTGAGTTGCAATACAAATAGGTTGCTAACTCAAGTGAAAAAAATTTTGCRAGCAAGATACAATCCAAATAAATCCCTAGTTCTCCATCTCCAGAGTCAGTTTTTCAAAAGGAGAGGCCGGAAATACGAAATTATAGTGTGAGACCAATTGAAGCAATTGAATTTAACATTGGGACAATGCAGGAACATGATTGGAAAAATTATTGATGGATGAACTGGTTGTTTTTAGAGCACCTTTTCTTGCCAATTCCTGTTAATATGGTTCGAGATCGTTTACTTATTTGATGGTATTCAGGTTTGAGTGGTAACTGTGAAATGTTTCTCCAAAGAGTTTCAATTTATTTGCTGTTAGATAAGAAGAGACTGTTTCTGAAGAAAGATGTCTCTGAACTAGATGTTTTATATTGAGGTATTTTCTTGATGATACAGGATTTTCATTTGTTAGTATATTCTATGGCCAAGTTACTGAGGGATTTTWGTAGTAGTRTTTGCAGCTTAAACTATATATAACAGCTCATGCTTAYGGAAACTATCACTAATTTTGTTTGCCTGGATTGCATCACAATTGTCTAATTTTTTAAGATACCTTTTTTGCTTCTTTTTTCATTCTCCATTGAATAGTTTCATGAAATAAAATGATATAATAGACCAGCTTATATCTGGCACTCCTATTTTTTTGTGGCATAGTGTTAAGATTTGAATTGGCTGCTGTGAGACTCAAACTTGTGTGACTGCTGAAGTATTTATCTTTTGGCTGAGTAGTTTTGTCATGTGACCTGGACTCTCCTTGAATAGTCTAATATTTATTCTATGTTTTTCATCTTAGCATATACTGGAACATCTTCAGTTAACAGAGCTCCTTTAAAAATGACCTTGTACTTGGTGCAGGTTGGTATTATTCATGAAACAATGAGATTTCCATTGTGGTTGCATGGACAAATAACTATTACATTTCTTGTTGTCTCAATCTTACCACAGAAACCGGTTGGTAAGATACCATCCGCAACTTCTTGGTTTTCTCTATAATGTTTATCCCTTCGTCATATTGTTAAGGATAATCTGCTTTGTTTGCTCTGTCCCTTATTTATCATTAACATCTTTCCCTTTGTATAAATTATAACTGTTATCTTCATGGAATTGCCTGCTCTTTGATCTTCTGGGTTGAGATGCAGTTTGAAGTATCATGACTATTTTCTCTATCTAGAGCTGGGGAAAGTTTGGAGCTTTTTGTCCTTCTTTATGGAACGTTCTGATTGCTTTGGGACGGTAAACGCTATATTTGCGTAAATTTTCTACTGACCATGAATGGAAGTTTTAGAATTACTAAAGAAAACTTTGTATATCGCTTAGCATATTTATTTTAAGTGTATATAAACTCTGAATATTGGCCCCTGTTTATCTTTGAGTTCTTCTTAATTGGTATAATCAGAGGCCTCTGAAGGAAGTTCTCATAGTTTTTTTCTGTTTTAAATACTTTGTCCTGAAAAATGCTATTTTCATGTTTTCCTTCAAATCCTTTTGAGAATTTTACATCGATCCCTGGTTTAAAGGGCTTGGTTATTTGATATGCCTACATAGTTTTCAAAGCATAAACTATAGTGGTACTTTGTAGCATGGGCCGAACGGTGCTAATGGGAAAATTTGTCCATTTAGTCCCTGAACTATTTAGGTTTAACATAACAGTTCTTAATGAGTTATTTTCATTTTTTCAGTCCCTTGACTGTATAGGACTTGCCACTAAAGTCAGTCTGGCCACCTTCATGTCAATTTTCAGCCAAATCAAGCATGTGTCAGGCCTATGCTTCTCTAAGTAGGGTTTAAACTGTATTTCCTAAATTTTGATTTTTTATGTTCTTTTTACCCTTTGTTTCCCTTCTTTATC
Organism: Rhazya stricta; assembly: GCA_001752375.1. Taxonomy (NCBI): domain Eukaryota; kingdom Viridiplantae; phylum Streptophyta; class Magnoliopsida; order Gentianales; family Apocynaceae; genus Rhazya; species Rhazya stricta. The sequence continues at coordinate 1,228,889 of MEJB01000071.1, forward strand.
CTTTTATTTATTTATTTATTTATTTGTATTTTTATTCTTCATCTTCTTCAACACTAGAAACCCTAAGCCTCCATCATTAATACTGCTCCTGCCAGCATCATCTCCCACTTTCTCTTAATTCCGCCACCTGTACGACAGTGATATCATCAGCATGTAGTCCACTTCGTTTAATACAGATGTTCTTATTGCTTCCTTTGAACATCCTGCTTATCATGAGTGTGCAATAATGGCATTCCATGAACCCACCTTCCTCTCACTATTTTGCTCATGCAATTTAGGTGCATTTTCAAAATCACCAACTTAGCATACAAGATAATAAAGCCCACTTCACAAAATATATTTGTCTCGAGACCATTTTCAATTGCTACAAACATAAGTATTTCATACCATGTTGAAGTAAAAACCTTGAGACGCCCTTGAGAGCAAAATTGCCATTGAATCCTCTCTGGTGTGGCACCCACTTATAACATGAAGTCATATAGATGTTGGACCTTTTAGGGTGACTTTAGTGCATGATCTTTTTAGGTTGTTATAAAGAAATGGTCTAGGTTGGAGCAATGAAAGTGGGTGCAGATGGCATGATCATGGATTTGGTGCAGTTGGTTGAGGTTAGTGCAGTTTGACATTTCGGCTGTTAGTGCAGTTTGACATTTGGGCTGTTATTGCATTGGCAAAGTCTTGAATGGGTTTACTGGATGGTTGTTGGGCAGGTGGCGATGACAATCAGAGGTGATGTTGATGGAGGCTATGGTTTTTATGGTGAAGAAGAAGAAGAAGAAGATTAAAGAAAGGAGAAGGAAGGAAATATTTTAACACGTAAACAAACAGGCAACTGGACCTCCATAGGTGACTGAAACAGAGGGGAGGCGAGCTAGAGCTATCAGTTCATAGGATTAGGATCTGCTCTCAAGGTTTCAGCCCTCCCGCAGGGAACAAAAGAGGCGATAAAGCTATGGGGCCTTAACTTAAACAATGGGATCCCTTTTGCTACTAGTGATGAAGAGATAGCATTTTGTTGTGAAGGTGGAAAATTTGTAACAGGAATGAAGCCAGGAATTTGTTTTCCATGAGTGCTACTCTAGATCTGATTCATAGGGAATTTCGGAATACACATGTGGAACTACACTAATGCATATCTGGATCCAGCTCCTACTGACCAGTTTATACTCAGATTTTTAGGGGGAAAGTATAGAGTTCCCCAGTAGAGGTGCCTTCCTGTCCCAGTGAGTTCATGGATCACATGGAGGGCCACGCAGCCTAGGTACGAGTCACATTGATGCTGAAGAGCATCTGCATGGGATATGCGGAGATTTTCTAATGTCCAAAGATCCCTTAAAGGACTTTCTTGAGATACTACTCCTACGGTAGAATACAGATAGATAGCTTTTGCGTTTAGAGAAGGATTAGAATAAAGACATCCGAAGTCTCTTTGGAAGTTCAATACACATCTATTCTTCGGAAGGAAAAAGGGAGACTATGCAAACGAAGTTAAAGTGGATGGCAGCATTCGCCAGCCATGGTAGGGCAAGAGCAGTCAATTGGAGTCTTAGAGTCAGAAAGTAGACTTGCAAAGTGAAATAATATAGCAATGGTCTGATGGGCTCCATGGGAGTGACCGAAAGGACTTTAGTGGCAGGTTCTGAATAGTTCAGGTATTAAAAGATAAAATAATTCACTAAGGACTATTACAACAAAAAACACAGTTCAGTGACTAAATAGGCGAAATGCCCACTGAGGAACTAAAAGAAATAAAAAAGGAAAGATCTTCTGCCCCCCAACAACAAACCCAAAAAATGGAAAAATTGGGAAGGGTTTCCTGTTAATTTGTTGCTCTTATTAGTTGAATAGCATATTCTACCAATTCTTCGTATCAATACCATTGAAGAGGATTCATCTTTTATCAGATTAATGTCATGGTCTGACATAGATTACACAGCATTCAAGGTGCTTGTACCTTGCAAATGTTAAATTATTATGATTATTGTTGTTGTTTTCTTCATCTCTGATTTATGACTTTGTTTACAGTACAACTCGTCCCAGGAACTGAAGTWGCAGTTGCTCCAAAGAGACGTAAGAGAAACTCTGGTTCTCGTCAAGATTCCTCTATACCTGGTTCTGAGAGTCAGCAACATGTAACAAGAGCACTATTGAGGCTGCAAGACATGGACGAAAGATTTATTAACAAATGTGAGTTGGGAGTAGTTGAGATAGGGGTGGCTCTCACTTCTGTCATCTTCGTTCATCCGGAATCAGCTTCAAAATATTCATTCAACTCTCTTGAGCTTGTAGAAATAGTTCCAAGAGCAATATGCAAGGAGACCAAAAATATGCATGAAACAGATAGCCTAAGAATGAAGAGTAGTAGAACCGGGAAGGAAGTCAGCAATGGTTATCTAAAAGATAAGCACGAACCGAGTCGGGCAATTGTTCATTTACTCTTTTCAGAATCAGTCGCTAAAGGACATGTAATGCTTTCTCAGTCTCTTCGTCTTTTTTTGAGAGCTGGCTTACACTCATGTAGGTTTATTCCTTCACAAATTGAGTAATATTACGGAACTTACTCATTGAACTGCCAAATTTCTTTTCCATGACTAGGTGATTATTTTTAATGATTTTTTAATGTGATTATGTGGAAAGGAATTGGATTTTCTCTTGATCTTCTCTTCTTGGTTACAATTATGTGGATGATCTAATTTTCTTGTCTCCTAATATGCAATGTTTCTCCTTGGCCTCTTGGACATTTCTTTGTGGTAGTGTCATCTGGTCTCTCATTATCAGTCCTAAACAAATTTGTGCTTGCTTTTGATAATTGTTTTATTGTGGTGTCTACAACTAATTTTAACATTGAAAATCAATGTCTGAAGTGTGAGGGCTTTGCTTTCCTTGGGAAATATATATCTATTTGATTGTCATAGGGGATGTTTTGTGAGTTTCTCTCTCTTTTTGTATTTATTTGAAAACCCTTTTCATATATATGCTTGTTTTTCCCTTGCATAGTGTTTTTACTGAATACTTGCAAACCACAGATTCTCTTCTTCCCAGCAACTTGTTTGCTTTTGTGCTTGTTCAAATTTCACATCTTTTCCAATAATTAATGAGGATATGATTAAGATGATTTACTAATTTGAGAATCACATCAAGTACATCGTCTGGTACGTTTTGTTTTAACTGTTTATATGTTCTAAAAGAAAGTTAATGACATTATGAGGAATCATCTGTTTTGACAGAGAGCGAAAGTTTCAAGAACTGATGAAATCATCTTCTGCTTCCAGGGGCGTATCTGAAGAGATGGAATTTTAATTTAAAGAAAGAGATTCCTTTAATAAAGCTGTCACCTTGCCAGTTCAAATTGTTTCAGAAAAATGAAGCTTTCGAAAGCAGTGGCTTAGAAGTTCTGGATGGTCAGAAGAAACTTAGAACCAAAGAAACTCTTCTCAGGAGWGGGCCAGATGCAGAGGTGGGTAGGACAGATTGGTCTACCCATGAGATGGTTACTGCTGCTCTCTCTTATGAATCTCCTGAAAGTGAAAGGAATGAAGCTGTTACTGGACATACTAAGAATCAGATCTCAAACTTTTTGCATGCATGGTTTCTAGCTCAAGTTGATGCAATCAGTTCAAGTACAGGTTTAGAAGTGAACTCCTTCGTGTTAGGGAGCAAAACTTTACTGCATTTTGTAGTAAAAGGCAAGTTATTGGAGCAGAATGGGAAGCCACAAGGACTAAAATATGGTTCTTCAGATCATCAAAATCAATCTGGAGAACCATCAGTTGATATCTTATATGTTCTGTCTTTCCCTGAGGAGTCTTTGCCTACAAAAAWGATGGATGTATATGAACTAGCTTTCGATGGATGCAGGGAAAAAGGAAATTCAAATTGYTTAGAAGTTTTGCTTCCAAAGCTGCAATTGGGTGATCCTATATGCATATATACCTGCACTGAAGAAACATCTGACAAGAACCTCAGCGTGACAATATCATCATTGAACTGGATGGGCACAGTCGCATCTGATGTTCTTAACAGGTTAAGAGCTTTACTGTCTTCGAATTCTGCAGTAATGCTCAGTAGTTACAATCTTCCTTTGCCTGGACATATTCTAATATATGGACCTCCAGGTTCGGGAAAAACATTATTAGCCAAAGTGGCTGCAAAATCTGTTGAAGAGGGAGAAGATATCCTAGCACATACAATCCTTGTTAATTGTTCAAAACTTGTTTCAGAGAAACAGTCAACAATTCGTCAAGCAATTTCGAGATACATATCCGAAGCCCTTGATCATGCACCTTCTGTTCTCATATTTGATGATCTTGACAGCCTTATTTCATCTCCCTCCAACTTGGAGGAGTCACAACAGCCAGCATCTTCTGCTGCCCTCACGCAATTTCTTGTTGATATTCTGGATGAATATGAGGAGAAAAGAAGAATCCTATGTGGTATTGGCCCAATTGCATTCATAGCTACTGCACAGTCACTTGCTAATGTACCAAAGACCTTGAGCTCTTCGGGGAGATTTGACTTTCATGTTAAATTGCCGGCTCCTGCTGCTGCAGAACGTGTTGCTTTATTAAAACAGGAAATTCAGAAGCGTTCCTTGGAATGTCCTAATGAAACCATATTAGAAATAGCCTCCAAATGTGATGGATACGATGCATATGATCTTGAAATACTCGTTGATAGGTCTGTCCATGCTGCTGTTGGTCGATTCTTGTCAAATGATTTGGGTTCTAATCATCGGAATCCTACTTTAGTCAAGGATGACTTTTTAGATGCCATGCATGACTTCCTTCCGGTAGCTATGCGTGACCTTACCAAACCTCCTTCTGAAGGTAGTCGCTCGGGTTGGGAGGATGTAGGTGGTCTTGATGACATCCGAAATGCTATAAAAGAGATGATTGAGTTACCTTCGAAGTTCCCAACTATCTTCTCTCAGGCTCCTTTAAGGATGCGTTCCAATGTTCTCTTGTATGGTCCCCCTGGTTGTGGTAAAACCCACATTGTTGGTGCTGCTGCTGCTGCTTTTTCACTACGATTTATCTCGGTTAAAGGGCCTGAGTTGCTAAATAAATACATTGGTGCTTCTGAGCAAGCTGTTCGAGATATCTTCTCAAAAGCAGCTGCAGCAGCACCATGTCTGCTCTTTTTTGATGAATTCGATTCTATTGCACCAAAGAGAGGGCATGATAATACTGGTGTGACAGATCGTGTAGTGAATCAATTCCTGACAGAATTAGATGGTGTTGAAGTCTTGACAGGTGTATTTGTTTTTGCTGCCACAAGTAGGCCTGATCTGCTTGATGCTGCACTTTTGCGACCTGGAAGATTAGATCGCCTTCTTTTCTGCGATTTTCCTTCAAAAGGTGAAAGGTTGGACATTCTGACGGTGCTTTCAAGAAAGCTGCCATTGGCAAGTAATGTTGACTTGCACGTCATAGCTCATATGACTGAAGGGTTTAGTGGAGCAGACCTCCAAGCACTTCTCTCTGATGCACAGCTTGAAGCAGTTCATGAGCTTCTGAGCGATGAAAATGACAGTAAGACAGGGACAATGCCAGTGATATCTGATGCTCTTTTGAAATCCATTGCATCTAAAGCAAAACCATCTGTTTCAGAATCCGAGAAGCAACGGTTATACGACATCTACCGGCAGTTTTTAGATTCAAAAAGATCTGTTGCTGCCCAGGTCTGTAAAACAGATATATTGTCTTCCTTCATATGCATGTTTAAGATGCATTAACCATTCATTTTGGAAACTTAATTTTAACTGGTTACTCTATTTTCCGTTTATAGTCAAGAGATGCAAAAGGCAAACGAGCAACATTGGCTTAAGGAATAAGAGGAGTAAAAGCAAAGTCAAACATGCATAAGACGGTGAGGATGCTTTAATTCTCCATTCGAATTATGTATTAACATGGAGTAGGTCATATTCCTATAGTATTGTAATTCTGAAAATTTAATATGTAACTAGGCACAGTTGATTTCAGTAAGCTACAATTGATCCTTCTGAAGATTACAAGTACTAATTGATAGATGCAACCTTCTTGCAGGTATCAGCATTGATCCCGATGGTGTCAGACTGAGTTCTTCAGTAGCTAATAATCATCTTAAACATCAATGTATGTTGTCCAAGCATTTCTAGTGGTGCTCTTTGTTTTCTTTTAACTTTCCGCAGCGCAACCATGGGGGAAAAGGGCACGGGACGATGTGGTGGTAAGAAACAAGGGAGGGAGGGAGGGAGGTATATGATCTTGCTTGCTGTATGTGGAATTCAATCTGTGTAATAAATGGAGGAAGAGCTAGGCATCTTCAACCTATCAGCAGTCTTTTGGCATGTCCATGTGTTGGATTTGATGGAGTTTTTGTCTAGGCTATTCTTTTAAGGATTTTACACAATTGATATTACACAAAAAATAGTAAGTATTTTGCAATTATTTTATTTTCTGTTTTGTTTTTGGTATTTGGAGAATAGAAAAAGGTTGGCTCTTGAAATTTTATTTGGCCCTCTCAGTTGGATGGGTTAATGTGAGGTTAAAGGTGCCAATTTTATTTAAAAAGACTTGAGTGAATGAGCATATCAAATGACACCATGGTGAGGGTATTCCTATGTGTAACTAAGGTGGATGTTGAGACTACTTATCAGAATCTGTCTTTTCTGTCTGCATCTATTCTCTCTCGTTGTGGCAAAATCTATTGAGAGGGGCTGGAATTGTGGATTTGAAAACAGGACASTCCTATAATAATAATATAATAATAGTAATAAGAGTAAATATACACCTTTCATCAATAATTTCTTTGTACGGTCCTTAGTACTTTTTAAAACTGTTTCAATATTAATTCATAACTTTTATAATTTCTTAATCAATTAAAATTAAAAAAACCTTCGAATATCTCCCTTGTATCGTCTACACCATCATATTGAATTTGAGATAAAATAGTCGACAATAAAATCATCCAAGGCAATCATGTTTCTCTTTTAATATATGGAAGCTTGGGAAAGATGAGCCCAATATTGCAACACTGGCCTGAGCTTTTCTTCTCGAAAAAAAAGGGGTATGAGCACAAAGTGTTTTTAATGGAGTTACTAAGACTTTAGGCCATGTTCGAATTAATTAAATACTTTATTAAATTAAAATTTTTTTATAATATAATTTCGTACTGATTTAATGAGTTGAGTGATTCTTAAGTAATGACAATTGATTTGATGCATTAAGACATTACACATTAAATGCCAAATTCAGTATTTAAAATCAAATGTTCAAATTTCAAACTTCAAACTAAATTTGAAGTCAGGAAAGTAATTAAATTTCTAAATATTAAAGATGTACAAGGCCATTTGATCAAATTGAAGTCTGAAGTTCGAAAAGTAATTGAATCTCTAAACGCTAAAATCGTTTACGAATATTAAATTTGGTAATTTAACTTGAAATGTATATTAATATATTAAGTAAAAATATTATCACTTCAAAGAATCAATTATTAAGATATTCTAAAATTTGATTATCAAATGAATTTAATTCATTCAGATTTAAATGATGAATTGGTTATGAAATAAAGCTAAGATTCATCCATTTTCCAAATAAATGATTTTAACCATTTATTATTAGGGAGGAATTAAACCCACACCTCTAAATCATAGATCCACACCCCTCATTAATTTATAATCATCACCAGCCTTTGACCTTCCTAATATCAATCGATCAATTTTTATCATTCTTAAATTATTCTTTTAAAGTAAATAATAAAAATATATATAAAATCTCTCCCCTAGACCATCTCCACCTTAGTCTTGTCATCCATGGAGAATTCTCTTTAATTTCATCAAAACTATTCTCTTAATAGTTGAATTGTGGCTCATTATACAAAATGTTCCACACATTATGTAATTTATCGCTCAGTACGTTCATATGAAGCAATTTACTAATGCTTTATCTAGTGAAAAATATTAACCATATCATCTCCTCCATTTATTCAAGCAATTGTATATACTTATGAATTAACTTGTAAAATTAAGAAGAAATGAAAAAAATTATAAAATTAATTATATTTAGAGTTTTGGTTATCGAAAGTTTTAACCAAATTCAACATTCGTATTCAAATATTACAAATAAATTTTCACTGTTTATAAATTTAATTACTTTACCAAATTTAAAATTTCAATTTTATTAAATGGAGCATTGAAACGCTTTAGAATGTAGGTGAATGCAAATTCTCGATATAGTATAGATTGAGCTACATACAAAAGTTTTTGTTTTTTAATTTTTCTACATTAGTCTTTAAAATGGTCATTTCTAACAAATTTATTTTAAAAGTAAATTTAATGTTTTTTTCCCAATTTAACAACTTACCTTTTTTATAAGGTGAATTTGTAAACCCATATTTAAGTTCCCTTATATCTTACTTAAATCATACTATTGGCATAAAAACCATTGCCTATTTAAGGTTTGCAGCATGGCCAGAAAAAGAGAAGCCACTCCTTTTAACAATATTCCTTTAGGCAATTAAAGCATATTCCCCATATGATGCTGAATGGGGCATTAAAAATAAAAGCAAATAAAGCAAGGAGAAAAGAGATACCTAATTATGTGTTGTTTTCTGGTTGCATAAATAGAATTATTTTGAAGTTCCATCCATTATATTCTCATGTCAATCACCATCCATTATGCTAATTTTATAAATATATTCTTATACCATAAACTTTTATAATTTTCATTTTCGATTAAATGTTTGCACATGTTTTTCTACCTAAAAAGGGGTCTATTCTAACTTGGAAAGAAGGTTTGACTATATATCTAATATTCTTTCATTTGATGATCGSAGAGAATATTTATTTGATATACCTCGTGTTCGTAACTACATAAGTTTTAAAGGTACAATGAGATTGATGCGAAAGAAAAAAGAAAAGGAGAATTTTGAAGGACTTCGGAGATATTTAGTCACTTTTATGTATAAAGGAAGTCTTTTTACTTAATTAAGTGAAATGAGTTTAAATGTCTTATAATCTAAATTATGCAATTAGATATGTAAATTAGGTGAATGTTAATATATGTACTACATTACTTTTCAGATAAAAATCAGAAAGAAATAATTAAGAAAAATAACATGGATTTACCATACTAAGATGTGGAAAATAATTATATTTTCTTGATTGACCTTTATCCTCTAGATTCTGACCTTTTTTTTAAAAAAATGTATTTTTAAAAATAAATAAATAAATACGTTTTTAAAACTTAAAAAAACTAAAAACAAAAAAGACCAAAAATTCACAAAAATTTCTATCTTTATTATTATCATTTATTGTATATTTTTTTTAGAGGGAGTTAACAAGCAACTTATTTTTGCTTTATAAATTAATAAAATAAAAATTAAAAGAGATTGATTTAAAGCTCCCGTGGTTCATGCCTAGTGTGACTTCCTTTAAGGATAGAGATAAGGATTTACGATTATTAATTTGTTCGTATGAATAATTCAATTAGATTTAGAGATAAAATTTGAAATAAGAGACCAAAATGATGTAAGCAAGYGAAAGTATGAAAGTTACTCCTAAAAAATAAAAAAAMTTTTTATGTTCGATATGATAAAGTCTAACTTAATTGAATAATAAATAGAGCTCCCTTATGCACCGTGAGATAGAGTCTTGGATCAAGGGAATCCCCATCATTTACCTTCCCTACACATTCGTCCTTTTTGAAACAAGAGACGGACTTCGAGTTAAAATCTCATTCAATCAAAAGTCCTCAAAGCGAAAAATAACTCCTGCTACTAGGRAACTGTTTCCTTTACCGGTAACCAATCTACATCAAATAACTACCTAGACCAATCTTGTGTCTTATCCCACCGCTTTCTCCGGTTAACTCCCTTCCSTCCCTTYCCTCTTTATTTTACTCTCGTACACTACGCAAACTTCCAGATCTCTTTGTTTCCTRYTCTCTCAGTAATTCTCGCTGAAGTTACCATAACTGAATTCTCGGACTGAGTACTCAGTTTCATCGTTGTACTCGAAGGGCTTGGATTTGAATTCCAACTCCGACTGCATGGCTTCGTCCACCGCGGATGGCATCTCCAAACTCAGGATCAGTTCTGCTGATGATTGGGCCGCTGCTTCTCCTAATCTTTGCAAGAACTTTTCGCTGCTCTCCTCAGAACAGGTCCCCACTCTCGTCTCTTACCATTTATAGATGTATATTGTAAGCTTCATCGATTTGATTCTTTTGTTCATTATGTTTGCGTGTAGTTTTATGAATCGGTTATTATATGGTAGTTGTTCATGTACAGTTTTGTTTATAACGATTAAATGAGATTCATTTATTTGGTTGTAAGTGTGAAGTTCGTGTTTTTTGTTATTACGTGTATGCGTTTGTATAGGTGGAGCTGGCGAAGATGTTAATAAAGATGGGGCAGAATCATTTGTTTGAGCATTGGCCTGAGCCAGGGGTGGACGATGAGGAGAAGCGTGCCTTTTTAGATCAGGTATTAAGATTGCAAATTTATTGAAGTTTATTTTACTGGTTTTCGAAATTGGTTTCGTTTTTTTTTTTTTTTTGGGCAAGATTTTGATTGTTTAATTTATAAAATAATTGAAGGGTGGACCGTGTTTAATGTTTGTCTAGTTTTTCGACAGTAGTTACTTGAGTCTATTACTGCCTTAGGAATTAAATTCTTCTCTCTGTAAATCTCTGTCACTTAGCTGCTCCTTTCAGGTGGCACTACTGGATTCAAGTTATCCTGGAGGGTTGGCATCCTATATTAAAAGCGCTAGGGAACTTCTAGTTGATTCTAAGGCTGGGAAAAATCCTTATGATGGATTTACGCCTTCTGTAAGTTGGAAAATCTGTGCCTTTGCTTTCTTAAAGATTCTTGCTTTTCACCTCTTTTGCTTCTGCTTGTATTTTTGTTTTATGTTAGCTGAAGGCAGTTACCATAAAATGATTCTTTAAACCATTTGAACATTATCCTGTCAGAATGAAATATGAATGACCGATCATCATTTTTAGTTTTTTATGKTTAAACTACTGAGGGATGGATGATGTTGCTCTTTTTTTGCAATAATAACTGTTATAAGAGAATGATGTTTCTACAACCTCCTCCAAGGGAAAAAAGAAAAAAAAGAAAAGAAAAATGAAGCGAGAGAGGGAGAGGGGAAATTAACCTTCAACAGCCTTAATGCTTTTCTAATGCATCAAAGATTCAAGTAGTGGTTGTCATTATTAGACCCAATATCTCTCCTGTATTTTACTTTTATGGTTATTACTGCATGTGAAGATTTCTTGTATGATAGCTAGCCTACTTCTCAAAAACAATACTTGATATGGGTGGTTTCTCTTGTTTTTATGTCTCTTCAATTTTCCTGAAACATATTGCTCCATTTAGATTAGATCTCTAGCTCTAAAATTTCATCATTGTGACTTCCGAATTTCTGGAGTAAGGCTTTTAGCTTTTTCACCTCCCATTGTTTTTTGAGAAGACTGCTATCTGAAATAGACTATGATATGTTGTTTATCTTGACAAGTTATGCTGATGCCAAATTAGATGAAATGCTCTTGCCTAATAGACATGGAAAAATAATTCTGGAAGGTTGAATTAGAGTGGATGCCTCCTAAAGTTTAGTAAATGAAGTTTGGGCATAGTACTACCAAGTGCCCTTTTAAATACAGAACTACATGTAATAGGTGTTAATCTACTTTATTCGCATTTTGGAGGATTTTGAGCTAAAGGTGCTATGATCTGATGTCAGTGAGGTTTTAGATAAGGGAAGGAAGTATGGGAGATGCTAGCATTGATGCAGGGAAGTAAGTGATTTGGATAGTAAATAGCAGTGGCTGATGACCATTCTTGTCTAGCTTATGGATTGATAAGAGCACTGTAGTGGCTAAGAACTTTCTGAGAATTTTCTAGGGACTTTGATCCTMATACAGAGGGTTAACTTGAGATTCTGAAAATATTAGATGGTTTGGGATTATTCGTCTTTCTGTAAGGTGGATAAAGTTGCTGAAACTTCTAAAGGAGCATAGAATAGCCATAAGTGGAGGTTGGAATAGAAATATAAATAAACTGTATAAATATCAAAATTTCTTCAAATTTTGATGATAGTTTCCTTCACTGAACTGCTATTTAGAAAAGCATTATGTTAGATTAAGAAGTACTTAATGTAGCAATTCTGCTTTACTGATATTATTTAGAACTGTATGATTCTCAGGAAATTACATTCTCTTTTGATGTTCACCAGCATAAATCATTTAGTTGAAATTTTTGGTGGTCTATATATGAGACCATTGCTGAACTGGCATAGGAATTATTTTTATGGTCTTTTCAGTTGCTTATTGGTGATTTAGGAACTATGATGGGAAATTGGAATAGATGAAGTTGATTGCGAGGCTGTTTATGAACTTCATGATTGTTTCCAAGAAATTGAGGTTTTGATGTGGGATACCTATTGACCTTGTAATGATTTAGAGGGCTTTCAGTGAGGCAAAATGACACATCAAATCTGTAATTGATTTTCAGGTAGTRATTTTCAATATGGATTTAGCTGTTTTTCTTCTAGTTCATCCTGTGATTTAGAACTTCATGCTGAAGCAAGCTACAAGAGAATCTTGGAACTAGCTTTCAAGCATAATGCTTTGAAGCTCAATGGTTTCGAACCTTTGTTGAAAGGTTTCAATAAAAGGAACAAGCAACAGAACAGAAATTGCTTAGGAACCCTCATATCTGATGTCACCAAAGCAGGTCAAATTTCTTCATGACCCATTGGCTGTAAARGGCTAAAGGTGGACTTAAATGGTTATATTGAGGGATTCAATACTGTTTCATTTCATAGAAGACTTGCTATCTTGGAGCTTTATTGGTATTTTGGTTCTTGATGACTATAATGATGCCAACAGAATGGATTACTGAAGGCTGACATGGTACTTTTTGCTGCAAATCCTTTTGACTTATAAAGTTTGGAAGTTTGGMTCTTCCAAGCGGGTCCTGGAAGAGATTTTTCAGGTGTACATGTTAAGAAAAGAAGGAAAAAGTTACCGCTCAGGGACCCAAATATTATATTTTCACAAATTGGATAACGTAATCTATTCAAATTGGTTCAATGATGAGTTCTATAAGAAGATATTTTGGGATAGGTTTTAGTAGGGATTGTTCCTTTATGATTTAACAGTTCTACATATGTTGTGCTCCAAATGGTATCATTTAGAGTCTGACATAGGATTTCCAATTTTATTCGTGTGGAGGATTTGAAATTCGTTTCAGCTCAGAATGTATTTTTCCATATTTCATTATTAAGATCCTAAACTAGAAATCAAACTTGTGCTGTAAATTTTGATAATAACTGCTACATAAAATCCACATTTGTTTTTCTGTTAAATGAAGAAATACCTCTTGGCTCACTGCAAAATGGTGGGGCACYGGAATTATTGATTTTAAGAATAGATTATTCCCAAAATTTTTAACCTCTGGAGTTTCTTTAACCTTCCTAACCAAGTCTCTACAAATACGGAAGTGGTCATTGGAAAGAAATAATGGACATTTCTGATGATTTTCCAATCTCGTTACTCATTATTCGTTGAAGGAATAGATATTTGGGATATTGACTTGATGCATGATTAGTTATAGATAATTGCATATATGTTGGTAGGTATGCAAGGGAAAGTGGATGCGATGAAGCCTATGACATTGTCAGATAGAAGTTCTTTGAGAAAATGGAGATACTGTATTTCCTTCAGTCCTGTGGTCGGAGATCAAAAGTTGGAAAAGGAAGAAAAGTTTTCAGTATTTTGATTGGCAATGAGGTTGTTTTGCCTTCCCCTTCCCCCTCTTTTTAAGATCTAAATTGTAGACAAGGAGAAGGCAAGGCAGTGTGATCTCAGCCTTATGTAATGCTTCTACTTATGGAAGTTTATTCAACAACTTTCTATCAGAGGTTAGATGTCAAGGTTTTCTGTAACCTAAATGTCCTCGAGGGATTCAATTCTTTTGTGTATGATTTAATTGTTGCTGGCTTTATTATGAAATTTATCGTATTGATTTTATTGTATGATTCAATACTTTCTGGTTCAAGAGCAACTTTAACAGAAAAGTAGTCGTAGAAGCCAAGAATACGTTCTTAATGTTTTTGGATGCTTCTGGAATATTTCCTAGTTAAAACTACTAAGGAAAACATGAAAGCTTAAACAATGTGAAAGTGCTGATTGGTGTTTTCTGGAATGAGCTTTATCTTCTCTTGTTCTCAATGTTCCTATCTATTTTCTTGTCCAATCTTTTGTGATAATACTTGTTTTAATTATCTTCAAATGACAGGAAAAACTTTTTTGAATTAAATGAAAACATAGTTAACTAATAAGTTGCTACAATCAGTAAAGCTTCTGTATTTCTTTTTTTTTCCTTTTTTTTTTTAAATTGCTGAAACAAAAGTGCTTTTGGGAAAAAACTTCTTTAAAAATTATACAATATACTTTTATTTTCATTATCACCAATAAACAAAAGCTGTTTCGAAAAGCACTGCTGGGTCCAATTTTTTAAAATTTATTTATATAGCTTTCTTAAGTCAAAAGCTGTGTTGAAAAGCAATCCATAACAGCTCAAAACAACTTTTGGCTTAAAAAAAAATGTTGAAAGCAGCTTAGGAGAACAGGCCCATAGCATCTAGGCTTTGTGTGTGAAAAAAACGTAAGTACTACTTTGGGTCAATGTCAGATATTTGAGCAAATGATTTTATTTTATTTTATTTTAAATATACTATAGCTTTATTGCTCAAAACTTTTGACATTCTTCTGGAGGAACCAAATTAGTCAATTATTTGTTACTTCCTTGTTGTTGAGCAGAAAAATTAAACAAAACCCTACTTTGTCCAATTAACTTAGAATCAGCTCAGTTAGTAGTAGTTGTTCCTTCTCACTTGTATGGAATGATCTAACATGTTTGTTAAATCTTAGGAGATGAACAGTCCTTTAGCCATGAACACTATAAAGATGATGAAAACTCAATTGAATATACAATATTTCTGCAGGTTCCATCTGGAGAAGTTCTTAAATTTGGGGATGATAACTTTGTTCAATATGAGGAGGCTGGTGTTAGGGAAGCGAGAAAGGCTGCATTTGTCCTTGTTGCTGGTGGCCTTGGGGAACGTCTTGGATACAATGGTATAAAGGTAAAGAAATGAAAAATACTGCATTTTTAAACATTATGTCTCATATGCTAGATCTGGCTGTTCAATATTTAATGTAGGATTTTGTCACATCATTTCATTAACTGCGTTATTTTTCTTAATCTGTACATTATGGGTAAGACTTCTTTGTCATATTTTTGTCACAAGTAAATTGTTGATAGTTATATTTCTTTGATAATTTCTTTCTACTCTTGCAGGTGGCTCTTCCTTTAGAGTCTGTAACTGGAACATGTTTCCTACAGCACTATATTGAATCCATTCTAGCTTTACAAGATGGTAGCTGTGGACTCGTGCAAGGTATGCTTCTGTTGCAAGATTCTAGGCGGACAAATTGTGCATTCTATCCATCTTATTTCAAATGGAGGRACATTATTTTTAAGTATTTAACTGGTCCTTTTAGTGTAATTTGTAATGATAATTCTTTGCTGATACCTCAGTAAGCAATGTTTCCTTTTCTATAGTCATGTCAAGTAAGCATAACCAGCTGTGGTACTTGTATCTGGATTTAAGTCTGAGTAAGCCATGGAAGCACCATATATGTTCAATGCAACTCAATGTCCRATATGTGCATCTTCTCTTTATTATCTAATCCATTTAACATTGCTTTTATAAATTACTTCAGCATTGGCTCTTATACTGTTCTACTCTTCACAAATAGTCGTCTGATGGTATTCCCTTAATTACCTCAACCTGTTTCGTTTTTGGTCTTCCATGTCCTCTTAACTTTACCATGGTGAGCCTTTGCCACTCTAACAGAACAGATGCTTCTATGGCCCTTCTAACATGTAAAGCTGTACTGTGCAGTTTTTCTTATTTCATGTTCTATTATTGCAACTACAATTTGTAATTGCTCTGCTATATATAMCCCCCGTTTTTTTTTTTTTTTTTTTTTTGGGTTGGTCGTGACTGCATCTTATTATCTTCATTCATGCTACGCTTGTTTTTGCTAATCTTTTATTGCTATTCAGTCCATGTGAGGTAGTTCGCTTTCTTGCCATCCTTGAAAATTTCGTTTATGGAGATCCTTAACTTTTTTACATGAATGAGTGTAAAGAAGGTTAACTTTTGGCTTTTACTTAAGTTCATRTTTCAACAAAAAATGGCACATCCTATCTTCAGCTGTTGTTAGTCAAACCAAATATCAGTTGAAGTGACTTTGATCATGAGTCAATACCTTGGTATAATTGCTTACTCAGCAACTTTCATTTGAAATGGACAATCAAAAACTCTGTTTAGGTATAATAATTGAACATCTGGGCATTTTTAGAGGATTTCTCTGAACAGTACCATAGGAAGTACTAGTTGATTTGTTCTTTCATGCGTAGGGTAACTATTAGATCCAAAATTATATACAGGAGATGTAGAAGCTTGAAACTACCAAAGTTTTCATTTCTTTTCTGTTGTTGAGACTTCATATTTGCCATTCTGTTAATGGAGGACAAATTTCCTTTTGGCGGTCTTAGTTCTATGATGTTTTGCTTGAGACAAAATTGTAGCATGTTGACTCTCTAATGTCACAATGACAAAGATATCTTTTCTTTCCCTGATATCTAGATGGTCCAGTATCCAGTAAGAAGCAGGCTCTTTAGATTTCCTTCTCCAATTATTCCAGGAAGATTCCATATCACATGGATGGATAACATTTATTGGTCACTAAGAATTTGAATTTCTRTATTTAGGTGGCWGTGAAGCTGAGATTCCGTTCGCTATAATGACATCAGATGATACACATTCACGCACTTTGGAGCTCTTAGAGTCGAATGCCTATTTTGGGATGAAACCCACACAAGTAAAGTTGCTGAAGCAGGTGAGCTACTACTTCATGGTGTATTTTGGTAATCTTTTTCACATTACTAGAGTAGCTTACGTGTTTTGTATCGGCCCCTCTTGCAGGAGAAAGTTGCTTGCTTGGTCGACAATGATGCCCATCTTGCCCTGGACCCACAAAATAAATACAGAATCCAGGTAGGTGTTTTTGTGTAATTATTTGGGAACAATGGGAAATTTTTGTAGCTTCCTTGGAAAATACTGATTTCTTGGTCATTCTGGAATCTAATCTTCTTATGCTTTCTCTGTTTCTCAAATGTTCTCCAACAGACAAAACCTCATGGTCATGGTGATGTTCATTCACTTCTTTACTCAAGTGGCCTTCTTAAACAGTGGTTAGTTTGCATTCTGATCCTCCCTTAAAATTTCTCTTTCTGTATTCCATTGCATATTCATGTTTCATTTGTCTAATTTACGGTATATGGACRGGTAGTAGGTTACACATATCTGCAATTACAAACAAACAAATAACATGTATTTTTGTTTCAGTTTAATAATTGGAATAAATAATTAATTTTCTAGCATGAGACAGATCCCATATTCTTAAATTCAAATGCTTGTAAGTACTCACTTTCATTTGCTATAGAAAGAGGCAACAGAATAATTTGGCTGGAGAATTTTTGTGGGTAACCCCATCATTTGAAGTCATTCGAATGAATACATTGTAAGTTGAAGCTGTTCTTGTGATGTCATTTTTCTCAGGCATGATGCTGGTTTAAGATGGGTATTGTTTTTCCAAGATACTAATGGTCTTCTTTTCAAGGTAAAAAATGAATTCCATGTTCTTCATTTTGTCATAATCTCAGTGAAAGAAATTTATGGCTGTACCTTTGATTTACCTTCTAGGCAATTCCAGCTGCATTGGGTGTTAGTGCTACTAAACAGTACCATGTTAATTCTCTTGCTGTTCCTCGGAAAGCTAAAGAAGCTATTGGGGGCATTACCAAACTAACTCACAAAGATGGTAAACTCTACTTATATCGAAATGGCTGGGCAGTTCATCAATTATGTTACTCTCTTTTAAAGTTCTTTCTTATTTCTGGATTTACTTTGGTATGTTTTGGTTTCAAAAAGTTTTTATATTTATGCCATTTCCGGGGTGCTATATCTTATAACATTTGAGAAGGCTTATGCCTCTTTTTCCAACCTTTGGTGAGCGAATTTTGATCTTCTGCCTCATAAACTGGTGCTCATCACCTCTTAAAGTCATTGGAGAAGCCAGCTGAAGCTAGTTGGGGCAGCCTGTACCCTGGCCTACTTTGAGATTTGTATATCCCTACGTAATTGGCATAATTTTCAGTTCCACAACTTGATTCCTTAGGTAGCGGATGACCTGAACCAAATTCTGGGCAATATTGGTTTTGAGATATGGTAGATACCTAGATAGTTTGCTTCTTGCCCAAATGAGTTAACCTTGGTTATTAAGGTTTTGCTTTGGTTGGCTTTTCGTTTAAGAAGACTTTCTTCATCAAAGAAGACGGAAAACGAAAAAGTTGAAATTTTTTTTCCTTTGTCGAAGAAGTGGAACAAACGCATTTTTTGTTGAAGTTAAGAAATTTCTGTTGTGTAAGTTTCTTAATTAAAGAAAGATATTCCAAGAAAATGAAAAAAATTGAAATTTGAAAATTTTGCTTCATCCAAGAAGCAAAATAAACGCATTCTCTGTCGAAGTTAAGAGATTTTCATGCACAATTAATTACATTGGTTGGGATTTGAAGATTTTTGGGATTTTTGTGCAAGATTTTCTTTTAATATTAGTGCATGTGATTTTGAGTAACCAATGACAAGAAATTGTGGGGCTTTTCCTCTGAATGGCTGGCTTCTAGGTCTTATGCCCGGTAGCTTCCATTCATATAAGTCTTCCAAATAACTTCAGATTTGGAAAAAATGTCTTTTATCATTCTGACTCGGTAAATTAGGGTCCAGAAAAGCAAGGCTTCTCTTTCTTTAGTTCCCCACCTGGATTGAATACCTATATGATGCGTTAGATTTCTTTAAGATCTTTAAATTGGGTTACAGGCAAGAGAAACTGTACCTTTGCAAGTTATGCTTTAATACTTATCACAATTTCATTCATGATCCTGGCTTTAGATCATTCTGTATTAAAGTTTTTGGATAAAGAACAATGAAGGACATTTATCATTCTGTAGCATGTGTTTCTAGATTCTATTATTCTTCTATATGACATCTTATGTAGAGTGTTCTACGATTTTGCTTTTCAAAACTGCATTCTGTACTCCCAATTATTTGCATTGGTTGCATGATCATTCATTTTGGGGCTCATTGAACTTTTCTAATATTTTCTTCTTGTGTTCCTATCGTTAAATGATTTTGATTTATTTCAGGAAGGACAATGGTGATTAATGTGGAATACAATCAGTTGGATCCTTTGCTAAGAGCATCTGGATATCCTGATGGTGACGTCAATGCTGAGAATGGCTATTCTCCATTTCCAGGAAACATAAACCAGGTAAATTTGATCAGCAATCATGCCATTTGTTCTCCTTCTCCTCCTTGTCCTCCTCCTTTCTTGTGGGACTTGGCACTTGGGACTTGGGAACAAGCATTTAACAAAATTTCTGCTTTGCTGACTAAGCTAATTGTTGAAGTCCTGGCAAGTATTTCTTTTTAAATTAGTGATTGAATTAATTTTTTGTACAAGGACTAAATTATGATTATAAGGTAAGTTTAGTGAAGTTAGATCTTGCACATTACTTTTACCTTTGTTGAAAATGAACCTGGGCCTAACTCCACCATAAAAGCTGACTCTTGGGAAGGATTGCCCAGTCAATATAAGGGGCCTTTGCCCATACTTCTACCCTATGTGGGACAATAGTATATTCCCCTCGCGCTCCGTCATTGGACTAGGGCTGGAGACGTCATATCGAAAATGGACCTGGCCTAGCTCTAGCCTAATTGCTAGCTGTTGCCCGAGTCAATATGACGTCACTTTGCCATTGTCCTAGCTGATGAGAGAGCTTGACAACCCTGACTTGATTTTGTAACAGTTGTTTGTGAGTCCTCTACAATTAGTCCCAGAATGCGTGATATCTTCTTTCCAAGAGCTTTAGATATTTTGAAGTTTAGTAACAGACTTAAGTATTTCCCAGTTTGTTGCTTAACTTTCTGCCAGAATATTTAATCATTATGACTGATTTATTATTCTTTTTTGGGGGTGGGGGATTAAAGGCTGCTTTTACTTGAATATTGATTGAAGCAATAAAAGACTCTGATGATCTTTTCCCTCCTGCCCCAATCCTCGCAAGCATGTTGATAAGAGTTGAATAACAATGGAGGATCTTCAAGAATTAAGAAGTAACCATGGATGCACTTCCAACTGCATTCATGTAACCACTTTCTGATTCATCTGCCAATTGACCCTCAGAATGATGCATATAGAGATTGTACGCTCTATTTAATATGCACTGGTCATTTATGTGCATTTGTCAAGCCATAAGAATATCCTAGTATGAACTTATTGCACATAGAAAAATACTGATTCTTTGATATTCATGCCTTATTTCTAGTTGATTTTCGAACTTGGCCCATACATGGACGAGCTCACCAAAACCGGAGGTGCTATCCAGGAGTTTGTCAACCCCAAGTAACTCTATCCTCTATTCAGTATTTTTCTAAATGATCTAGGCTTATGTATAAATGTTTATGTGATTGTGTTTAAGGTTTCCATTATCTTGTTTTGTTCCTTGTCTGTGGTCTGTGATGATAGCATTTATCTGTTCCAATCTACATGTCATACCAGCCAAGAAAACTAGTTTCTTTGTGCTTTTTCTGAAAAATTAAGAATAAACTATTATTCTTCTGATAATTCCAAACAAAAGATAATGGAAAATAGACAAAAAGGTATTCAGGTCCATTAATGCGAGAACTTAGATCTAATAAATTCCTAAATGTAACAAGACTAAGAGTTGWSAACTTTTTGGTGCATCATATTATTCTTCCTCTTTTTGAGATTTTTCTTTGAAATTGCTTTTATGTTCAAGTGCRTCTTGACACATCAAAGTCAGCTAAATATTGGTTCTGGTAGATTAACTTAGTGGTTGAGTTTCTCTCATAAATTTGCAAAAGTGCATCGATCTAGCTACTTTGCATGCACTGAGCAAGTGCATTACATGTACTGCATATGCAATTGAGACGCTCTTTCATCTGAGGTTTTCCATGAAGATGAATGTAACATCCTATTATTTTAAGTGCAAACTTAGTTCCATTACCTGCAGTTGCGAATTATTTGGGGTTTTCACATATGCGATAATCTATGAAATTTTCACGTTTGTAGAAAGTGTTAAGTTGTTTTAAATACACCTTTTAATCTTCTTGAAATTTCAAATACCTCTTTTTAGGCATATTCTTGAGTAACTGGCTATATATTTCTAAATTCAGATACAAGGACTCCACCAAAACTGAATTCAAGTCATCTACTCGACTTGAATGTATGATGCAAGATTACCCTAAAACACTGCCTCCTTCAGCTAGAGTTGGTTTTACGGTAAGCAAAATCTTTGGTGGCTGTTATCTGTATTCATTGCTGCAATTACTCACCGTTGATGTTTGATTTCTTAAGTATATATCCTTCGGAATTCTGTTTCACGAAGTTGCTATGTTTCATTCTCGGCCTAGGTGATGGATACATGGCTTGCTTATGCACCTGTGAAGAACAATCCTGAGGATGCTGCTAAGGTGAAATTGGCAATTCATGTGTATACTTTGTTGCATTATATTTTTATCTAAAAGAGCATTATTGTATTATATGTGAATATTTTTCAATGATTTATAGATAGAGCTGGTTAAACTTTGTGAATTTATTAGTCCGATGTTTCTCCTCCAGTGATCATATTAAAGATTGGTTTATGTTATTGTAATCAATAAGTTAATGGTACCTGGAAACCGACTAGGGATCATCAGAAGAATTTGTTAATATGCTGAGGTGAAAATACCTTCAGTTCCATGAAAATTCTGACTCTATGAGATGCAAGTGTTACATATTATGTGTGCAACAGAGAAGGCACTTAGCAATATTAATTGCGCTGCATGGAATCGACTAATAGATTTGAGTTATCATAGTTTAAAAATTTATGTTGGACTTATCTAAGTGATGGGCTGAACTTCCATGTTTTGGCTTCCGTAAATGCTGATCTGCCCCTGCTTTATTATTTATTATTATTCTTTGATACTTTTGGTGTTGTTGATTTCTCTTTCGTATTTGCCTAAGTTTATGTTCTCTGACATCATATGGGCATGTATCTGCACAGAGCATAATTTTGCTTTACACCTTTAGCCTCCCTTTTGAAGATGATGACTTTTCTGATTTTTCATATTAAAGTAGTATACTTCATATAATTCTTAACCAGTCTAATGCCTCTGAAATCCAATGCTCCATCTGGATTATCACGGGTTAAAGCCCACATTACAAGAAAAATACAAGTAACACAGTCTTCCAGTTGAAATGCAGCATGAAAATTACATATCAATAATGTAATTAAACATCTTCTTTAGTAAAGGATTCGTAGTGCGTAACTGTGCCAAGTTACTTGTTCGAAAACATTTGAGATTGTGTACTGTGTTTGTTAGCTATCTAAGTATTGTAGGGTAGCTTTTGTTCTTTATCTTACAATTTTCTTGAATTGACTAAAAAGATGCCCAAGGGAAATCCATACCACAGTGCTACTTCTGGAGAAATGGCAATATATCGTGCAAACAGCCTGATTCTAAGAAAGGTACTTTTCTTCCCGAAGATGCAATCCTCGGTACAATATATTTTTGTTTTTATAAAGTTGAACTATTTTAAGTTTGGTTGATGCATTGTCACAGCAGGTTCCCCCTCTTTTCCACCTTGTTTGCATGGAAGTTACTTTTCTTCTTTGGGAGGTGGAAAATACTTAAAAATACTTTAGCGAGCAAAATAACATGKTTCCAACATTTCGAGTGGGATTTACATGTTCTTAGATTATTTGCCTATTCATGTGAAATTTTGTAATACTAATTTCATCAAGTGCATTAAAGKCTCAATGCAGAGTGASTTGCTGCATTTTTGATTGGAAAGTCATAGGTCTGGCATATGGAACTTGCCCTTCATTTGCAGCCAAGGCTGTATACCAAACTCAGAATGCCAAATTATTCTGCAACTCCTTGTTAACCATTGTCAACAGTAATTAAATATAGTTATATCAATATGCCATGGGAAATTCCTTTATTTCTTCTCTTTAAGTTGCAGTTGTAATACTTCAAACCCTTTATGAATGAGCTAGAGACATTTATGTTATGCCGCTTTGCTTCTACTTGTATATTGTCCATGTCCGTTTGTATGCTAGATGGTGTTGTCAAAATGCCAGTGAGCAATACAATTCACAGAATATGAAACATACTTACTCTCAACAAATCTTTTAAGAGTTGTCGGTGATTTTGGGCTAATCTTTCTTTTTTAGTATTTTCCCTSTTTAAACTGATGTTCTACTAAAAATTAGATCGGATTGTGAAGGAGGAAGTCTCTTTGTAATCATGGAATTGGAAACTAAGTGGTTGTTGTTATTTTTGTTTGCTTGTTAAAAACTCACGGGGCTTTTCTTCTATGTAATGTATTCAACAGTAGTACAATAGGTGCTTGTCAGACAGCTAAGTACATTTCAGATTTCAAACGGCTAACAATTCAGCATTTTTCATTCATTCTGTTGATTATTCTTTCTGATCAATAGCATCAATGAAGAGTTCATTACCAGTATAATGTATTTGTAGGGTTTGTTAAGATTCTTTCTGGGATAACTCAAGTAAATGTCGTAGTGAAATATGAGAAAATCATTACTTTGCTGAAACGAGAAAATCATTACTTTGCTGAAACAAGAAAATAATATCTGTCAAATGGATTTGTCATCCTTACTTCCTATCCTTAACAGTTATCTGCAGCTGCTGCTGTTGTGGAAAATGGAAGTAGATAGAGAAAAGGAAAATTCTCCCTCAAATCTTTTCTGAAGGAAATTTTGAATCAATTTTGCTTTATTTTCACAGGCTGGAGTTGAGGTGGGTGATCCTGTTCTCCAGACATTCAATCAGCAACATGTGGAAGTTTGGCCTCGTATTGTATGGAAGCCAAAGTGGGCAGTTACATTTGCCGGAGTGAAAAGCAAAGTGAGTGGAAAGAATACCATTACACAGAGATCTACACTGGCCATCAAGGGCCGTAACATTTTCCTCGATGATCTCTCCTTGGATGGTGCACTCATTGTTGGTGCTGTTGATGGTGCAGAGGTATCCTTGTGACCTAAAATGCAAACATGGAAGAGAAGACAACCTATTACAAAAATGATCTGTTATTGACCATTATTTTCATTGTTCACAATTAACAGGTCAAAGTTGGGGGTTCTATACAAAATAGGGGCTGGATCATTGAAAGTTTGGATTATAAAGATACATCAGCGCCTGAAGAATTTAGGA
The DNA here is from genome assembly GCA_001752375.1 of Rhazya stricta. NCBI lineage: Eukaryota > Viridiplantae > Streptophyta > Magnoliopsida > Gentianales > Apocynaceae > Rhazya > Rhazya stricta. Next base: position 1,253,313 of record MEJB01000071.1, read on the forward strand.
TAAGAGGATTCAAAATGAACAAGGTTGAGCAGCTGGAGAGAACATACAATGATGCTGGAAAGTTCTCTATCAAGCCCTGATGTCACATTTTTAGTGCTATTTCATAATCTATAATTTGAGTGTGGTTAGCACCCATATATTTTGTAGAAATAAGATTTGCTATTTCTCTTTTCTGCAATTTATGTCTTTGTGAACTTCGCTAGGCTGGTTCAGTGCTGAACACTATTTTTTTCCTTTCTAACAGATCTGCGGCCATGAAATTTGGCCCTTATGGAATTCTTGGATGGAGTCAGTAGCATTTGTTTGTATAGAATACATTTTTCGGTCTTCAAATTGTGAGGCACGTGCATTGCTTAAGGTTGGAACCAGACATGTTCTATACTATTGCTATATGTTTGATTATTACACTTTGCTTATTAACAGATCTGGAATCTGTCTTCTAAGTCATATGTCATGGCTCATCATTGCTTTTCTATGTTAGATTCTGCTGTTAATGTCAACTTATTATTTTCAATCCTTTGCATTTATCATTCAATTTATAAAATAAATAAATAGATATAAATAGTTGAGTGACGTAAAAATTTGAAAATAAATTTTAGAAAAAAATGCAAAGAATCGAAAAAAAGCAAAAGAGACATTCATGATAGAATTTGATGGAGAAAAGTGATAATCGGAGTGCAAGAAATGTGATTTAGATGTCAAATTTTATTGTAAATAAGGTACAAATAAATCACATTTTGAAAACAAAATTTAGGTTGAATAACATCCTTTAACCATCTCGCAATTGATTTAACATTACTTAAAAAGTGACTACAGATATTACTTTTACAAATCAGATTAAATAACAAGTGCTGAATTATATGTGAATAGGGATATATTTGTATGGTTTGTTCAATATTAGGAACCATATGTTTAATGTGTTCTTTTTAAGTTAAATTGAGTATAAAGATATAGTTTAACTATTTTAAGGAAGTACGTTGTTTATATTTTGAGAAAATATACAATAATCTAGGGTATGATTGGTGAATACTTGATATACTGAGTTTGAAAYTTCGATTAGATAACAGATACAGTTGAAGAATATATGAACTCACGTGTCCTAATTGTGGGATTATTTAGGTTAAATTAGAGTTCCATAGTTAATTCTCATTGATTGATAAGTTTACATTTTGTTCATTTAGGTTTGATTGTGTCATAGCTCTATAATTTGGATGTAGGTTTATTGTTGGATGATTTGCATTGCTGATATTGATCCAAAAAAAAAAAAAAAAAAAAAGATGGTATGTACAGCTAGGCTGTGAGCAACCAATCTTCGTACGGTGAAAATTGGATAGATTCGATTTAGTCATTAGGCCTCTTAAAAAATATTTATTAAATTCGTAAATTGTTTCAAAGGATCAAAACGGTCAGTAATCAAAATAAGGACATAATTCTATGTGAAATTAATATATTTTTATATTATTTGATACAGCCTAATGTCCTTATCATCAACTATTGTGGAAAGTAAGAAAATCATTATCATAAAATTTTGAAGGATACCTCAAAAAACATATTTAAGGAAATTCAAAATGACAAATGTTGTTCTCTCATTTGATTATGTATAAGAATATTTTCGAGTCTAAATTTGCAAAGTTGAGATTCAAACTTGTATGTAACTTAAAGAACAAAAACAAATAAAAAAAATTTTACACATACACATTCGTCATACATTATTAATAGTAATATCTTTTATAAGAGCGAGTTAAATCCTTCGTACAAAACACAACTCCAAATATTATGTAAAAAGCATAAAACATAAATAAAAATTCAAAATGAYTRGTACCGGAATATCTTAGAGGTTTAAATTCTCAAAGTTGAGATTATTTTAGAACGATATGCCATCCCATTCCCATTTAGGAACTTTTTGAATCTTTTGAGTTCTATGTACATCTTCTTCAAGGATCCTAATTAAATTGTTAAAAAAAAAGGTATTTTAGTATATTTCAAAATAGGAAGCAGAAGTTWTTGGGCAAAATCTAATGAATGAATATAAAGTTCTCGGCTAGCAAGAAAAGAAATTATATAATCGACCTGCAACTCTAGATGGTGAATGAGGAACTTTAACTAAATGACGCAATCACCAATTTAAAGAGTATTATAATTGCATAAAATTAGAAGGATTTAAACGATAGGTGCTTAGCTCATTTGGGGTTTAATATAGCTAATGCAACTCTTTGTTGATGCATTCCTCTCCCTCTAGTTCATTAGAAAAGCAAGAAAAAGTCAGTGATTGGACAATCGATTCAACAGAAATAGAAGTAGCCAACATGGAACATGAAATTATGAAAACAATAGGGAAATTAGTTTTTTTATTTTTTTTATTTCTTGTTCTCTATTCACATCAAGCACATAATAGATAACCTTTTATTTTCCTTTTCATATAATGTTAGAAAACAATTTGTTGTCCGAAAAATATACTCGAGCAAAGAAAATTATACAAAAATCGTCATAAAAGTTTTGCACTTCTATGGCACATTCCTTGGATATGGCTAAAGTAAAGAAACTGGTGCATAATAGCATTCAACTGTTTTAAGTTCTTTGGTTTTATACCTAACCTAAGTTTTCAAATATTTATGTCCCACAATTATTTATGTTCATTTATTTATCCCCTGCCAAGATAGAATTCAAGGGATAAAATCGATAATCGGTGCGTGGCATATGACTTAGACGTCATATTCCACAATGAAACAGAAAATATAAATATATGTAAATTGTTGAGTGATAGAAAAATTTGAAAATAAAACTTAGRACAAATACAAGGAATAAAAAATAGTTGAATGATATTCGCCGATAAATACGTCGGAGAAGAGTAATGACTAGTGCATGAGTCTTCACAGGACTTTCCCAACAAACTTCATATATTACAAAAGGGTCAGATGGCTGGTATTCCATTCTTTTCCAACATGTAATAGTTGGAGTATTTTTCAGCACATTTTTGAGGAAATCATCTGGGAGAACTCGAACACTGTTCTGGAGAAGTTCAAGGAACAATCAAGAAATTCGTTTCAAAATTGAGTGGGTAATAAGAAACAAGAAAATTAGCACGATCCTTACACCATATACAGCAAAGTTTAAAGCACTGACATTCTTTTTAGCTGTTAGGAAATTTCCCCTTTTTTCGAAAATGTGAATGAAGAATGTTTGGAAGATGAAATATTTTGCGTCTTTTGTTTACGTAATGACAGTTGAAGTATTTTTGGCACGGTTGTTGGAAAAGGAATTACCTTTGTTGTTTATATTTGTTGAATACATTTACCTTAGCTTGGAAGTTTGTTTCCTATGACTGAGATTTAATTAGCCAATCCTTAGGATCACTTATTATGTCCCATGATCCAGAGTTGAGATAGCTTGCATGACTGGAAAGTTCTCTAGTCTTGGTTCATATAGACACACTTCGAGAAGCTCAACCCACCTAGAAAATCTATTATGTTTGAGATGTTGTTGCAAAAGAGACTGTGAATGCAGATGTTCGCAGGTAGACTTGAGAATCAAGAGTCCCTTGCTATTGTCATACCTCGAGGGCTCGCAATATCTTAAGTTTGGAGGTGCAATACATGCTTTTTATATCCCATTTTTATTCATTATTTCATCCCAATTATATGTGCAAACACCATATCTTTCATGATTTTCTTTGTCCAAATGCGCATTTTTGCCTAAAATAGCATGAACTATGGATTACGATTGCAAATGATGAGAATACTAAGTTCACATTGTTACTTTGATAGAAAAGATCATTGCTAGACTTAATAGGAGAAAAAAGAAGAATCCTGGATGAGACAGCACTGCAACAAAAATGACAGTTAGAAGCACTGCAAAACTATCTATATGACATGTGTCACAAGGGGTTTTTGAACCTTAAAACCAACCATGGTATCTTGAGCTTGAGTTCACAAACGTTATCGACAAATAAATGTTCTAAGACACAATGATATGTAGAAATAATGCACTTCTATTGATTGAATATCTTACAATAATTTACAATAGTTTTGGTGAGGGCAAGACACCATAGATTGAACTAGATTAAAGTTTGCTTGTTTGCTGTTTTACCCTAGTCTCCCTACAAGAGTGCTATAAACAAATGGAAAAGTGATAGCAATATAGACATGTTTTTTCCGAGCTTGTGAGAAAACTCTCTATTTTCTATCTATTTTTCTATATAATGAAAACTACTGGAACTTAATGTGGGTGTCCTCTAAACATAAACTATGATAATAAAATAAAAAATTATTTGAAAAAAAGTAAATAACAAAATTTGTAGGCGAGCTGGCGCAGGTGTATTGATCCACAGTCTGCATGGTTGGCCTAAACACTCCCTGGTCTGCATGGACGGGCTCCCTAGTCGACATGGATGTTCCCCCACATGATCTTGGCTCAGTCATGAGTGCTTTGGGGAGTGATCCGTGACATTCTCAACCACTTTTGCTGGCAACGTCCTCAGCGCCTTGGCTCCTCGGAGAGCACCAAGAGAGGCTGGGATGCCTTCGAGTCCATTTTCCTTTCCCAAATGCTTCATTTATCACTTTGACCTCGCCATTTCCCAAGGTATTCCCTGTGGCATTTCCTTGAACTTCCAATCATATCCGGTCGTTGATGGTTGCTTCAGCCACTCRTTTTCGGAATGATATGCTTGGTGCTCCTCTATTGTTTATAGCTTGGGACACTGACTCATCTTTTTACTTCTCGRGTTTGAAGGTCTGCTTTCCCTGTTCCAATTAGAGAGTAGAAATACTTTTGGTGGCTACCCTTCCAACCATTATAACTACCACAAACGGCTTGCTCCTTAGCACAACAAATGAATTAGCAAAAGGTAAGGCTGCAATTTTGGTGATCSCCAGGAACTCAAATCTCAAGATACGTTCGTTGTCATTGAGCTTCACAACAGTTAGATTGGTCTTGGACTCGAATAGTCCCATCTCTATTTTTACTCCTTTTGGAACTCCTATTACTACTTGGGCAGGGGAATTGACGGTCTTCACTTGACCATCGTCTTTCTCTACCACGAGGCACAACCATTTCATCTTTGCATGAGCAAGATAGTTATGAGTGGCACTAGTACCTAACATGGCACAAATTGACTTCCCATTGATCTTTAGGCGAACATGAGTCCCTTGCCGTTGCAAACTCATGGATTCTGGTCCTTATGTTCGGCACTTCTAGCTAGGATAGCTTTGTTAACTGGTCCCTTTTCTCTGGCTGTGTGAAACAATGTGTTGCAAAAAATCCGATTGTATCACTTTCCTCTGCTTCACTTTTATGTTCACTTGCAAAATTGTCCCTCATAGTTGCTCRAATTGCCTCGAAGATAGATCTAAGGGTCCCTCCTTAGATGAGASTATTCATCGACATTCTCTAGGGACATTTTGAGTTAAAACATATTATGTTTCAAATGCTCTAGACAATGGGGCAATTTAGTGGAATAGCTACAAAAGACCCTCATCAATATATTTAGCTTTTTCTYGAAGTCGATGATTCATTTCAGCTTAAGAGGTCAACACRAAAACTCTGAGGATTAAATTATTTCCTTATTCATTGAGAGATCGTGCCAGAGATTGGCTCAATACCTTAACTCCTAACTCGGTAACTTTGTGGAGTGACTTGGCGAGGAAATTTCAATTTATGTATTTCCTCCCAACTAAGAATGCTTGGAGGAAAATTTTTACGAGGCTCGAGAGTTGTTCAAAAAGCTTTTGCGGAAATGTCCTCGCCATGGAATTCTGCATTGGACATAAGTGGAGACATTCTATAACGGTTTGAGCCCTTAGTATCGAAATGTAGTGGATGCCTTAGTGAATGGAGCTTTGCTTGACAAGTCCTAKAGTGATRTTTTTGAAATCTTGGGAATCATAGCAAGCAATAGCTTTCCATTGTCAGCTGCCAAAAATGCTGCAACATCACTTGTAGCCACTAGGAGAGTAGTCGGTTTTCATGAGCTCGATTCAATATCATCTCTAATTGCTATGGTGGCAGCCATCTCTAATATGCCAAGTCCATGCAGATGCAATGAGGTTCTTTATGGGACATCAACTTTTTATGGCTCAAGACTCTTCTATGTTTTGACCTCCATCGACTTCTTGTGTTTATTGTGACAATGGACACTTATTTGAGATTGTCCCTGGTTTGGCATGATGAATCCTGAGTTCGCAGAAATTTAAGGTACAAAATCACATTTTCAAGAAAAAAAATCTCAGTTTTAGATAAATCAGAAATGTTACTAACTTTTAATAGGAGAAACTTTGAAAACAATCTGCAAATCGATTTTGAAATCAAAGAAAAACGTATTACTGAGAGAATTTGATTTAAAATTTAATCAAATTGTCCTTTATATAGGGGTATTTTATATTTTCAAAATTAAAATTTATTGCATAAAATATTATTTTTAAAAACATTTTTTTCAAARTGACAATTAAAAATCTTACAAAATCATAAAAACTGAAAACTCAAAATGAATTCAAAAAATCAAAACTCAAACACCAARAGAACACACTCTATCTTTCTTAAAGTTTGGTTGTTATTAGTTTCATTTACGTTGATTATATATGTGTATTCATTTCTTCCYTTTTCTTTTATTTAGGTAGCATTTATTTTTGTAAGTATTAAATTAATAGAAGTCTTATTTTTTCTAAGAACTATATAATCTGAAACTTATATGCTATAGTATCTTTTCTTTAACTGTATAATTGGATTTGCTTATCCAATATTATCCTCATATAATTTTATCTACCTTTCTTTATACAAAACATATAGTTTATACATGTTTAAAGTTCTTCCTTGGATTGTTCTTTATTCTAATTTTTTACTTATTCATTATTTTATTTCAACTGATTTTAATTGCATTTAGGTTGTTTTGATTTGWGATGAAATATAATTTTCCCCAATTTATATATATATATAATTATGCGAGTAACCTTTGCTATTATTTCCTGAATTATTTTGACAGTACCATGGTGTCTTCATTACTCCAATAGAAGTCTCTATTGATTAAATCTTACTTTTTCAAAAAACTAGAAATCATAAATACTTGAGAATTGCACAACGTAACAATAAATAATTTCGGTCTTCAATGCTTATTCAATTCAGAGAAAGTTCTTCTCCAAGTCAATTCTTTCAAGACTAGTTTGAAAATGAGCAACTACTCAATAGTTGAAGATATTATTAGGCCATAGTACTTTATACTTCTAATAAGGTTATATTCTTATTAAACTCTAGTACTAATTTAAATACTTGATTATACATCTTCATAGCTCAAAAAATACTTTCATTGACGCATGAGAAGATTGATAGAACCAAATATAGTTTTTCTTCCTATACAGTAGGGTTTTACGGGAGGTGTCGGAGTAGGGTTTTTGCCTTTGGGGTGGGGCTGTGTTGCCTGAGTGGCCTCCTCTTTTCTATTCGTTGTGCTATTTGCTCGATTTGGGAAAGATGGAGGTTGAGATACTGCACAAACAGGACAATTTTTGGTTCATAGAGGCGAAGGGGGAAGCTGTTGCCTTGGCATATACGGAGGTGCAGGATGGGCGTCAAGCATATGAGCTATGCCACATTGGGCATTTCCATTCGAATTCAGAAGTCCGTCTATAGGTGTTCTGGCTAATCATGCAACGGGTGTGGCGTTGTGATGAGAAATGCATACTGCGAATTTCCCCTAATATTGTCCACGTATTTTCTCTTGACTTACATGTTATGAGTCGTATATTGCAGAGGGTAGTTGGTGTTTTGATAATATCCTATTGGTTATGCAGTGTTGGGGGGAGGGGTTTTGATTTGTATTTGGGGGGTTGAATCACACTAAGTTTTGGGTGCATGTTCTTCGCCTCCCCCTTGTGTGTTACTTGGGTACRATTGGATAGAAGGATGCTGGAAGCTTTGAAGGGGTCTAGGTAGAACAAATCCGAGAAAGGGTTTTGGATGGTGCTTTGTTTTATCAGTTGCGAGTTCTACTTTATGCCACCCAGTCACTTCGGCGCTTCTTCAAGCTGATAGTGGCAGGGTTGGGGGATCATTGGGGTGTTCTTCGTTATGAACGGTTACCTTTTGTGTCTTTTCAGTGTGGGTGTATAGGTCACTCGACTAGAGTTTGTACGTTGGGGCAAGGGCACCCGATCACAACTGAGGAACGTGTTTCTTTCCCTTTCAATGTGTGGCTGCATGCAAATGTGGGTCGATCTTTACTTAGTTTATTTGCTGTGCAACTACCTTAGAAAGAAGCCAGGGAGAGGGTTGTGATGTCATTTGGCTTTGCTTTAGTGAGCAGTTCGGTGCCCGAGACAGTTGAGTCGCTATGGCTCCTAGAGGAGGAAGTTGAGATGGGCTTTGGGATGGTGGCAAAGGTGGATGTTCCAGGTAAGTAGGTTGGTTTGTCCGAGATTTCCAGTGCGGCTAGGTGTGGCTGAGGCGTGATGCCTGGGCAGCAGTTGTTGTGTGATTCTTTGGCAAGACTACTCTTGGTCGACCTAAGTCTAGGGCTTCGGTACGCCCGTTGACCTGTAAGGGGGTGAGGATAAAACTACCTATTAGTAGGGCATGGCTCTATTCCTCGAACCCAGGTGGCAGTGGGAAGCRCAAGCTGGAGTTCAAGGGGGTGGTTTTCAGGATGGGGGTCTTTGTCGATTTAAACGGGCTAGGGTGGGGGATGAGCAAGATAGTATATTGAATTTGACAGCATTTGCTTTGTAGTGCTGGCAGGACTAATGAGTCTCGTATCTTGAAATTGCCGAGGGCTTGGAACTCCGGTATTGTTTAGGTGCTGCAGAGAATTGTTATGTACGAAGCTCCCAGTTTGGTTTTTCTATGTGGGATGAAGACTACAAAGTGGCGTACAAAGAATATAAGGAGGTGGCATGGTTTCCAACATGAATTTATAGTAGAACGTCGAGGCTTGGGGGTGGTTTGGTTTGGTTTGGAAGCAGGATTGGATGGTGAATTTGCAATTTTTCTCTCCACATCACATTGATGCTCTGGTGGATGTGCATGATGGTAAACCAAGATGTTTCTTTACTGGATTCTATGTGGTGTCAATTAGGGATGAGAGGGAGGTTGGATGGACCTTGTTGCGATGGTTGGGGTAGGGTAGGGTGGGGCCTTGGTTTTATGCCGTGGATTTCAATGAGGTGCTAGTATCATCTAAGCAATTTGAGGGGGCTGAGAGGAGTCTTTCACAAATGATGGCATTTCGTTAAGTGGTGGAAGATGTGGGTGTTTGGGCTTTAAGGGAGGGTCGTTCACCTGGGGCAATGGGGGGGATGAAGCAGACCGGGTGTGGGTCCAGCAGCTAGAGCTTTGGCGAATGATGCATGGATGGGTGTGTATCCTGACATGTAGGTGGTGCATGGTGTCTCGGCTCATTCAGACCATATTCCTTTGGTGATCTATCTCTCCCATCGAGGACGGGAGAGGCATCGTGTAAAGAGGTGGATCTATTCTCGACGGTTTGAGACCTTTTGGCTGTCTRATAGTGAGTGTTGGAAGAAGGTAGAGGAGAGCTGTCAGGTTGGTGGTACGAGAAGTGCTGAGGATGTGGGTCGGGATGATTCGGTAGTTCAGGAGTGTTTGCATGCGTGGGGCTCGTCGAAGTTTAGGTTTTGCTGAAACAAATTGCTCAAGCTGAAAGAGTCTCCGGAGCTTGTATTGTCTGGTTAACACTGCAAGGCGGAGACTAGCATTGTAGAGTTCCCCTTGATCATTTGCTGCATCTCTAGGATGAATACTGGTAGGTATAGAGTAGGTTAAACTGGCTTAGCAAGAAGATCTTAATACTGTGTATTTTCATCATCACAAGAGAAAAAGCCAGCAAAAAGTCGGATAGAGTTGGTTGCTGATCCAGATGGTCAAATGTTCACTACGGGAGAGCAGATTGAGAGGGCTCTGGTGGCTTACTACCGGGATTTATTTAATCTAACCCTAGGCACATGGAGAAGCTTATGAGGAAGACGCTGAGGATGAAGCTGGAGGGGAACCATGCCAGTAGATTGGAGAGGGATTTTTTGGTTGAGAAGGTTTTGTGAACTTTGAAGAATATGCACCCATCCAAGGCATTGGGGTCGGATAGGATGCATTTTATTGTCTTCCGAAAGCATTGGAGTATCCTTGGTGCAGATATCACGAAGATAGTGCTAGGGGTCCTCAATGGGGAGGAAATTTAGATGTAGTTAATCGAACATTCTTGGCCTTGATTCCTAAGGTCAAGAATCCCAGGTTAGTATTGGAGTACAGGTCGATCAGTTTGTGTATTGTCCTCTAAAAACTCGTGTCTAAAATGGTGGCCAATAGACTTCGGGGAGTCTACCTTTTTTGGTTGATGAGTCACAGAGCGTGTTCGTAAAGGTGTAGCTAATTATTGATAATGCACTCATATCCTTTGAGGCTCATCATTAGATTCGACATGCTTGGGGGAGAACATTGCATATGGCTATAAAGTTGGATATGAGTAAGAGTGTATGATCTTGTAGAATGGCTATGTTTGCACTAGATTCAGGGCTAGGTTGGCTGGTTCGATTGGTTGATCTCATTATGCATTGTGTTACTTCAGTTTCCTTTCAAGTTCTGGGCAATGGGCAGTCATCTGAGGTGTTAGGTTGACTCGGGGTATCAGGCAAGGGGATCCGTTACTGCTGTTACTATTTGTTCTATGTATAGAAGGGTTCTCTGGGCTAATCTGATGGGCAGTAGCTTAAGGGAGGTTATCTGGGTTACGAATGGGTCATTAAGCGTTGAGATCACACATCTCTTGTTTGCGAATGATAACTTACTATTGTTGCAAGCATCGAGGGTAATGCCAGAGTGGTTAAGGATGTCCTGGAACAGTATGAGCTCACTTCAGGTCAATTGATTAATTTATCAAAGTCCTCTATATTTTTGGATAGAAGGGTGACTGAGGAGGTGGGAATGGGATACAGAGRGTATTGGGCATTTCGAATAGAGTGGGAGAGAATAGATATCTGGGTTTGCCTTATTATTTGTTAGGCTCGAAAAAGGAATGTTTGGCCTATTTGTGGAAGAGGTCTGGAAGAAGKTGAGGTGGTAAAAGGAGAAATTTCTTTCACAGGCTGGGAAGCAGGTRCTGATTAAGAGCGCTAGAGGACATTCCAACTTACATTATGTCCTATTTCTTATTATCCATTGAGTTGTGTTAGGCCATTACCTCTAATATCTGGAAGTTCTAGCGGGAGATGGAGGAGGGGAGATGGAGTGTCTATTGGAGGAGTTGGGAGCAGCTTTGCAGGCCTAAGAGGGAGGGAGAGATGTGTTTGAGGAATATTGGGACTTTGAATTGGGCTTTGCTTGCCAAGAAGGGATGGCGTATTCTTACTAGACCTAACTCCTTTGGTAAGTCAAGTTTTGCACGCTAAATATTTGCCTAATTCAGATTTCCTAAGTGCTGGTTTGGGTAGGCGACTATACCATGTCTGGCGTAGTATTTGAGAAGGTYGTCACTTACTAGAGAGAGGCCTTAGGTGGAGGATTAGCTGTGGGAAGAAGGTTGCTATCTTGAGGGGCCCTTTCATTGAGCACTCTTGTTGATTTTTATGTAATCTCCACTAATCTCTTCTTACTAGAAGATCTTACTATTGATCATTTGTTAATTGATAACCACCCTTTGTGTTGGAATAAAGAGGTGCTGGACAATTTGTTTTGAAAGTGCATTTTCAGGAAACTCTTAAACTCCCTCTTCCGCGTGAGCCGTGTGATGATTTGTTGATATGGCACTATTAGAAAAATGGTTTGTTTAGTGTAAGTTCGTGCTATCATATGGCGAGGGATTGGAGGAAAATTGAAGGGAGGGCGATTACTACCGGACATCTTCATTGGAAGGTGTTGCCTGGGGTTTTTGGGGGTAGCTTTGGAGCTTTTGAGGTTGCTCTAAAGGTGCRTGCATGGTTATGTTGGCTGTGTCAGTAGGCGCTATTGCTACAGGTTAATCTCCTTAAACAGGGTGCGTAGGGATGGCATAGTGTCCATTTCGCTATGCTTCAGATGAGATGGATATGCATTTGTTTGTGGGGTGCGGATTTGCTATATTTGTTTGGTGCAAAGCTGGGATTGATCTCACACTACTGTTGTCTGGCATTCGGTGCATACGGGAGGTTTTGACTAACATTTGTGCTTACCGTAGATTGTTGGGGGAGGTGGTGGGGGAGGATATCATGACATGAGGTATCTGTGGGGAAAGAAATAGTTTGGTGTTTGAGGATTTGCCTGGTGAGGTGGATGGTTGTGTAGGTGTGGGAGCTATTGCATGTAATTGTCGTGGGAAGTTTTGGGCACTATGGCGGCGAGGGAGTTTGATGGCATTAGAGCTGAGCACGCCGAGTTGTTGGCTATCTAACTGCGGCTTCGCCTTGCTGAGCATCTCGATTTGTGCCAGTTTTCCATGGAGACTGATTGTCTCATGATGGTGCAAAAGCAGTGCAATGATCATACAGATTTTTTAGAGCAGGGGGGGAATGTTTCCTCTATTAACGTTAGTTTGGCTGATTGGGGGTGTTATGATGTTCTCCATGTTCGGGATGTTGGAATCACCCCGCGTATTTGTTGGCTAAGTTAGGATTGAGGTTGAATTCCTGTAATGTGTGGGKGGGTGGAGGGTGCTCCGACGGATGTTCTTGCTGCTGCCATGGCTGATTTTCCTGGCTAGAAGTTTAATACAACATGGTTCTGTTTGGTTTATAAAAAAAAAGAAAAAAAAGACATATGAGAAAATTTGGTCTACAAACAAAATCATATCTCTTGCTTTGAAATATCTTTTAAAAAAATATTTTGTTTCCTCACATGATTATCTGTGTTTTAAAATATTTAAGGACTGTGCATACATATGGTTACTTCCACATAGTCTATACTTTCCACATAGATCTCACACTGAGGGTATACTATATCAGCGATTAAAGTTTCTCCCCATAGGGTTACTTCCTATGATGGGTGAGAGAGATTGGYAGTTATATTCCAAAGTGTGGAGTTACAAAAGAATAAGAAGATTCGARGTCTACTAAAATTCGATCCTTCTGAGTAAAGATTGACAATGTACSATTTTGCWAACTACCATGCTTYTGCTGCACCACTCTGATTRCATAACTTACACAATATTCTGCTATCAGCCTTACTATTTCTATCAAGAGTAAAGCTCATGTAAGATTCAACTCCTRGTCTTTATTCATGTTCAATCCAAACRTTTCATACTGTACACATAATTTTTCTATCATAATGAGTATAACAGTTATTCTTGATCTAATCCTTAGCTGTCTAATCCTATCCACATTCATTAGTAAGCTCACATAACACCACAAAATACTTCTATGAAAAAAGGCATGAATTCCACATTTTGGTTATATAAATAATAGTTTAAGGCACTAGGTGCATACATCACCTTTGGTCAGCAACACGAGTCATCGGATGAAGGTAGTAACTATTGGATGAGTGTATTAAAATGGCTAACTTGCTCCATATTCCTAGGGATAATTTTTGAACCCATTCATACAATTTTTCAGAATCCAACTATTCATATAACTATGTTTACTCTAAGCTCCTAATTATTATATGTCCTCAAATCATTCCATAGTTATACTCTTGACATTGATTGCATGCTTTCATTTCATAGGAGATAACAATCCACATCCATTCTACCACCAATGTTGGTCCATATTAGTAACTTCCTACTACAAGTACCATCAATGTTCAATAACTTCAAATAACATGAATTTTTAACCTACACTCAAAATTCAAGTTGTACCAACCAAAACTCAGATTGATCACTTCTAGCAACCTTCTCGTCTCAAGTTTGATGGAGCAGTTTTCCYTTTCCAGCTCCTTTAYGCTACAGTTGGCAACGGTTATACCATATATAATTTATYTGCARGTTCAAATTTTGGCTATYTATCATTTTCACATTGTGTACCTATTATGCTAATTGGTTCTYGAGTTCCCAAATYCTATATTAGTTAGTATATCTAAAGTTTCTCTCTAGATATATACTTATAGACTCCAACAAGTAAACAACTATATCCACAAGTCCCGGTAGGTACATAATCTAAGCTCCATAATCTAGACATGTTAATCACAAATTTTGACTACTTGTCACAATTTCTAGCAGGAAGTCCTTAGCTAGCTAGCATTAAGATCAACGAGAATTTTCCAATAATTACCAACTAACTTCTATCATAAACAAAATAATCACATAAATCTAATTATCAAGTCAAAAAAATATCAATTATAAACATCAACTTTCCTACCTACCCACGCTCAAGTCTATACACCTAGGTTCTATACTTCTCRCACTCGGGTGCTCGGCATCTTACAATAAAATAGAGTAATTCAATCGTTGTTACAGCTGTAGTCCCAAAACACACCTATCCTAATAGATTCCATAATTCTATACTTACAAGAAAAAATCTTACAAATCTCATAACCTATGCTTTAGTACTAACTATGACTTACTACCTATGATTTGTTTTCTGCAAGAATTAATTGCAATAAGACTACATCCACAATTCCCTATTAGATTCAAAACTTAGGCTCTAGGCTTTGATACCACCTGTGATGCCTCTGCCGCTCTTTAGGTTCCACTAGGGTCGAACGACTCATCACTTGCCTTCGATAGTCAGTATTATCATCTGAAAAGGTAAAATGCAGAAAAGCATCTTACATCCTAACAGGAAATGTAKATACRATCACAAACTTAGAATAAAGTGCATCCCTACTGGTAGTAGACTAAAACAGTAGTGCTTCTCTAGTACTTAATAAAGGGTTGAACCTCTTAGCAATCATTCCCAAAGCCTGAAGTCTCAAAAGTGCTCACAGACCTTTTTTGTTTTTTTTTTTTTTGGTGACAAATATGAATTTTGAGACTTCAGGCTTTCCTTTTTTCTGTGAGCACTAGCTCAACGAGTTTCATACGTATGCAATGTGAGTTTAAAGAATACATGTTTAGGGATATAGTAAAGGTCATTATATAAAATTGTATTGTCAAATTTCTAGCATTTGATATATAAAACATTTGATCAGAGTAGTGCTAAAAACGTTTGCTATAAGAATGAATCACATGATAAAGAAATAGTTACTGCAAAGTCAAACTCTATGGGGTCTAGTAATACAAGCCTTAATTTCCTCATATTGCAAGAGCAATTTTCTACTTTATCACTTGTAAACAATCAATGGCACCTGCTAACTTGGCTACAGTGGAGTCAGTGGCCCCTGGGTTGAACTTCCTAACCAAGGGTACGAGAGTTCACAATCAAACCTGGGCATCAAATGATGCGACTGTCTTCCCGATGCATTCCTAGTCTGCCACCCGCCACACCAGGCACTGGCCAAAGTGAGGCTTACTCTAATACTATCACTCGGACTTACTCAAGAGGTACTCGTACTGGGGACTAGCAAAACACAGTACTTTATCCGCCATGCTAATTATTTAGAGTTCACCAATTGAGTAGTCAATTCCATCCGTAATTCAATCAATCAATTCAAAAATGATCTCAAAGATGCTTTCACTATAATTTTGTGAATTCAATCAGTAGAGATCACAAATATGTCAATCAAGGTTCGAAAGTTTTGCCCTGAGTAGTTTTCACAAATAGACTTTTTGCAAACACAAATGCCATTTTCTTTCAATCATAGTTTTCCAAGAATCAAAACTCGAGTAGACTTATAAAATAGCATSCTTTTTGGAGAAATTAATTTCAAGGAACTTAACTTTTGCAATTTACGAAAAATAATTTAGAGGTAACTCGAAATATATTTGCTGAATAAAACAAGTGATAAGGAATTCAAATTAAGCAGCATATGAGAATTCTTAAAATCATACGTCGAGTATGCTCAAACAAAACAAGCACATTTGTGAAATTTAAAAGACAAAAGGAACTCACGTTAGAATAACAGTTATCTAGACTAGGATAAAAATCTCATATTTGAGACGTTTAAAGGTCGGCAGGAACTYAAATTCAAGCGTACGAGAATCTTTAAAAGCATATCTAGAATATGCTTAGATAAAAACGYGCACTCTGAAAGTTYTACTATCAGGTGCTACCTAAAATAATTCGTAAATTTTTTTTCTTAGTAATAGATCATACCAATCATACAAAATATTTTGTAAATAAACCCGCTTAGACATTAATCGGGCTTTATAAGAATCAAGTCTATTTCAGAAACTTTCAAGCGTTTATAGGRGTCAAAGTTTACATGAAATAGATCATGCTAGGGTTTTATGAGAAAAGGTAGAATGATAGTTCGAGTTTTAACAATTAGAAAATGATCCTAGAATGTAAAGTTATTTGACTGAATAGGATAGGACATAGAAATGCAATGGACAGAACATTCTAAGGCAAACATAGTGAATTTGAAATCAGTTTTACAAAAAATGAACAGCAGTGAATGTTTATTGTTTATTGCATTATCAAAATATTCGTAGAACAATAAGATTTATAACCATGTAAATATCTAAGCCTAAAGAGGTTCAGATAAGTACCAATTTGAATGGAAATAAGCGTTTTATGTTTAATCAGCCAAAACTGAGCTTACCTCAAAAATTAACTCTTATCTTGAGTTTTACAAGCTCAATTTGAATGAAATTTAGACTACACTATTCCTAATGTCTGTGGATTTCCAAACATATATCACAATCAAAATTCCACTTAGTATTAAGGTATCTATAATTAATTTAGTTTGGACAAACTTTCTGATTAGGCCAGAAAGATAGGTCAGTCTAAGTGTCATTTCTTAGGTTTACTTTGTAGTATCATAATCCAAAGTGATTCAGGTTCCTACTCCAAACTTTAGGTGACAATAAAAGGTCATATTCTAACCCCAAAATTAACAAACAGAAATTGAAACCACTACATGTCATACTCCTAAAGTTCCCATGACAATTCCCATGTCCTGCTTTCTTTGCTGGTTTATCATTATAACTTAGTTTCTTTACTCTAAGCATAGAATAAATTTTAAGCTTAACATTATCCATCTTCTATGGTTTTATAGCTTGACATTATAAATTTTAATCTTTTATAGACTTGCTGGATTGAAGCTTAGTACTCTGGCAAGCTGTGAATGTACGAGGAAGATKGTTGATGTCTAAGAGTTTATCCTCACTGCCCAAACTGAAATGCTAGCGATTTTCAAAAGAGCTAAAGTGATATATATTCTTGTGTTTTTCTGAAATGAAGGAGAATAGAAATGAAACTTTTATGGGTTTTCTTGGTGACATGATGATCAGCAGGAATTGGTAATGGATATTTTTCTGCAAGAAAGAAACTTGATTGGGTATAGTGAGTTGTGGGATCCAATATTTCTTTCCACTTTACATAGAGGTTTGAAGATATCAAAGCTGGAAATGGGAGAGATTTCGGCTAGAAAAGGAAGAAAGGAGGAGGAAAATTAAGTGAGTTTCTCTTGCAAATTTGAGACTCCAAATCCAATTTGAGCTCTTTGACGAAGGAGAGTTTGACACATGGGTGGACAGCTGCCAATATACTCGCTAAACACTTCTAAAATTCAGAAAACACTACCAAATTCCTAGCTAAGGTGCCATAGAACCGGACACCACATACAAATGAGGTAGCAGCTATAATTCTTGGCTGAAACCCGAAAATCAAACAACACTTATGCTGAAATTTTGCCACAAATCTTTCGTGCATTGGGGGATTTGAAAGTGAAACTTAAAAGCAGTAATTAACAGGTTAGTTGCTGAGTTTTCAGTTGAACAATGGGGTTTAAGAAGGCTTCCTGGGTAAAGGATTAAACTAAGAAGTGAAAATAACCAAATTGGAAATCGGATAAGAAGAGAAGAGGAAAAATGGAATTTGTAATTTAGAAGATTTTTAGGAAACAAAACAGAACTAAAATGGAAGAGTTATGGCCAATTCTAGGTAATCATGATAGGTAATGAATTTGTTTTAAATTTTTTTTCAAAACTAGATTAAGCCAGAAAATATTCCAGTTTATTCCAACTTAATATTTTAGACCTAGGTATTCGAAGTCCTAAAATTTCTTACCTACTCTCATAGTTGTCGATTACTTACTCGTGGATATGTCTAGGGCCTCACATCATAGACATATGAGAAAATTTGGTTTATAAACAAAATCATATGCTCTTACTTTAAAATATCTTTTAGAAAATTATTTTGTTCCCTCACATAATTTTTTGTGGTTTAAAATGTTTCGGAGTGTTAGTGTGCATACCTTTTATATTTCTGGAACTCTATGATTGTGCAAAACATTAAGATCTGTACAATACATACATTCTTCATATTCAAATCAAGTTGCAATGAGCTATCTYGATTGTCATCACGCATTTGGAGGAGTACGAAAKTTCAGATTTCATTKATATCAATCTTCACATCAAGTATGGTAACATTCCTTGTTCTCTATTAACATCAAGCACGGAATAGATAACCTTTTATTTTCCTTTCCATATAAKGTTAGAAAAAAATTGTTCTTCTAGACATACACTCAAGCAAAGAAAATTATGCACAAATCGTCATAAAAGCTTCATTCTTCTGTGGCACATTCCTTAGACATGGCTAAAGTAATGAAATTGGTGAATAGTGGCATTCAATTCTTTGCATTTATCCCTAAGCTTTGTTTTCAAATTTTTATGTCACACAATTATTTATGTTGATTTATTTGCCTCCTATCAAGATGGAACTCAARGGAAAAAATAAAAAAKCGGTGCATGGCACGTAACTTAGATGCTGGATTCCRCAATGAAACAGAAAMAATAAATATATGTAAATAGTTGAATGATACAAAAATTTGAAAACAAAATTTAGGACAATGCAAGGAATCAAAAAACAGTTGAATGACATTMGCTGTGGAATACAATGGGGAAGAGCAATGACCAGTGCGTGAATCTTCATAGGACTTTCCCGACATACTTCATAWATTACAAAATGGGTGAGATGGTTAGTGTTCCATTGTTTCCAACTTGTTATAGCTGCAGTATGTTTGAGCATATTTGTGAGGAAATCCTCTGAGAGAACTCAAACACTATTCTAGAGAAGATCATGAAACGATTCAGAAATTCTTTTCAAAATTTAGTGGATAATAAGATGCAGAAAAGGTTATCACGATCCTTACTCCATATGCTGCAAAGTTCGATGTGTTTAGCTATTAGAAATTTCCTGCTTTTTCAAAAGCTTGAATGAAGAATGCTTGGAAGATGAAATTTTGTGTATCTTTTGTTTATGTAACGACAGTTTGAAATATGTAGAGTATTTTTTGTCGCAGTTGTTGAAAAGAATTATCTTTCTTGTTTATATTTGTCAAATACATTTGCCTATTATGAAAATCATCTAATGGTCTTTTTGTTATTTTATGTATGGTCTTTTCTATTTTCGGAATACATGCCATTGTCAAATGGTCTTCATGGAGTCTTTCTATGAAATTAGTATAATTTTGTTCTGTATGGAATCTTTGAATGCATTGGTTGTATTCAATTAAAKCAAAAAAGCTAAGTTAAACTTAGAAAAACAACCCCTGGAGCAATAGAGTAAATAACCTTTTATTATCAAAACTTTTTTGTTCCTAAAATACTCTCAAGAAAAGAAATTATGAATTGTCAAAAATGCTTTGTACTTTCCTTGCACAAACACATTACCGCACATAGTTAATAGTAATATCCTCTTTATGTAATCAAATCCTTAGTACAAGAAACAACTACAAATATTATGTCAAAAGCACGAAGCATTAATGGAAATTCAAAATGAAAAATGTTCATCTCTTATTGGATTATGGATCAAAATATTTTAGAGGTCTAAATTCTCCAAGTTGAGTTCTAGAACAGCATACTATCCAAACCCCATTTGGTAGGATCTTGAGACTTTTAGGTCCTCCAGGCATCTTTCCCAAAAGGATTCTAATCAAATTGTTCAAGAAAATGAAGTATTTTAGTATATTTTAAAATAGGAAAAGCAAGTAATTGAGCAGAAGCTAATGAATGAATATAAGGTTGTCACATGGATTAAGTGTTTGACCTGGCTAGATCAGGCTGAAGAGTATAAAACAAGCGCTGATGGGAGGTAACCAAACACCAAATCTGGCTAAGTTTTCTTACTTTTAGTCTACTTCTATTAGTCTTTTTAGTTTTCCTTACTCTGATATTACATAGAAAGAACAGTTTCTTTTGTTATTTCCTAATCTGTTTTTATGTTTTTGAGTATCTTAGTTTTAAAGTCTCTCCCGGGTGATCCATGATATATATTTTTAAATGTCAACTTTTTTCTGCCAGCATAACCAATTTCCAACTTTTGATGTTTGACTTAACTCGATAACGATGACACTACTTCTTTGCTGCTAAGGGCATCATGAATAAGCTTTGTGATAGAGTTTTTCCTTGTTATTTTTATTGCACAAATGGACTAAGATGTTGATATCTAAGTTGGATGAGACGTCTTAAGAGAGGCTTAAGATTCGAGGATTAGATATGAAAATTTCTTTTGATAGTTTAGGAAGATGAATTTAGTTGGTAAAGAGGCAAGACACAAATATGTGATGCGAAAATGAAAGTTTGGGAGAGCCATGTACTGAATGGAAAAGAAAACCTACTCCTTTGCACTTACTTGCCTTTAACTAGATGTAATCATGTACCCCATGTATACTTTTGTGCCAAAAAGAGGCATGCGTATGCTATAGCAACTCAARAATTGTGATTCCTGCTAAGTAATTGAGGGCCTTCAAAACAAACTGTCAGGTTTTGTGTTAAAASGCTTGAGTGACATCAAAGAGTGTTGTGGAAATGAAAGAAAAGCCAAAAAAGGAAACAAAAAATGAAAACAGCAGAATGCTGACTGACATAACGCCTTCCTGATTTATTTGAAGAAACAAGTCTATAGTCAGCTGCTCTCTTTACCACCTAAGTTTGGAAGCCTTTTCAGTATGACTGAGATTGAATTAGCTAATCCTTAGAATCATTTATTAAGTCCTATGATCTAAAGTTGAGATAGCTTGCATGACTGGAAAGTTCTCTATCTTGGTTCATACAAACACAGTTTGGGAAGCTCAACCACCTAGCAAATATATTATGTTTGAGAAGTTGTAGCAGTAGAGATTTTGAATGCAGATATTGGCACGCAGACCTAAGAATCAAGAATTCCTTGCTATAGCATTTCTCTTGTGTCATTACTCGAGGACTCAAAATATCATAAATTTGGAGGTGTTATACATCCTTTTTACATCCCATTTTTATTCATTATTTCACTCCAATTGTATGTGCAAATACCATATCTTTCATGAATTTCTTTGTTCAAATGTGCACTTTTTCCTTAAATAGCATGAACTATGGATTACAACTGAAAATCATGAGAATACTAAGTTAATATTGTTATTTTGACAGAAAAGATCATTGCTAGACTTAATAAGAGAAAAGGAAGAATCCTTAACGAGACAATATTGCAACAAAAATGATCAACAAAAGCACTACAAAAATATCTACATGGCATGTCACAGGATGGGTTTTTGAACCTTAAAACCAACTGTGATATCTCCAAATTCAAAAATGTTCATGTGTCATAATCACAAATAAATGTTTTAAAGGCACAACCATATGTAGAACCAATTCAATTAATTGATTAAATGCTTTACAACGATTTACAATAGTGTTGGTGAGGGTTAAAAAACATAGGCTAAGCTTGATTATAAGTTTGCATGTTTGCTATTTTTCCCTAGTCCCCGTATAAGAGAGCTAGAAACAAACGGCCAAGTGATTGTAGTAGACATCACTTTTTAAGCATGTAAGGAAACTTATTCTATTTTCTATCTATTTTTCTATAAAATGAAAACACTTGAGACTTAACATGGGTGTCCTCTAAACATAAAACAAGATAATAAAATACAATAAAATTTATTTACAAACAAAAGTAAACAACATAAGTTGTAGGTGAGCTGGCGCAGATGTGCTTATGCATAGTCTGCCTGGTCGGCCTGGAGGCTCCCTGGTGTGCATGGGCATGAATGAACAGGCTCCCTAGTTAACATGGGTGTGCACATACGTGCTTTTAGCTCGGACATGGGTGCTCCAAGGAGCAACCAATGACATTCTCCCCAATCTTTGCTGGTGAAGTCCTTGGCGACTCTCTTTAGTGGATGGGATGCTTTCAAGTCCATTTTCCATTTCCAAGTGCTTCCTTGTCACTTCGACCCCACCATTTTCTAAGGTATTGCCTGTGACATTTTCTTGAACTTTCAATCATCCAATCGTTGATGGTTGCTTCTGCCAGTCACTTCCTGAATGATATGCTCAGTGCTCCTCTATTGGCTGTAGCCTAGGAGACTTACTCATCCTTTTCCTTCTCGAGCTAGAAAATCTTCTTCTTTGCTGTCCCRWTTGGAGAGTAGAAATACTTTTGGTGGTTGCCCTTTCAACCATTGTAGGCACCACAAATGGTTTGCACCCTAGCAAAACAGGTGAATCAGCAAAATGTAAAACTACAACTTTGGTGTCCCGCAGGAACTCAAGTACTAAAGTAAGTTCGTAGTCATCGAGCTTYACAATAGTTAGATTGGTCATGCCTCGAACAATCCCCATCCATCTTTATTCCTTTTGCAACTCCTATCACTAGTTGGTGGGGGAATTGACTGCCTTCACTCGACCATCGTCTTTCTCTACCACGAGGCCCAACCGTTCCATTTCTGCAGCAACAAAATAGTTACAAGTGGCATCAATATCATTCATGGCATGAATTAAACTCCCATTGTGGTTTCTTGTGCTTCTAGTTAGGGCAACTTTGTTAATTGGTCCCTTTTCTCTGGTAGTGATACAATGTGTTGCAACTATAGAAAGCTCCAACCATATCGCTTTCCTCTTATTCATTTTTATGTTCACTTGCACAATTATACGTCATAGTTGCTTGAGTTTCCTCTAAGATAGATCTAGGGGTCCTACCTTAGACGAGTGTATTCATCAAAATTCTCTCGGGACATCTTGTACTAGAATGTGGTCCATCACATAGGTAGCACCCACCAAGTTTTTGTCCTTCATTCTCTTTTGGCTTGAGGGATTCGTACTTGGTTTCGCTTGATTTCTTTCCTTTAGTGTGAAAGCTTATTTTCCCCCACCTTTGATGAAGTTATTCTAGAATAGTCTGATGCCATTTGTCTCAATGGTAGAGGGCTTCTTTTTGTCTTTCTTGGGCTCACTATGGAAATTATCTAGACCCTTTGCCGCGGTGATAGCTTCAGCAAGATCTTGGACTCTATGTAACTCATTCCTTATCCATGGCTTGAGCCCTTTGATGTGGGTGAAAATCGATTATTTTTATTAGTGTTTTATTGCTTATTATCACCCTTTTTATCATTCTCAAGCACATCCTTGTGCTATTTCAGCCTAATTGTTTCCCATTTTCAATTAAGTAAATTTATTCAGGTTAATRTATAAAATTGTAGAATTCATGTGCTTTTATTTATTAATGCCTCATTTTTGTAGGAGAGTAAATCTACATTTGCAATGTTATGTTACTTGAAGAAGAAGTTGGAAAGTCAAAGTTAACAACAAAGTAGCATTATCTAGAGTCTTTACTATGACAGTTATGTGTGTAGGTGTAGTAAGGAGAGTAATAGCCAATGAGGAGCTGTCATGCGTAAAGCACTAGTTGAAAAGGTCACAAAGCATAAAATAACAATTTTCCTTGCATAAGGATAAGTGGGTTCTTGGAAAAATGAGAAAGTGACATGTGTTCACAAAAGGATAAAAAGCTACGTTATCTTGCCATTAAGCTTCCTAGAGAAGGAACTAAGTGATATAATCTCTTAGACAAAAACATACACACCTAGTAGCAGCAACCGAAAAATAGAGAGAAGAAGAGTGAAGAAATTCGGCAAAAATGAATAGGAGGCCATCAGTCAAATAAGAACAAGAAGAAGAACCAAGAGTTCTCAACAAAGAGCCAAGACTATTGTTAGGCTTTGTTTGTTTATATCCTCATTTTATCCTTTTAAGATGTTGATCATTAAATAAGTATCCCTTGCATATAACATTCATCAAACCATTACGTACAGAGGTTCATCAGGAATCCCAACTTTACAAGTTTAGCACATGCTTTTAATGACATTAAAGTTAAAGCATTCAAGCATATAATAATAGTTTGATGAATGTTATATGCAAGGGTGAACCTATATCTTGTGTTTCACTATTTATTGATCATTTATGGCGATTGCATGAGCTGCTTGAAGGTTTGAAAACATTAAACTRGTGGAATACTTGAACTGATATGAGTTTTGGAAKTTTTTAAGACTTAGCTCATAAGACCTAAGAGACTTAAGMTTAGTTAGTTAGSTAATAAATATGGAAAGGGTWAAAAACCTAGTGGAACAAAAATAAAGACCAACAAACGAGAAGGGTGAGGTCACGATATGTTTTGGTTTACATGCAGATGTAGTTCACTTTGCTATAGTGGTAACGCTGTGGTGGAACGTTATAGCAATGTTGTATATTTCATGACTTGTAGTACTTAAGGGATTCACTACCCTAACTCCTCGTTATACTCTTAACCATTTTTTGAGAAGCCATTGTTTAGTTTCCACCAATTTTAGTATACTTTCACCTTAAATCATTTGAGATTATTTTACTGACAATTAATCCAAACCCAACTATTGTTTTTATTAGTAGTTTTGTTCTACCATTTTTACTCATTCAATCCTCGTTTAAATGATATCGTACTTACTTATTATTACTTGTGGACCTGTCTACTTGAGCATTTGAATCTAATCGCCTATATCGTGATTTTGTCTATCATGTTTTTGGTGTCGTTGTTGGGATTGTTTATGTATTTAAATAGTGCTTAAATTTCTATTACTTTAACATTCGTACTTCTATCCTATTTTCTTATTCTTTCATTGGTGTTTTGGACCGTTCATTCTTCTCCATGAATGTTTGAAGAGGACAACTCTAGTCATCTTGAACGATGTCCTTTTGATCCCTAGATTGAAAGAACATTTCGTTCTAGGAGAAGAAGGGAGCACAATACTGCAAGAAGAGGAGGAATGGTTACACTAGAACAAGAAAATCTGCTCAAAATTATGCCTAGGAATGAAGCAATAGACATTCCTGCAACAGTGGCTGCTAAGTTTGATGCAGTAAGAAATGTTGGAGCAATGGCTGACGACCAAAATGTAGCTACTAGGGAGTATGTTTTATCCTATGTTGGATGATTTATAGCTTGGCATAGTGAGACCTCTGATTCAACCATAGCAATTTTGAGTTAAATATGTTATATATCAAATGCTCTAGACAGTGGGGTAATTTAGTGGAATGGCTACAGAAAACCCCTCGTCAATATATTGGGCTTTTCCTTGAAGTAAGTGATTCATTTCAGCTTCAAGGGGCCAGCAGGGAAGCTCTGAGGTTTAAATTGTTCGCTTATTCATTGAGAGATCATATCAGAAATTAGTTAAATATCTTAGCTCCTAACTTGGTAACTTCATGGAATGACTTGGCCGGGAAATTTCTATTCAAGTATTATCAAGATAGAATGCTAGATAAAAGAATGATATCACCTCCTTTTCAGCAATAAGGATAGGAAACGTTTTACAAGGCTTTGGAGAGGTTTAAAGAGCTTTTGCGGAAATGCCTCAACATGGAATTCTGCATCGTAATAGAGACATTTTATAATTGTTTGAGCCCTCATATCGAAATGTAGTGGACGCCTCAGTGAATGGAGCTTTGCTTGAAAAGTCCTATAATAATGCTTTTGAAATCTTGAAATGGATAGCCAGCAATAGCTTTAGGTGGCCAGCTATCGAAAATGCTGCAATGTCACTTGTTGCTACTAAGAGAATAGTAGGTATTCATGAACTTGATGTAGTATCATCTCTAATTGTTAAGATTGAATCACCATCTCCAATTTGCTTAAATCCATGGAAATGCAGTCGAGGTTCTCTATCGAACCTAAACACTCTTCCATGTCTTCATCTCCATCGACTTATGGTGTTTATTGTGGCGAGGGACACTTATTTTGAGAGTTGTCACTCTAATTCGAAGTCTATATGTTACGTAGGAGGATGTTTCAATAAAAATAACAACCCTTACTCTAATGTATACAACCAGGGATTTGGTAATACCTCAACTTTTCATGGAGTGGGCAAGGAGCAAAACAAGCAAAGGACAGTATTCTCTACCATTGGGACCACTGGGTTTTCAGCATCGAAGTCATCAACAAAAAGGGACTACTGGTGAGCAAATGTAATCTCTTGAGAGACTACTTAGAGAGTTCATGACCAAGACTAATGCAGTGATTCAGAGTCACATGGTGTCACTCAAGAAATTGGAGAATCAAGTGGGGCAATGATGTGGCTGATAATCGACTACTTTTGTGTATGTTTATTAGATCATTTGTATTTTTTGAACATTGTTTATGCTCTTTTTACGTAAGTAATTGTCCAGTTACCAACATGTTGCCTTAGTTATATTAATGCTAAATATAACTGATTTATTATGGTTTTACTAAAAAATATGCCCTGTTTTGTAAGAATGATAAAAGAGACTAGCTGATTACATGGATACAAGGCCATAAAGCTAAAGTCAATTTATCAAAAAGCTATAGCATTGGCCTCAATTCCATTAGCCTTATAAATGAGTTGAAGCAATGAGACTGTGCCACGTGGAATCCACTTTTACTGGGCCTCTGCAGTTAAAAAGTAAAAAGTAAAACATGTGAACAGTGGGTACTTGCTGACCAATGAGTAGAGGACTAGTGTCTTGGGTTTTGGCATCATGTGACCAAAGCTTCCTAAGAAAGCTAAGCACAAAAAAGGAATTAGCCTTTGACCTAGGAATTACTCAGACAAGACATCTTAGTCTATGCACACACATAGAGTGAAGATACGAAAGTTGGAGAGAAGAGAAGAAGTGAAACAAGAAAGTACGTGGCGGCCATTAACCTAATAGAGATATGGAGAACCAAGAGTTCTTCATCAAGGGGCCAAGAACCGACTTTGGGCTTTGTTTCCTCAGCTCTGTTTTAAGCATTTTGAGATGTTGAACATAAAAGTTTATGCTTTTGTGTATTTATCATTATCAGCTAAGCTTTTTAGTTAAAGTATTGATGACGTCTGTATTTAATGGCTTATTGAATTCTATGCAAAGTTATCTATCTCTATGTTTCATTCAAGTGTATTTAATGCTATATCATTATTGTTTATTGGCCATTTATAGTGTATGAGTAAGTTGCTCAAATGTTAGGAAACATTAGAATAGTGGAACCCTTGAATGGATATGAGTTTTGGTTGCCATGTACGATTTATGAACACCATAGAGATATGGGTTTAGCTCAAAAAGGCCTAGGAGACTTAAACTTAGAAGAGTTCCCTAAGTTGAAGAGTTAGACCAAGAATCATGAAGGGTAAAATTTTGACAAACTGGAACAAGGATCAATAAACTGGGTGGTTGAGATCACTTTAGTCTCAATTTACATTAAAGTGTAATATACTTTGTTATGGTAGTGATGCTCCAGCCGGGATGCTACAACATTGCTATTAATTTTCATAGACATTAGTACTTAGGGGATTCTTTACTTTAACTCCCCTATTATCATTTCAATCCTTATCTATGAAGGAGTGTCGAATTAACTCTTTTGTTTAGTGACAAACCTTTAGATTAATTACCATACTTGGATACATTCACCAAAACAACCTTTGATTTTTTCTAGGAATTTAGGTCACTGCTTTTTCATCCAATCCTCGTGGGAATGATATCCTAGTCATATTTATTACTTGATGCACATATGCTTGTGTGCTTTATGCTTAGTTGCCTATCATGATTTTGTCTATCAAGTTTTTGGCTTCGTTGCCGAGGATTGTTGATTGTTTAAGTGATAATGGAAAATTTCTATTGATTTAAACATTTATATTTCCAATCCATATTCTTATTCTCTATTTCTGGCCTTAACAACCTATCTTACCTCACGAATGTTCGAGGATAAAAGAACGTGCCTTCTSGATAAAGAGATTRAAAGAACATTTCATACAAGAAGAAGCAAACAACGTGCTGGTGCTAATAGAGGTGAGGAAATGGCTGAMCARGGAYGAAGGGTTATGCCAGAGCTTGTTGTGGAGCTCAATGCAGCYGGTGATGCTGATGAAATGGATGATGAAAAAAATGCTGCAAAAGCTGCAGCAAGGTTYAAAGTAGCAGGAAATGCTGGAGGAATAGTTGATGACAAAAATCGAGCTATCAGAGACTAAGTTGTGYCAATGCTGGATGATTTACAACYTAYAGAAGCTCAGCACTTTGAGCTCAAGCTAGTCATGTTTCAAATGCTGCAARTAGTAAGACAATTCAGTGATATGGYAACTGAGGATMTGCATAAGCATYTCCAAGGTTTCTTGGATGCGAGCGATTCTTTTCAACTACAAGGGGTTTGCCAYGAGGTTTTGAGCATCAYTGTTCCCCTATTCGATGTGAGATAGAGCCAAGGATTGGCTTAACASTTTACCCCCAAATTCATTTACCTCCTTGAATGATTTGGTAGGGAAGTTTTTGTTCAAATATTTTCCTCCAACAAAAAATGCTAAGCTAAGGAATGACATTACATCTTTTTAGCAACTTGGAGATGAAAAATTTTATGAGGCKTGGGAATGTTTCAAGAATTATTGAGGAAATGTCCACATCATGATATTCTGCATTGGGTACAAATGGAGGYGTTTTACRGTGGTTTGAGACTCTGCTGGATAAATYATAYAATGATGCCTYTGAAATTTTGGAGAGAATACCGAGTAATAGTTTCCAATGGCTGAATGCCACGAATGCTGCGGCAGCACCAACATCCCAATGAAGGGTAAAAGGATCTATAAAGTTAATGCTGTGACATTTTTGACAGGTGAGATTGCATCAATCTATAACATGCTCAAGATAATGCAACTTCAATCAGGATTGCCTATGTCACAACAATCTTCTCATTCAATGTCCTCATCAACATCTTGTTTGTATTGTAGTGAGGGACAATCTTTTAAGAAATGTGCCTCTAACCTAGAGTCAGTGTACTATGTTGGACGGGGATTTTTTAACAATAACAATAACCCCTACTCTAACATATATATTCGGGAATGGAAGCACACTCCAATTTCTCATGGGAAGGTCAAAATGCAAATCAAGTACAAGGATAAAATGTCCGACCTACTGGACCACTAGGACTTCACCAGCAAAGATACCAAAAAAAGGGAATTAACAATGAGYAAGATTTGTCCCTTGAAGGATTGCTCAATGATTTTATTATTATTCATAAGGCAGAAAAGGAGTAAGATGTTGTCATTCGAAGTCATTCCGTGGGACTCAGAAAAATGAAAAATCAAATGGGGTAGCTTGTCAATGCTCTTAATAATAGACCCCAAGGTTTCTTATCAAGTGACACGAAAGTGCCCAAAAGAGACGGGAAAGAACATTGCAAAGCTATCACTTGGACAAGTGGCAAGGTGTTGGGTGAACTAAACACAAAAGTGACGATTATGAGGAAAATGAGAAGAAAGAATTGTACAGGCAATCCAAAATTGTGATCAATATCAACCCTGAGCAGATAGTGGACAATGCTGCAGGAAGGGACAATGTTGCARGAAAATATCATGCTGTAAGAAAGAATAATATTGYAGCATTACCCRCTAAAGCCCTCACAGATAAGGCARAACCTCAATCGATTTTACCAAATGTGCCTTTCCCATAGAGATTCCAGAAGAAAAAAGATGATGAATAGTTCAATAAATTCCTTGATGTCTTGAAGCAACTCCACACTAACATTYTGCTTGTTGAAGCATTTGAACAGATACYTACACTTGTTAAGTTCATGAAGGACATCCTAAAGAAAAGCAAAAAAAAAAAAAAAAAAAAGAGGCTGGGTGAGTATGAGAAATTTGTTTTAACAAGGAATGTAGCTCTATGTTGCAAAATAAATTGCCCAGGAAGCTCGAAGATCCCATGGGCAATTGTAACAACTACAATGGGAGAGCTTTGGGTGAACTTAGTGCACATATAACTTAATGCATCAATTTTTAAAAAGTTGGGTGTCGGAGAAGCTTGGCCCACTACAATTACCTTGCAGCTAGCTGATCAATTCTTTTACTTACTCGAAAGGACTTCATAGTGTTGGATTACGAAGCTAACATGGATTTCCCTATTTCTAGGAAGGCCTTTTCTTGCAACGGCAAGAGCACTCATTGATGTACAAAGAGGGGAAATAAGAATGCAAGTGCATGATCAAGAAGTCACATTTAACGTACTAAGTGCCATGAAATTCCCCAATGAAGTAGAAGAATGCTCTTCCATAGACATCATTGACTCTTTGGTAACTAGAAATTTCTAGAAAGGATATAGCAAAGAGGAAGCATTGAGCAGCCTGACAAAATCACATCTAAATGGATTTTGGAATCTTATGAAGAAGATAACCATTTAACTGTGACGATTGATGTTGAAAAATCCTTCTTCATGCGAGAAAACTCGAGTACACCTCTAAGCTTGTCTATGTCGAGCTCCACCCACTATAAGCCTTCTATTGAACATCCCTCTATACTTGAATTGAACCCCCTTCAATCGCATGTATATTAATATCTAGGAAATRATGAGACTTTACATRTGGTTATCTCTTCCAAATTGGGGGTTGGGAATAGACAGGCTTTATTGAAAATTCTAAGAGAGCTTAAGAGGGCATTRGGGYGGACCATGGCTGACATTAAGGGGATTAGCACTTCTATATGTATGGGTAAGATTTKGTTGTAGGATTGCTACAGAAATTCRAGGGAGTAGCAGAGAAGGCTGAACCTAACATGAAAGAAGTTGTGAAGAAAGAAGTGTTAAAGTGGCTGGAAGCAGGAATCATTTACCCAATCTTCAGTAGCTCTTGGGTCAGTCCCTTTCAGTGTGTGCCTAAGAAGGGAGGAATGATGGTGATAACAAATGGCAAGGATGAGCTAATTCTGACAAGGGTAGTGAATGGGTGGAAAGTGTGCATGGATTACAAAAAATTGAAGAAAGCTACTCGGAAGGTCTATTTCTTTGCCTCTCATCGACCAAATGTTGGATAGGTTAGCTGGAAACAAATACTATTGTTTCCTTGATGGATACTCAAGCTATAATCAGATCGCTATAGCACCAACTAATCAGGAGAAGACAACATTCACCTCCTCTTTTGGTACATTTGCATTCAGATGAATGCCRTTTGGGGTATGCAATGCTCCAGCAACATTTCAGTGTTGCATGATGGCAATATTCTCTGATTTTGTGAAAAGAACACTTGAGGTTTTTATGGACGATTTTTCAATCTTTGGAGATTCATTTAGGAGCTGTCCGGAGAATTTAAAGGAACTATTAGAGTGTTGTGAAGAAACTAACCTAGTTATCAATTGGGAAAAATGACAATATATGTTAGAGGAAAGAGTAGTTTTGGGCCACAAGTTTCCTCTTTGGGACTTGAGGTGGATAGAGGCAAAATTGAAGTTATTGAGAAGCTTCCACTACCTACAAATGTCAAGGGCATTCAAAATTTTTTAGGCCATACTAGTTTTACAGACGGCTCATCAAGGATTTTTCTAAGATCTGAAACCCTTTGTGTGAATTACTGCAGCAACATAAGAAGATCGAGTTTGATGAGAGCTACAACAAAGTATTAATGACATTGAAGCAAGCACTGATTACTGCACCCTTGATAGTTGCTTCTGATTGGTCACTTCCATTTGAGGTGATGTGACATAAGTGACTGTGCTATAGGGGCTATCTTAGGTCAAAGAAAAGGGAAGGTATTGCAGTCAATATACTATGCAAACAAAACCTTAAATCATGCACAAGTATATTACAGAACCATATAAAAGGAGTTGCCTGTAGTTGTCTTTTCTTTTGACAAATTCAGGGCATACTTGATTACATATCATTCAGCCATTAATTACCTTATCTCCAAAAAGGAATGCAAAACCCCGGCTTATTCGTTGGATTTTACTCTTGCAAGAATTTGATCTTGAAATTAAGGATAGGAAGAGAATTAAAAATCAAGTGGCGGATCACTTATCAAGGCTGGAAAATGAAGCAAATTTATATTCTTTGCTGCTTATTGTGGATTCTTTCCAGGATGAGCAAATTTTGGCACTCAGTCAAGCACCTTGGTATGTGAATTATGCTAATTATTTAGCGAGTGGAGTTAACACTCACTTAGCCAGACAATAGCAAAAAATGTTTTTCCATGATGTCAAGTTTTATTAGTGGGATGAACCCCTCTTGTACAAACGATTTGCTGACCAAATTTTGAGAAGGTGTTTTACTGAGGAAGAAATGACCAGTTTGCTGTAGTATTGTCAGTCAACACCTTATGGCGGTCACTTTGGAGGTTCCAGAACTATAGCAAAGGTTCTTCAGTTAGGTTATTTCTAGCCCTCTTTATTTAAAGATTCTCATGATTTTGTAAAATGCTATGGTAATGGCCAGCATCTTGGTAGYTGAGTTGTAGTTGACTGAAATGTTGTGATAATTGCCAGGTTATTTGTAGCCCTCTTTAAAGATGCTCACAAAGACATGAATTACCTTTGAACAACATTAGCATAGTTAAGTTGTTTAACTTATAAGGGATTGATTTCATGGGACCATTCATACCCTCATTTGGGGAACACTTACATTTTCRTGGCTATTGACTATGYATCAAAGTGGGTTGAAGTTATTACATTACCCACAAATGACTCTAAGGTGGTAATAAAGTTCCATAAGAAAAACATTTTCACTAGATTTGGTACYCCRAGAGCAATAGTCATTGATGGAGRGACTTATTTTTACAACAAAATCTTCGAACCCATCTTGGCTAAATATTGACTGAAGCACTAAATGTCCAAAGCATACCATCCCCAAACATGTTGGCAGGTAAAAGTCTCTAATAGGGAAATCAAATGGATTTTGGAAAATGTTGTGAACCCCTCTAAAAAAGATTGGGTTAAGAAATTAGATGATGCTCCATAGGCCTATAGAACAGCCTACAAGACCTCTTTAGGCAAGTCTCCCTATAGGTTAATCTTCGGTAAAGCTTGCTATCTTCCCCTAGAGTTAGAATGCAAAGCCTTTGGGCAACCATAGAATTGAACATTGACATCAATGTTGCGAGGAAAAAGGGAATGCTAYAGCTACATWGATTGGAAGAATTGAGGTTTARTTTTGAGAGAATGCAAAAATGTATAAAGAAAAGAAAAACAGGTKGCATGATAAGAGTATTCAACCCCAGCAGGTCAAGGAGGATGGTTAGTATTRTTGTTTAACCCTAGGTTAAGGKGGTTCCTAGAAAACTTAGGTCTAAGTGGTCYACCCTTTTAAGGTTACCAAGGTCTACCCTTTATGTTRATGTACTCAATGAAYGAATAGGTCATGAACTTAAAKTCAGTGGCCAACAACTTAAGATCTATTGGGGAAGAAAGATGCASGATTCAAGGAGCATTGCTCRTATGATGTAGGATTGATTTGTTAAGGTTGAACTATCGATATTAAACTTAGCGCYTGTGGGTGGCATACCACYTTTTACTATCTTTTTGCTTAGATTTTCTTGTAGAATTGTAGTTTTTAAGGTTTTTCTTTCTTAATCTTCTTGTGTTTCATTTTAATGACCAATACAACATTTTATATCTAATTCATTTTTCTGTCTGTTGAGTGATTTGGTTGACTAAGGATGTAGAGATTAATGTGTTAAATTTTTGCAAGTTGTAAGGCATACAGGGTCGGCCATATGGGTGACTATACAAGGTTTGTAATGTCAAAGCATTGCAATATTCACATAGTGTAGCAACAACCATAAGTTTTTTAATTGCCACAGCCTATTATCTGAGCTGGTACCCAGAGGATAAGGATCATTTGACTCAGTCAAATAAAATAAAAAATGAATTTTCAGATGCCTTGATTTGAATTTTGAAAAAAAGGCTCTTGCCTTTACTTTATCCYAAAGCAGCTGCATCTTTTCATAACCCACATTTTCACTCAACGCCATTACCCCACAACATCCTAGACACTCCACCATCTCACCCTTTCATCGCTTTTGATATCACAAAATTTCAACGCTGAACCGTCACCTCTGAAACCAACCGCAGACTCCCTCTATAAATCACTCTGCCATCATCCCTTACTTTTACTCTACCACCAATTTTCATCACAGACACCAATTCTTCCTCTATTGTTTCTTTTCCTTAGAATAAAAAGCTTCCACCTTTTCTCTACAATCATGGTGAGACAACTGCAAACAGTGAACAAGAAATGCAAACAACCAGTAAAAAGCTATGGACGTTTTATCACATAAGGCCAAGCAGAAATATTCTGACATCTTTGCTGCAAAAGAACTCTAGCTTGAAAATGGTTTTTCCATGACAAATAACTCCAGCATAGGACTAGCAGCTGTTCAAGCCCGGATTGATGCTCGTGGTTGGCACACCTTCTATCAGCAACTAGAGGGACCTCAGTCCACTATAGTGAGGAAATTCTTTGCCAACTTTGTTGACTCAAAAGCGTGGACGTCAATGGTTTGGGGCATTCGGGGGCTAGAGAGCAAAGCTACCAATCATATTTATGGTCTGGATGATGCAGAGTGCGGATACGCTTGCTTTGTCAGACACATAGAGGAACAAACCTGGGACACAATCCTCAAGGCTCTCACCGTCTAGCACTCTAAATGTATAATTTCTATTCAAGGGCATCAGATGGTCATACGCACACAACCATCTCAAAAGGCCAAAGTTTGATACTACATTTTGAAATCTCGCCTAATGCTGACTACTCATGAGACCACCGTTTTGCAAGACTGCATGGCCATCCTCTATTGTTTGCTCACTGGCATTCCTATTAATATGGGTAAGGTGATTTCTTATCAACTCCGTCTCTCTGTGAGTATTCAAGGCAAGTTGTTCTTCTCCTGCCTCATCACTATACTCTGCTCTGAGGTAGGAGTTCCGGACCTCAATGACACATCACGCATACATAATATTAGGCCTATCTCCCCATTACATTTAACTGTCTCCTTCGTGAGCCAATTTCTAAAGTAGCATCTCCAATTTTTGCTAAGATAATGAAGAGTTAGCTAAAGACCTTATTGACCCTCCAAGTCAGAAGCCCTATACCCTAATTGAAGATTTAAAATAAGTCTTTGACAAGCAACAGGAGGAAATGCTTATGATATGCTAGCAACTTGAGTGGTTTTCGTAGCAGCAACAGACCTGTATGATTTACAAGAGGAAATTTAACAAAGCTGTGAAACTCACTCTGCTGCGCAATTTCCCRAAGAGGCTACCTCGCTYTCCTAAGTTTCCAACAGTATTGCTRCARCATAAAGAAGAAGAGCAGGATGCTAGTGTACTTGTTCAGGAGCTAGTGCTTTCAATCATACTATCCCAACCATCTATTCTTTGACAACGCATCMTTCATAAASTTAACATAAGTTAGAATCTATTCAAAGGCTTCCACAAGATGGATGTTGATATGACTTTGTTAGAATGGTGAACCTCCTTCTAAGCTTAAAATCAGTAGCTTTAGCTCCATTCTCAGAACAAGTTACCTCAGAAGAATAGATTTTAAGCTTAGAAGAACAATGCCTATATCCTATTTCAGACAGTTAGTGGGTTAGCCTAATTTAATGCACTTTAAAGAGAAGGGGAATGACTGTGGTAACTAATGACAAACAAATCCCTACAAGAATTGTGAATGGAGGGAGAGTATGTATGGATTATAGGAAATTGAACAAAACCACTAGAAACGACCAATTTCCTTTTACCTTTCATTGATCAAATATTGGATAAATTTGCTCGAAAGATATACTAGTCCTTCCTCGATGGATATTCGGTGTACAACCAAATTGTTATAGCAGCAGTTGACCAAAAAAAGAYAACCTTCACCTATTATTTTGGAACATTTGCTATCAGAAGATGTTGTTTGGATTACACAATGCTCCAACAACATTTTCGTGGCGTACGATGTCTACCTTTTCTGATTTTGTGGAAGAAACTCTTGAAATCTTCATAGATGATTTTTCAATTTTTGAGGACTCTTTTGAGTTATGTTTGGAAAATTTAGAAGAGATGTTGAACGTTTAGAGGAGATGTTTGGATAGAAGGTTTTCCATTCTATCTACTATGAAAGTAGACCTCTCAATGGARTGCAATTGAATTACACTTCCACAGAAAAAGAATTACTTGCAGTTGTGTTCGCCTTTGACAAGGTTAGAGCATAGGTAATTGGAGGAAAGGTCATGGTTTTCATTGACCATTACGCTATTAAGTACCTTATCTCCAGGAAACATGCCAAACCAATACTCATTTGGTGGGTTTTACTTTGGCAAGAATTTCATCTGAAAATAGGTTAGAAAGGTGACTAAGAATCAAGTGGTAGACCATCTATCATGGCTGGAACTCAAACTAAATCTAGACTCTCAAGTACCTATTAAAGATTCACTTCAAGATGAGCAATTCTGATTGATGACACAAGCACAATGGTATACTGACTTTGCCAATTWCTTGGCAAGCAGACTGACCTCTCCAGACATAAGTAAGGAGCRATTAAAAAGGTACTTTCATGATGTGAAATTTTATTGCCAAGATGAACCGTTTCTCTACAAAAAGTGTACTGACCATATATTAAAGAAGTTTTCTACTGAGGAAGAAGTGCCCAGTKTGCGGCAGCATTATCATGCAACATTATATGGAGGTCAATTTGGGGGCCCAGAACAACAACCAAGGTTCTTTAATCAGGTTACTTTGGTCCTTTCACTTTAAAGATGCATATGACTATGTGAAATGTTGTGACAATTATCAACAAGTAGGGAACATCTCTCAAAGTCAAAAAAATGCCTTTGAACAACATCCTTGAAGTTGATCTTTTAGATTTATRGGGAATCAATCTCATGGGTCACTTTATTCCCTCATTTGGAAATTCATACATTATGGTGGCTGTAGACTATGTTTCTAAATAGGTAGAAGCTTTGGCTATATCAACAAATAATTCCGAGGTAGTCATGAATATTTTTAAGAAAAATATTTTCAGTAGGTTTGGCACYCGGGAGCTATAATTAGCGATGGGAGTAGTCATTTATGTAATAGGATGTTTGAGAGTTTATTTGCCATGTATGGAGTTTGGCATCGGATTGCTATAGCATACCATCCTCAATTATGTGGGCAGGTAAAAATTTTCAATAGGGAAATCAAGCGAATTTTGGAGAAAGCAATCAATCCYAGTAGGAAGGATTAGTCCATYATGCAATGCCTAAGAGAGGGGTGAATTAGACCTCTCAAAAATTTCTATCCTCAATCGATATAGGCTAACAAATCTAATCCCAAACTATGATAAATATTAATATGTAACTTGCTGTGCTAAAGGTAATTCAAGGTAATATCAATAATAAACAAGATTTAACAAGATGAATACTTCAACTTTAGCTTATGAATTCACTAACCAAAGGGATTCAAATGAAACTAAGAGAGCTATAGAAAAGTGAATTACTAGTTAAAGATATGCAATATAAAGTAAAATATAAGGTAAAATCATAGCAAGAGGAGAGAGACATGAAATTTCTAGTTGTTCAACTTCACAAAGTCTACATCCACTACCTAGGATCCCCCTAAGATTTCAAAGTTCCACTATGCTTGTGCAAAAAAAACAAAAAAAATACGCGATAATGATTGGTATCACAAAGCCCAACCAATCTCAATCGAAAAGAGGTGCACCATTCCTAGGTTTTTACAAAAATAACCTCTCAACAAAGCTAAAGGATAATAGCAAAACATAACTCACCTCAAATAGATAAGGTTTACAATTGTAGCACGAATTCAATCCCTAATTGGATGGATATTACAATTGGAAGCTCCAGTCAATCTTTTGAGATAGTTTGAGTATAGTGAAATAAAGTTCAATAGATAAAKATTGTTGAAATCAAGGAGTTTGCTCAATAGATGATGTTTTGAAGATCAAAACCTTAAAGAAATTTCTATTCACTTAATAGCTTAGTTTTCTTACTTTTAAAAGCTCCAAAAAATGAATATATATAGTGTAAAAACTAGGGTTTTATGAACTAGCAATTGAAGTAGCTATTAGACACTAAATTTCAAAAATCCTAATTGCATGGGCACACCCATGTGTCCTTGGTACCATTTGTGGTATCATCTTAAAGGGTTTTCAAATACCGTCCGTGACTAAAGATAATGCTTAGGACGTTTCAAACTATTCTTGGCTAGCATCCGTGGCCATCAAAATGATAAAAATGATTCTTTTACGTACAACATGCAAAAGTATATAATGCTAGTATATTTCAGAAATCATTTATGGTGTGCAAGTGATTTGAATAGGGTTTTGAAAATGTTTTTATGAGATTATTTATAACTTTAGAACAAATTTGCAAAGGAATTAGTCACAATAATGATAAAAAGTATAAAATTATTAACTATAGAATGAATAAACTAATGTCTTCAAGTCTTCAAAAGTTGTTACCTTCAATGTGTCAAGGAATTGATGATCTTTAACTTCTCTTTGTGAATTGTATAAAATGAAGTCCAATTTAATGTGTAAAATGTTGTCGAACTTCCTAACTATAAGAAGAAGATCAAAAAAGATCATTAGTAACATTAATGTTTTGTTATTGTCAAAATAAGAGTCAATTATAATTAGACACTCAACACTAACAATCTTCCCTTTTTTATGATAACAAAACATTGATTGAGCAAAAGAGTGATAAGACATAGGATAGACCAATGTAAGCCAATGAAGGTTATAAGGGAATAAGAAMTAAAGAATTTAAAAAGGCTCKCCCTTAGCATAACTCCCC
The DNA here is from genome assembly GCA_001752375.1 of Rhazya stricta. Taxonomy (NCBI): domain Eukaryota; kingdom Viridiplantae; phylum Streptophyta; class Magnoliopsida; order Gentianales; family Apocynaceae; genus Rhazya; species Rhazya stricta. The sequence continues at coordinate 1,292,066 of MEJB01000071.1, forward strand.
CTTACTAAAATAATCTTGTCTCTTTTGCAAACTATTGCACATAATGTCATCAAATCTCAACAACAATAACACAACAAAAATACAGCTCTTTTTAACAAAGCTCTTTCACACAAAACTATTGCACAATAACAATATAGAAATATAGTTTCTTAAACTCAACAGCACTCAATAATTTCTCCCCCTTTGTGTGATCATCAAATAAGGGATAAGTTTGGAGTGAGAGGGGCACTCAACCTGCAAAATCAATTAAAGTAAAATAGCATAGGAAGCATTAAGTAAAAGCATACCATCTCAATAAAATGTTAGAAGTGAAAAGGCATAATCATAAGGTCTAATACATAAGAAAAACCATTAAAATAAAATATTCTAAACATCAAATAAGCAAAAGCATCCTAAACATCAACTAAACRAAAGCATACTTAACTACTCATTAGCCTCATCCTCATCATTATCGTCACCTTGTGGCGAACGGCTTGAAGAGGCTTGGTTCATGAAAGCATGGAGTTGTTCTTGCCACTCARAAAGTTGTGTGCCTAAGCCATCCAACTAGTTATTGATGTCATGAACGAGTGATTGCAACTCCGTATGGTGGCAATGAAGTAGGCTAAGAGAGGAACCAATATGTCTCAAAGTGTTTCATCATTAGCATATTTGCTTCGAAGCTCATTACCATGAGTAGCATTATCATCTTGAGGTGGACCAACATGTGCTTCAACCTCTTTATTTTCATCCATTTTTTTACTAGAATTTGGTTCTTGAAATTTTTTTGCAAGAACTCCTATTTTCCTTAAGTTTGAAATTTGAATAACTTCAATTGAAGAGGATAATGGGATAGTATCAAGTGGAATGTCTAAGTAGGGAAATATGATAGTGAGGATATGCCCATAAGGTAGATTTCTACAACCCCTATATTTTGCATGCTTCATTTCCCACCAAATGAAGATTAATTTGGCAATCAATTGCAAGATTGTACGTGAGGAAGATTCCACCATACGTTAATTGAGTCATATGGCCTTGAAAGGTAAGAATACAATTTTTGATGATAGAATAAATACTCTACRTGGATTAGGAAATTTTCTRGCAAGTGCATCTTGTGAATTTCTAATCATTCTATCTTCCAAGAAAATTTTTAAAAATCTCCTCAAGTTAAAATTATGCTTGGGCCATACATTAGATGGAATCCTATATCTGTTAGAATAGTATGCCCTAAAGATAATGTATTTCTGTAWATTGCAATAAAAGAGTAATTCCATCTATTCCACTTTGGTGCATACATTGAATTGCATATTTTGTTGGTATAAGTTCAAGCAATTAAGTAAATGGTTTATATGATAGGTCATTCTTCACAGGTAGGCATAAACCATAGCTACGTAATTAGTAAGATAAATAGGCTCTTGGTCTCTTGATAGAATTGGGCATTTCATCATGAAAAGATCATTGTGCAATTGAATCTAATGGTGCGCCTTAGTAAGTGAATAATTTGTTCAAGCGTATTAGATATATGTAGAGTACGACCTGCGATATTGGTTTCTACTAAAGTACTATCCTTTATAGAAACCAAAATAGCACTGCTACTGTGTGGATGAATATCCTAGTACTTAAGTGCTAGTTGGTGGTCTGGTAAGCCTAGAATTGTGTTCTTTGATATACTATCGGTGAGATCATTTCATAGATCAATACCCTTGTATGCTGGGAATATATTATCTAATTAACTAAAACAATTGGAACAAGTTGGTTTTCGTGCTTCACTTTGTGAAGAATTAATCACCTTTTGTAATTGTCCAAAGGATAAAAAAAGGCAAAAGGTTTTCATCTTTAGCTTTCGGTGCATCTTTCCTTCTCTCGCACGTTACTACAATATCTAGCACCTCTAWTTGGAACACAAAGGGCGGCATGACATTAGGAGTAATGTGAAGGTCATTACCGATTTTAGTAATAGGTGCAGATGGAATTAATTTCTCAAAGGAAATCTGGATCTTGATTGAACCTCAAAACCATGCTAGCCTGGAGTAAATTCTTTCTGTGGATGACCTTTTTTTAAGACCTAATCTAGGCCTTAGCCATTTAAAAAGATGGATTTAGGTTTCGGAGRTGGATTAAACCTCTGCGAAGGTCACCGAACACGAACAAAATACAAAAGATGTTAAACGGCGGATCATGTAAACTACTTAGTTGGAGATTGTTTACTATTGCTTACGTCTTAGCAAAGAAGTAAAGTGCTGCTCTACTCTCGTTCTCTTACGTATCTAGTTCTATAGCTTAACCCTTACTTTTACGATGTAAGGGTAGAACCTTAGTAATAAAGAAAAAGCAAAGTGTGGCGGTAAGTCAAAACTTTTTGGTCTCTATGTTTCGGTCAAAAAAGAAGCTTTTTTTTTTTTTTTATCACTATAAGGCATAAGTAGTGAAAGAAGTAGACCTATAAAAGGAAAAGCTATCCATCATCCCTCCTACTTATGATTCAACATTTAGCTCGATCTATTCTAGATGTCTTTTTTACATCAAAGGCATTAGCTAGAGCTTGCCCCGAATTGCTCATTCGTGGAACTCCCCAACCCTACATATGTACCATTGCCCCTTCCCCTTTCACCTCCAGAATAAACTTCTGGGATGAGCCCTTCTTGTAATTTTGATATTAGAGAGAAAATTATAGATCCCGGACCAGGTTCCAATCAAGGCTTATGGATGGGTTTGTAGGGGCATGTTCTAATATAAGGCAGTTATGTTAAGGTTCAATTAATTTTAAAAAAATATATTTACTTGGTGGTCAAATATTGAAAGAGAGGATATAAAATATATATTCTCAATCTAGCTATGTGGTGCAGTTACTCCAAACCATAGGGTATGTAGAAGGCAAATCTCTAGCTCCAATGATTGATGGAACCTCTGCATATGGGAAGTAAGAAGTCCATCCAAGGTTATCAGTCTTTACTTGATAAGTTGGTAGCATGGAACTACTTTAAATGAATCAAAGTGCCTTTTTTTAATCAACATTATTTAATTGCAGCTAGCTAAGTCATTAGTCATTTCCGTTAAACTTTGGAACTACCCCAAAACATTCTTTTGCTTGGTCCTTCACAAAGTTCTAACCACTACACAAGAAGCTGGCATCTCTTAACTTGAGACAAAGCAGCGAGAATGCGGTCGAATAGATCAATGATTGGCTAGGTTGAACTTAGGCTTTCAAGCCCTACTTAATCTAGSATTAGTAATTTTCWCTCGAAGCCTTAGGCTAGGCAAATTAGACTGAATTAATGCATTAATGCTCTCCTATATAATATATTAATTCTATTTGTATGCATCTTGCCTTCCTTCCTCCTTCTTTTGTCATTTTCTTCACAGCAGGGCCCTGTATCCTCTTTTGGTCTATGCTACAAGTGGCCAGCTTAACTTAAGGCTAGCAGATAGTGTGTCAGTAGTTGGGTTAAGCAAAACAACTAAATCACTTGAATCTCTTTGTGGATCAGTTTTTCTCGTTGGCTAACCAAAGAAGAGGCATTGTCTCAATAAGCATGCAATAAAGCGTAAAGTAGGCTTTGTGCACACATCCAATATCGGTTTGCTTCCTTCAATACACACACACGAGTAGTCGAAATGTTGTAATGACTACGACAAGAGTGAAAGTGAGATTGCAGCCGAGTTGGTTAACACGGATCCCAATTCATCATGTTACCATGCCTTGTGATCGGTTCTCAAAGAAGAGCTTAAGTGCCTTATTGCTATTGCTTTCATTCATCTATTTGTTCATAGATCTTGTTTGTGGTCCATGAATGGAATGCTCAATGAGTATGCCTACAATCATCAACAAATTGCACTACACGAAAAAGAACAAGCTGTGATCAAGCTGAAATAGTATACAAACTGTTCCATGGCTATGGGATCCTTTCCCAAAAGCAGTGAACACGGGAAATTTTCCTCTATAACTTTCTCAAAATTGAAGCAACCAAAAGCATCCAATCCAATACTAAGAGCARAAAATCAAACCCAGAGTCTATAGCCTGTGCCCACCCAATCACCTTGTTATCTCAAAAAGCTGTAACCTGGTAAAGTAAGCTAGGAAAGAATTTCGTTTTAAGGTGGGTGTGAGAGCTTACTGCTGCTTAGTGGTTTGTAGTCGCTTAGAAGCACTGTAAGAGTTGGTAGATTGCGTTGTCGAGGTGGAATTCATCTGAGTTGGCGCATTGAAGGTATATCAATCTAGTTGGAGAAATGGCTGTTTTTTAGCTCTTTTCTCCACGACTCTATACACTCGCTATGACCTCATCCTAAGAATGCTTGATTGCTTGCTAAACCCTAGAAAGGCTAACTATGCCTACCGAAGACTGATATTAAAGGCAACTCCTGACTTAAGGGTGAAATAGGTATTCTAGCTTGGCTTTATGTGACATCTGAGGCTACTTCGAGGGATGGGAATGTAGTTTTCGGTCCCCCCTCCTTCTTCTCTTCCCCCCTTTCAAAGAATCGTATAGTGGAATCGCCAGGATGATTCCTAATCATGTAGTCTATACAAATTATGGGGTTAGTAAGGCAACGTTCGGATCTCTAAGACTTATGCCATCGAATTCTTCGTAATTCCACTCTACCACTTTGGAATAATTACTAGGTCAAACCAACTTAGAGGTCAAATCTAATTYGAAAATGGTTGCTCTTTATGCGGTGTTGAATGATCAGTATATGCTACCTTAGGTTAAAAATTACTTTTCTCCATATGTTGAAAGAGGAAAAGGATCTAAATATCCCTTTCCTGAAGGTTACTCTAGTAGCTCATCCCCTTTCTCTCTTTTGAGCTTGAGAGCAAACCTAACAGAGTGATGGCAATTGCCCCTCCTAAAGTACTGTTGGGAAGAAGACCTAATTCACACAATTTCCAGCTCTTGGAATTGATGTCAAAGCCTTTGAATCTTAGTAGCCCCTCCTCTTTATCACTGAATGATGGATTCAAATAGAAAGCCCTCCTAGAGCTTTGTGGATATGTGCCTACCTTTTCCTTAGGAGTAAGTAAACTCTCYACTCACTAGCAAGGATAAGCAAATCCCCACAAACATCTATACTGAAGCCTTCTTCCTTAGTATCAGTACATCATGTATAATCGATCTTAGTACTCATTTTCACAAGGTAACTTTGGTTCCACATTCACATTAAGGAATTGATCTTAAGGGTAGTAGCTGTCAAACAAGCCCGCACATAGGCTAATTACTATTACCAAGAGTATCTCGACCTTTAACTACAAGAGCATTATAAATATTAGGCATCTTACCTGGTAGAAAGGCTACATCTGGTATTGGACCGATGATTTGGACGATATGCCTCAGGTCATTTTTTTTCAAGCGTGGAAACTCTAGAACCAGAAGTAGTAGGATTTATTCTCATAATAATAAATAAAATGTGTCAAATTTTGTTGTGAAAAGCATCGAATTCAAAACAAATATCCCACAGCTCGTCAATCGATTAATTCAATATTAATTAAATAAGAAATAGGAATTAGCAATCCATTTGGATTTGGTTGAATTTTGACATATGACTCTTTGAATAAGGAAAGAAGTTCTATTCGATACGGTTGTTGCAAGCTTAATTAAGTTAGGAAAGCATAAGGTTGACACACAGTTCATTGATAAATAAACCATGTCATGAGTTTGGCTAAGCAACTAGTTACTATTCAATCATGATTGCCCTGCTGCAACCTAGGGATCACCTGGTGAATGGTGTTACGCATAAGAAGTGCTCATGTATTCAACTCTTCCTCAGGAAAATGAGCTTGCTGAGTTTCAACAGCTGAAGTTAGCCTGAGGCAATGTAAGGGGGATAGTTGTGTTGTAAGCTCCGATTCTAAAATCATTGATAAGGTAAAAAGAATGGCTTTTAAGGCGGGTGGAACATGCTCTTTGGATCCCAGGTCATGATACGAAAAAATGTTTGATTTTATGCATGAAATTTACATACGTCAAGTAGTGTTCAGGATTCAAATCAGAAGGATTCTAAATATCTATCTAATAAGGGAGTACTAGGGTTGTCAACCCTTTAGTGGTTCCACTTCTCTAGTTAGGTAATGAAATCGAATTAGGTTAGTTCTTGCTAGCCAGGCCGGCCTCCTAAGCCTAATTCTTGAAAGAATAGAATGGTATTTGCTAGTCTTTCAACTATCGACATATCTTTAGGTAGGACTTTTCCGCCAAAATAGGAAAGCATTCTCCTCTTGCTTTAAGACTGTCTTGCATGGCTTTTGGCTTTCTTCCTTAACTTTGATCAAGGATTGCTACTAGAGGAGCTCTTGCTTATGCCATGTCTTCTTCATTTTTAGATGAAGACGTTGTCTTTTATAATAAAAAAGACTATTGCATGTGGGTTCACCGTATTAGAGGTTGGTTACGTTAATAATGACGGACGCTCAAGAAATCTTTTTTACTCGATGTTAAAKGTATTCTAGTCAAGAGGTCGATTTGTGATCACTTTCTTCCTATTTAATATTCCTTTTACTAAATTCGTTCTAGAAATGAAATTAGACTATAAATTTTAAGTCGATCTTTTATGAGAGAATGAGGGTGAGAGATCACCAGTGTGCTATTCAAAACAAAGTCTTATCATTGTTGGCCCCAACAAAAAGGCGAGGAAAGAAAAAGGGCCCACTTCTACAGTGGTAAGAGAGTTAGCCTCAAGAAAAATTAATTTGTTTCGTAGAAAAAGGGATTGATATTGGAGAGAAAGACTCATTCCATCGACCTAAGTTTAGGTATTCTTGGCTTAGTTGGCTAGGCAGCGCTATTATTTTCTTTTTCAAAGAACATGCTAAGGGAAAAGACTTGTAAAGCACTCTAATTTGGGAAGCTTCCTAGCTCTAACCATTAGCCCAAAGGTGTTCATTGATAGGAGTAGAGATTTTATATTGAAATCAGCCTCCTAGAAAGAATTTAGATATTGTAAATGAAAGAAAATTTCAAGAGAAATCCTTTCCTTCATAATATATTTGACATGCCACTCCAAGGAATGTAAGGGTCTCCCAAGCAGTCTTGTAAGAAAAGATTTGGCTATTAATGAACCATCTTTAATGAAGAAAGCTCCCGAATAGGGGATTCTAGACTTGTAGCCGTGGGTGCAAATAGAATTAATAATCCCAGAGGGAGTCCAGATCATGAGTGAACCTCAAAGCCATGCCAGCTTAAAGTGAATTCCTTCTATGTACAGCCTTTTTTTTAAGACCTAATCTAGGCATGACACCATATTATCCAATTTAGCACAGGTGATATTGCATGATACATTGGCATATAATTGACAAATCAAGGTAGGCTAGATGGGAGTTTCCCAAGTAAGAAKATTTTCCCAACCTTGATGTCTAAACCTTTCAATAACCCACTCAAAACCCCGAAAAGTCTTTATTGATAACATTCTTTCTATGAGCAATGATTCTAGGTTTACCTATGAGAATGGTGTAGAGTGATTGAGCGGCGTCATGAATGAAAGGAGGATTTGCCTTTCTCTTCATTATCACCATGGCCTTTTCCCTCGACCTCTACCTCTTCCCTTCCTTGCTCTGGTAGTCCCTTTCTTCTTGCTTCCTAGGTGTTTTCCTTATTTTTAGCAAATAGGATTTCAGAAAAGTTGTCAGAAGAGGTAGAAAGAATTTAATTGGGTGAAAATATGGAAGAATTTGGAACAGTTTGGGAAGGAAGGGTTTGTGTTTGTAGAGAGTTTGCATGAAGAAGAAGGAAAAAATGCAAGAAGGGACGGATGAAATAAGGTTAAAGTTGAATCCGTGACTCCAATCTCAACTTAGACAGACGCACTTTGGGTCCTGGCCCCTAGCCCCTGTGTAGGGCACCTCGATGGCTACTGCCACTCATCTAGTACTTACAGACTGGTACCATGCATCGGTGGGAGTCCCTATTGATTATGATCATACTATAGTAAATGGTTTCATGAGAAATATAGCTATCTCTTACTTACAAACAATATGAATAGCATAATACACACATGCAGCCCATAATGGCCAATCAATTCACACTTGAAAGTAATCAACATGTACATTGAATAAAGCCACAATCAAGACTTTAATCTTGAAAGGCCTAATAATGGCTCCAATAACATCTTAAGATAACAAAATCTCTCCTCGGACAATGTTTTAGTAAAAAATTCAGAAATTTGATCATTTGTGCCTATGAATTCTAAGCGAATATCTCTGTTGGCCACATGATCTCTAAGAACATAGGGTTTAATTTCAATGTATTTGGTTTGAGAATGTTGGATAGGATTTTTGGTGAGGTTGATAGGACTAGTTTTATCACAAAGAATGGGTATATCTTTGAATTCTAAGCAAAAGTCAAGAAGGGAATATTTCAATCAAAGAAGTTGAGCATAACAATTACCCACTACTATATATTCAGCTTTTGTCGTAGAAAGAGAAACACATGCTTACTTCTTACTATACCAAGAGGCAACAGAGTGTCCTATGAATTGGCAATTACCACATGTACTCTTATGTTCAATTTTGCATCCCGCATATTTAGCATTGGCGTACCCTATTGATTTTAAAGTCTTGGTTCTAGGATACCACAAGCCAAAATCACAAGTACCATTCAAGTATCTAAGAAGTACGTTTAACGACACAAATATGAGATTTTTTAGGACAAGATTGAAATCGAGCACATAAGCATATGGGAAACATAATATCGAGTCTACTAGTAATTAAATGTACCAAACTACCAATCATGCCTCTATAAAGAGATTTATTTACAATTTTACTCTTTTCATCTTTATCAAGTTTATAAGTGGTGTTACAAGGGGTTCCAATCACTCTAGCATCAAGCATATCAAATTCTCTTAAGCTATTCTTTATCATACTTGGATTGATTTATAAAAAATGCCTTCMTTAGTTTGTCCAATTTGCAAGCCCAGGAAGAAATTAAGTTCAACCATCATGCTCATTTCRAATTCATTTTGCATAATTTCAGCACWACATAAGTATTCTTTTGTAGGACCAAAAATAATGTCATCCACATATATTTACACAAGTAAATGCTCATTTTGTTCATTTGTTTTGATAAACAAGGTAGTGTCAACTTTTCCTCTTGAAAAACCTTTTCCTAACAAAAATCCACTTAGTTTTTCATACCAAGTTCTAGGGCTTGTTTTAAACTATATAAAGCTTTGGTAAATCTTACATGATTTGAAAAWTTTCATGAATAAAGTCGGRTGGTTGTTCAACATAAACTTTTTCACTAATAAAGCCGTTCAAGAAACAATTTTAACTTTTTGTGACAAGCAAAAGCTAATAGCATATGAATAGATTCMAGTCTAGATACGGGAGCATAGGTCTCATCATAGTCTATTCCTTCTTCTTTATTAAATCCTTTAGCAACAACTCTAGCCTTTTTTCTAATAATAACACCATTCTCATCAATTTTATTTCTAGACACCCATTTTGTTCCTATAATAGTATGATCAATAGGTCTTCAAAATAATTTCCACAATCTTTGTTCATTTCAAATTGGTTCAAGTCTTCTTGCATAGCAACAATCGAAAAATTATCACATAAGGCATCATCAATCATGTTAGGTTTAATTTGAGAAAGTAAAGTAAAGTAAAGTTGTCTACAAAGAATTGTCTAATTCTAACACCTTGAGATGGATCACCACTTATACAATCTTAAGGGTGATTAGGTACATACCTCTATTTCTTATACAAATTTTGCTCTTCATTTCTATGTTTCTCACCATCCTTATAGTCCTTTTCCAAAGTTGGAGTTTGTGAAGTTTGCTCTTGAGGATTGTTGTCCAACCATTCATTTTGATGACGTTCATATATATCCATAGAGGTTCCTACATCATCTTCTTTATCTCTTTTCTTTTCAAAAACATTAGATTCATTGAATTAGACATGCATAGATTCTTCAACAGCAAGTGTTCTTTTGATATAAATTCTATATGCCTTTTAGTTGAAGAATAACCAAGAAAAATACCTTTATCCAACTTTTTCCCAAATTTACCAAGATTATCTCTATCATTCAAAACAAAACACTTACAACTAAAGACATTAAAATATGAAATAGAGGGGATTCTACCAAATATCAATTTATAAGGAGTTTTTCTAAGAATAKGTCTAAGCAAAACAYGATTCATAACATAACAAGCAGTATTTATGGCTTTGCAAAAGGTACTTTGGCAAACTATTTTCACAAAGTATAGATCTTGCCATTTCTTGTAATGTACTTTTTTCTGTTCAACTACCCCATTTTGTTAAGGAGATTTAGCAAATGAAAATTTATGAGTAATACCACATTCATCACATAAGTTTGTAAAACTTTTGTTTGAAAATTCTCTTCCATTATCACTTCTGATAGTTATGAATTTGAAATTAAGGGAGTTTTGCAATTTTTTGGAAAAGATTTTTGAATTCCTTGAAAGCTTCATATTTTTGTGCAAGAAATATATCTTGTAAATCTAAAAAAATCATCAACAATAACAAAGCATATCTCTTCCCTCCTAGAATAGAGGTTCTCATAGGTCCAAATAAATCCATATGTGCTAGTTCTAGTGGTTTAGAAGTAGAAATTATTTTCTTAGGTTTGAAAGAGCTTTTGAGTTATTTTCCATATTGACATGCATCACATGGATGACTCTTTGATTTAATTTCCATATTGACATGCATCACATAGATGTTTCTTCTCATATTTGATTTTTGGTAAGGCTCTCACTAAATCATGTTTGTATAAATCATTCAAAAGATCCATACTCACATGTTCTAATCTTTTATGCTGTAGACAACCATCATCTTCATTTGCAACAAGACATTACATATTTTGGCGAAGATGATCATCAAAATACATCACATAAACATTTTCTACTCTTCTAGAAACAAAGATAACATCATTACTCAATTTGTCAAGAATAAAACACATATCTTTTTCAAATTTCGCATAATAGCCATTATCCCGAAGTTGGTTAATACTAAGCAAGTTATACTTTAAAACAATCAATAAGAAGAGCTTGTTTGAAGTGAAAAGGGATTTTTACCAACATTTCCTACTCCAAGTATCCTTCATTTCTTCTTATCACCAAAGGTCACAAATGCTTCATTCATCGATTTTATGTCCATAACAAGTGAAGCATCTCCAGTCRTGTGCCTTGAGCATCCACTATCAAGGAACCATTTAGTTCCTTTGAGGTTTGACTTCTTGCAAACCTACAACAAAGATTTAGATAAGGACTTTGGTATGCACATAATTTTGGGTCCTTTGGGGTTAGAAAGATTTCAATTAATTCTCCAAATAGAGTTTACTACATTTTTTATTTTTCTTGTCAGAAAGCATTTTATGACTTTATGTCCACTTTTTCTGCAATAATTACAACACATGTTAGTCATACAAGATGTTGAAGCTCTCAAAAAGAAGTTTGGTGTATGCTTGTGAATGTTTGTTTAACCTATGYCATTTCTATCATAAGGAGAACATTGAGAACCAAGCAATTGTTCAAGTTATTTTGACCATTTCTRAATTTCAATAGACATGCATTTAGCTCATCCACTTTCTTTTCCAAATTGTCATGTTCAATAACAATAGTATCAAGACTTTTGATTTTCTCATGCAATCCCTTGCTTCCTAAAGATAATTTATCAATTTTGTCTATTTACATTTTATTGTCTCATTCATTTTATCCAAAGGAAATAATCGAGTCACTATGACTTTCAATTTCACATCTTTTTTTCTCCTAGACATCTTTTTCAATTCATCRTACATTTCAACATGAAATTCATTAGGATCATCATCAATATCAAGTTCGTCAAATAAGTTTAAGGAGGATGTTAAAGGGGTTACCTCATCTCCAATAGCCATAAAGCAAATGTTTACCTTTTCATCATTTAAGTTGTCATCCTTATCTTCACTTTGGATCCTTTGCCTTGCTTGAACTTTGAATACTTCTTTGGCTTCTTTGCTTGATTTCCTTCCTTTTCCTATGGACAATCCACTGAAATATGATCATCTCCCTTGCATTCATAACACAATCTTGGAAAAGAATTAGTGTTGGGATTCTTTCTAAACTTGTTCTTGCTAAAATTTCCTTAAGATTTTCTTAAATTTTCTCAAAATCATGACCATTTCTTCATCATCGTTACTTTCTTTCTCAATAATAGAATCTKTRCTATAATTCTCATTAATCTTAAGGGCTATATCTCTAGTCTTTCTCTCATCCTCTTCTTGTTCCTTAAATATCTTCAGCTTTATCTTATGAGTAAGTAGAAATCCTATGTGTTCTTCAATTGGTAAGCTTTCTAGATCCTTAGCTTCTTCAATYACTAAAGCCTCAGGTTCCCATGATCTATGYAGAGCATAGAATCTTGTTATTTTACTCCTCAAGAGTATAGGTTCTATCATAAGCCTTAAGTCCATTTATGATATTGGTGAATCTAATGAACATGCCAGAAATGGTCTCATTTAGATTCATTTTAAAGAGTTCATAATCTCTCACTAACATTCCYATCTTAGATTCTTTGACCTTGTCATTACCTTCATGAGGCACCTCTAACAATCTCCACATTTGGTGAATGAAATCACAACCACAAACTCTATTGTGCTCATTAGCATCTAGATCACAACCTAGGATATTTATAGCTTGAAAGTTTAAGGTTATTTCCCTATTGTCACTCTCATTGAATTTTTCGAAGGTCATAGAAACTCTAATTCCATCAACTTCCTTAGTGGGAACATAGAGTCCATCACTATACTCCACAACTCAAAATTCACAAAGAAATATAGTTTTTCATCATAGTCTTCAAAAAATTGTAGTTCCATTGAACAAAGATGGATGGTTATAGATGCAGAAGATCTTGTGAGAGAAGGAAAAATGTAGCAGAAGCTAAGTTAAAACTTTTATCTTCTCAAGATGAGTTTAGGAGCAACTTACTTGTTTTTTATTCTTCTTGGAATAAAAGAGGTACTAGGCTTCTAGTTGGAGGCACCGAGTTCTCTTGACTCGATTTCTAAGCTAAAGTAGGTGGCTGCAATACAGGCTCTGAAGGCTGCCTGAATTCCCTAACTTCCTAATAGTGTTTCTTCCTAGCAAGCCTTTCACTTTTGCATGAAAATAGCAAGCATAACCTTCTTCTAATCTTTTGAGTTATTATTTTACCTATCTAGACTAGGTTTAGTGAGAGCCTAAGATGAACAAGGAGAGAGATAGAGAGGGGTGGCCACAAAGAGACCAAAGATTAGGGTTTAAATTCTTCAAAGAGATGTTATATATTTTAGGGTTAAAATCGAAATCCAAAAATAACTGAGTCTTTCAATCCCAAAACCCCTAGGATTTTTGGCCCAGTATCTCCCTAAGGTGGTCGAAATCCTACCAAGACTAAGGGAATTTCGCCACCCTAGGGCTACCCTTTGTGAGGCCGAAATTCCTAGCCTTTTCTAGCCCAGGTATGGTCATTTTTTAGTCTCTAAATTAAGCCCTAAACCCATTCTTTAATTAATTATTTTCTTAAAACAACCCAAGCAATTAACTAAATATTCAATAGACTTATTTATTCTAGCCCAATAAATATGGACTAAGTTGAATAAAATAATATTTCTCATTAACTCAATTCATCCTTAATGCCACGTTGTACAATGAAGTACTCGGATATTATTGAGCTACCCAGGGAACCAAAAGACAAATTATTCATGGCTACTAAAATGACCAAAAATATACTTGTTACCTAGTAGTTGTATTTCGTCATTTTAAGTGTTCTATTTATCACCATATGGATACACTGACCTTATGAATAATATTGCATGAGTATAGTCTTTGATTTACATATGAAATGACAATTCTGTCTAACACCCATCAAAGTGAGAGGAATAATGTTCAAACACATTCTCAATGACATCTATCATCCTTAGATTTCTAGTCTAATGATCCATGACAACCTTGAATGCTCTTACTCATCATTGGTAGCYACCCAGAAGTACATATTCTAAGGTCATGTTTGCAGGGCCCTGGATCATTTGATATCCTTTAGACAATCACAAGAGGGTGATTAATTCTTCACAAAGTAAGGCACATAAACTATCTCGTACCTATCTATCTTAGTTAATTAGATATTATATTCACGACATACTTATTGATCTAACAAAAGATTGGACCTATAGTATATCAAAAAACACAACTCTAGGTTCACCAGACGACCAACTAGCGCTCAATTACTAGGATATTCATCCATGGAGTAGCATGATATTTTTTTTTTCCATAGGAATAGTACTTTAACATAAACAAATATCACAGGTCCTACTCTATGTATATCAAATACGCTTGTACAATTGGAGCAAACAGACTGTCCACTAACTAAGTCAATTCATTCGCTATTAGAATCCATTGCAAAATGATCTTATCATAATAGAATTCCTATTTCTATCAAAAGATCAAAAGTCTATTTATCTTGCTATTTATCATAAACAATTAAATTTCCTTGGTTTTATGCCTATCTATGAAGAATGATGCATCACGCAAATCATTTACTTAATTGTTTGGACCTATTCCAATGAAATATGCAATTTAATGTACGTACAAAAATGGAATAGATGAAATAACTCTTTAATTACAGCTTACAAAAATTCATTGTCTTTAGGGCATACTATTCTAACTGGATGAACCTTCCATGTAGGATAGGGAGGATTGACTTTCGAGAGATCTTTAACTTCTAGGTCATTAACCCTCTAAATGAAGTACTAGCTCTAATACCAATTGAAAATGGATAATTAGGCCTTAACAATATTTCTACCATCAATTGAAATAGACTAACCAATTCAATCCCAAAATAAGATCAATATTAGCAGTGAGCAATATGTAACCAGCTATACTAAAAATAATTCAAGGCAATATCTGTGAGGCCTCGGATATTCCTACGTGTGAGTAATTGATGACTACGGGAGTAGCTATAAAATCTTRGGACTTAGTGTACCTAATGTAGAATGTTTATTAGTTCTAGAATTGTGATAGGATAATACCAAAAGAATAAAACCAAAATGATTTATAATGCAAGTATATCCAGGATTAGTACCTATCACCTAATTCAATGCTGCAATGGGGGAAGTATGCAAGTATTATAGTGCCTAGCTTTTAATGGAAATGGCAGTCACAAATTGTTGAAAGAAAGAAAAAGGGAAGAATCTTAATTATAATATATGCACATAGACTCCTTGATCAGAAGCAAAGTTCAATGAAAGTCATCCAAACTGCACAGGTTTCCTTAGAGTGGGTTGCATTGATCATCTCTACTCATCTTAAATTACTGAAATACCCTCTCTCAACTATAAGTGATATCTGTATGATATGGTATATTGGTTACTCTACAATACATGGCCGCTCCAGCATTTAGGTAATGGGAAGAGGAAAAGGTATGGCATAGATGCATATGGGATGCTTGTCCCTTGGTTACAAGACATATATATATATATATA
>MEJB01000071.1:1307511-1321733 GCA_001752375.1 Rhazya stricta
TTCAATGCAAAGTCATCCAATGCACGCGCTCTTCCTTAGACGTGGGCTCTGCCTTCGCGATCTCTTCTACTGCATCCATTCCTTACTGAAATACGCGCTCTCTCAACCTCATAAGATGGACTATCCTCGTCTCGCTATGGTACTATTCGGGTCTCCTCTACATACATGCGCGCTCAGCATTTAGGTAAATGGGCAGCGGCAAAGGCTTCGGGCATAGATGCACTATGGGACACTCGCTTCCTCTTCGGTTCCGACTACTACTACCTACTTATTTGCTTTTTTTTCTCTCCCCACTCGATTGAGTTTTCTCGCATTTTCCCTCACTAAAATTTAAGATCAATAATACCCTAATTGCCTAAATGATCCCTAAAAAATGGGTACGTTGAGGCTTTGAGCTCGAATGAATAGATGGGATACACTTTAGCGGCTATGAATTTTAGACATTTTCAGCTGTCGATCAAAAATTCAATTTAATCAATGGTTAGGATCATGAGATGTTACTCACCCGCCGACATTTATATGTTAGCTTAATATCAAACATATGATACTAAATGAAAAAAGAAGTTTTTTTATTAGGAAATATTTATTCAGTAGTCCTCGCTATATATTGGATCAGATTTGAATTATCCTCAAATCGCATATTTAAATATCTAATATTCGATCACCCATTTGAAATACTTGGGTAAAACATAAATTCAACATAATAAAAAAGAACTCAATGTCTTGGATTTTATTTATAGCTAACATACAATCCTGTGGACCATTTTGAAGGAAAACAATATTTTGGATTAAAACTTCTATTAGTTCATTTTTTCTCAATATTTTTTCTTTTTAAAATCAGGCGCCTAACTCACTTTATTCTTATAGATTATAACGAAAGTT
The DNA here is from genome assembly GCA_001752375.1 of Rhazya stricta. Classification (NCBI taxonomy): domain Eukaryota; kingdom Viridiplantae; phylum Streptophyta; class Magnoliopsida; order Gentianales; family Apocynaceae; genus Rhazya; species Rhazya stricta. The sequence continues at coordinate 1,308,394 of MEJB01000071.1, forward strand.
ATTAAAATGAATTTGACCCAATAATTAAATATAAAAAATTTAAAGTTTTTAGATATTTTTCTTATATAATTCTATTTAAAAAATCAAGACGCCAAAATTAATTTGGCACCTCTTTCTGAAATAAATAAATAAATAAATAAATAATTCATTAATTAATTAATTAAAAAAAAGAAACAGAAAGACAGACAAAATCCATCGCAACAACAGTTTTCGGTTGACGCAGGCTCCTCGCTCTCTATCAGACTACGCTCCTCCCAGCAATCAACCTTTCTCCTCCTCGATCTGGTTGGCTGCCGAAGTCTGCCACCGTTGCTGACAACGGAACAATTTTAGAAGTTGGTTGGTKCTTTCCAGTCAGAAATCAGGCTASTCTCTCACTTCGATTCAAGCTATCCGAGTTTATCTCTGACTACAATTCGAGGTTTCTTTCTAATTCCTGAATATGGATGATCTTAGCATTGCAAATTTTTTTATGTTAAAGCTCTTAGCTTTTCTGGGTTGGATTTTGTTTTGTGATTCTTGGTTATAGTTTAATGGCTAGGAGATACCCTTCTGCTCTTTCCCGGTGTACTGGATGAACTCTTTCGGCGTCAGATCAACATACTGTAATTACTAAGTTGTTCCAATTAATCGATAATGTCTTTTGTTATTAATTTTTATTCTCCTCATGATTTAGACCCCTAAGACTCACAATTTTGTTAATGGTGCACTGTAAGTTCTAATTAGAATAAGTTTTTGTGTTGTGCTGTGGTTTTATATGTAGTCTCACTTCAATGTGTTAGACTGGACGATTCAAATGGATAATTTGCTGAAAATAGAAAAAAAGGAAGTTGCCACAGATAGAAAGTGGTCTCAGCATCTTCAACTATTATACACATGCTTGTCCTAGCACCAAAACATGATACTGACAATTGAAACAAGGTTATCRGTACCAAATCTTTCACTAGAATTGTACTTAATGATACTCTTTTCCCTGATTGCCCTGATTGCATTTGGTTTTCCTTTMTGTTTAGATGTTTCTTCTTCCAGAACTTAAACTTGACKGCTGTAGATTTTGAACACTGATACGGGATTGAGATGAATTGTGCTTGTTAAGAATGTTGTTGTTTATTGCCGATGTGAAGTGAATTGAGAAGTCAGAGCAACTGACTTTACTTAATAGTAACATCCGACAGGACTGATGGTTGATTTTTTGTGTTTTGGTGTTATTTTAGGTTTACTGAAGTATGGGTGTTGTGGGAAATGGTATCGACATGGAGGAGGGAACGCTAGAAATTGGCATGGGTAAGTTTCACTGCATGTTTGGAGAATATTTGTCCTATGCAACATATGCGTGTACTATCTTCRAACTTGTGAAACTTGGTTAAACAACTTAGTGAACGGCAGATAGATGTAGTTTTGGWAGATGATTGACAATTTTGAGTGTGCCTTGTAGTTTTTAAGCTTGCTTGTTTGAAACATTAGGAAAATATGACAATCACTCTGTTGGTTTTGCTGTTATTAGGGCAAATGAGTTACTATGTTAATTGATTTGGTTGAAATTCTCTTCTGGGGTAAAARTGTATTGATTCATAAGGTATGCTTTTGCTACGGTGACATTAGGTCAAAGCATGTYGAGGACTTGAGATTATGTAACAAGTAATAGTTGTTCAAAWCAGCTAATGAATGGGGCTTTAAGTTCTTTCAAATGGTATGTATTGGAGATGCTGGAATTTCCATCTTGATGTAAATCTGCTTTTCAAAGTTATCAAAAGGAAAAAGAAACAGAATAAAGTTGTTTGGTTTGCTGTTTTAGTTTTCCGTTTCATAGGAATTTTTTTAAGGAAAGGTATATTGGTAATGCTGYCACAGAAGTCTTTTCATTTGAAAAGAATMATTGAATCTCCAAATTCCCCCTTACCCCATCTTCAATTCTTTTYGAGGGGTCCTTTGAAGTATTCAAGTGAGAGCTATTTGRCATCCTTTTGTATTTGATATTAGTATATTAGAATCAAGAAGTTTGGTTTCATGTGCTTTCTCTAATGGAGCTTTGAAATAGAAGAGTTGATTAACTGGTTGATTTGTGATACTGCATACTCAACTTCTATTTAAAATCTTCTATTTTTTAAAAGCTTTTTCACTAATTCTGTGTGTAACTTAAATCACAATTTAGATCTCTTTCCCATAATTTCATGGTGGTATATGATGATATTTTCATTTTTTTTTAATTTATGTGTGTCAATTTTCAGAATATAGAACTGTCTCAGGAGTTGCCGGACCACTGGTTATCCTTGACAAAGTGAAGGTGCATATCATTTTCTCTCTTCGACTTCCATCCAATGATTACTATTTGCATTGAAGCTAATGGATGTTATTATTGTATAAATATGTATTGCACACATTTAGGTACAAGCTGTTGTCATGCATATTCTTTTTCTATGTAATGCAGGGACCCAAGTATCAGGAGATCGTCAATATTCGKTTAGGAGATGGAACAACTCGACGTGGACAAGTATTGGAAGTTGATGGAGAAAAAGCAGTTGTCCAGGTGATTATTTTTAAGAAATTCAAGTATATCACTGTTAATTATCAAGGTTTATTTATTTTTTCGCCTTTCTTTTCCCAGTATCATTTTGGAAATTTTGTTCCACCCTTCAGGCTCCTCTTGTGTGGGATGATGTTTTTGCTCTCCTTCCTGATGGGTTTGCATTTTTTTTATTAACAACCTGTGTTGAAGTTATTCCTCATTATGCACTTCATTTCTTCTCTTTGATTCCCCTTTTCAGGATGATTTTCAACTCATGCGAAAGGGAAAAGAAAGTAAATGAAAATTGGCTGAAGAAAATTGAAGTTTCTTTCTAAAAATATCTTGATGTTTGTGTGTTTCGATGGTATGAAGATGAAACAGAAATTTTTAGTTCATATACATCGTCCCATTGTTGCTGGCCAACTCCAGGACCTCTGCTGGTCTCTAGATTTTCATGGAAAATGTTTGATCTATTTATTTATTTCAAATCTTAAGATTTTGAACATTATTGAACCTAGACTGCAAATTTAACTTGAAGCATTATCAGCTTTAATAAATTTAGTGAAAGGATATGTGTTAATGAGGTTGCATATGAAGCGTTAAGAAACTAAAATTTTGGTGAAACACAATATGGGTATGTAGGAATTGGAGAGCATGAAAGAGATAGAATGTGAATAGTGATTATGGATAAAGATTGATATTCGCATATGATTCCTTTTCTAAAGTTCTTGGTGGCATGTATAGAAATCTGAATTTTGAAGAACAAAGGGTGGACAGGAAGAGTAATCAATTATGATAAATTTGAGCATAGATACTTCATTCTTGATTAACTTTGATAGATGAAGAATTGCCATCTAAGAGGAAATAAATTTCTTATCAGATAAACTTCCTTATATATTACCATTTGTGATGTCAGATTTTTTTTGTTTTTTAATGCTTGTTGAGAATTTTCTCCCACTAAACCAGGAAATAACTGGTAGTTTAATCATTCCCCCCCCCCCCCAAAACAAACTATTAATATTATTTTATCAGCGTTATTCATGTTTCATTTTAAAACAGATATAAGTCCAATTGATAAATATGTCCCATAGTTGATGGAATCTGGTTTCTGTTTTAATTCTTGCTGGAGATGCACATGTTATTTGCTGCCTTATAGTAGACACTGAGAATTCTGCTTGGGATCCTTTTGTCTAGACCTTTCTGCATGTGTCTTAAGAACTAAAATTAGTTTATTTCACTTTGTTGTGCTGCATCTCATAGGAGACAATGCATCTAAAATATGTTCACCTTTCTCTCATGTCATTGTAATTAGGTTTTTGAAGGAACATCTGGAATCGACAACAAATACACAACTGTGCAGTTTACTGGCGAGGTGAATTGCTGTTTCCTGGCCTTATCTTTTTCCTTTGGTTTCTTCTTAGAAACCTGAAACAATGCTCATGGCTGCAGTTCTTTACTTATTTTATGAATTCTGTTTTACATAGAAAAATCATGATGAAGTCTTTTCTCCCTTTTTATTTTAAATATTTTGTTTTGCTGCAGTATTTCACATCACATTTCATGACCACCTCTCAATTATGTATTAATTTTTCTACTCTTCTATATTTGTTCAGACTATTGATAGTCCTTCTTACAGTATCTGTGACTTTGTTTGCAGGTCTTAAAGACTCCCGTCTCTTTGGATATGCTTGGTCGCATTTTTAATGGATCTGGGAAACCCATTGATAATGGCCCTCCTATTCTGCCTGAAGCATATTTGGATATTTCTGGCAAGTATTTTACTTTTCTGTAGTTCCTCGTTGACATATATGGTTTTTTTTTTTAACATTCACTACTTCAGGGAGTTCTATCAATCCTAGCGAGAGAACCTATCCTGAAGAAATGATACAGACTGGAATTTCAACTATTGATGTCATGAATTCAATTGCTAGAGGGCAGAAAATTCCTCTTTTCTCAGCTGCTGGTCTTCCACATAATGAAATAGCTGCCCAGATCTGTCGTCAGGCTGGTCTAGTAAAACGGTTGGAGAAAACTGACAATCTTCTTGAAGTATGTAGTTGGTGCTGCTAAAATAGATAAACACCAAAAGCTTTATTTGCAGTTATATCTTTTTCCTCCTCCAACATTGTTAAGTRCATCTTGGAATTCTTGAGAATATATCTTATCTGCTAGATTAAAAGGTTGACTTACTTTTGTATATATAAACAGAAAGTTTAAAGCTTTAGCAAATACACTTGCTATACTAGTGGCACTTGACAATTGGTTTCATGTGCACATATAATATCCTGCTTTTGGATCTKCATCGTTAAGAGATGGATTCTTTTTGTGGTTCATATTGGTCCCAGTGATTGAATAATTACTATTGGTTCTATTTTCCTGTTTACATCATAGGATGGTGAAGAGGACAACTTCGCCATTGTCTTTGCAGCTATGGGAGTTAACATGGAGACAGCACAGTTTTTTAAACGTGATTTTGAGGAAAATGGATCTATGGAGAGAGTGACCCTTTTTTTAAATCTGGTAATTTTACTTGAATTGTGGACACGTAACATATATAGTTTTTCCCGTTGAGGTATTTCTCTTTTTATATTGTGAAAATTCCATCACACAAAATATTCAATTAAATACCGTTTATACAGGCCAATGATCCAACAATAGAACGTATTATTACTCCTCGGATTGCTCTTACCACTGCAGAATACCTTGCATATGAATGCGGGAAACATGTCCTTGTGATCTTGACTGATATGAGTTCTTATGCAGATGCTCTTCGTGAGGTAACATGTGAAAAGTACTTGGTAGCAGTTTATTATTATTATTGAACTTGTTGCATTTCAGAATTTCAAGTCGAACTTAATGAAGTTTTCYCTAGTATGAAGTTTATGGAATGCTGTTTAGAAAGTAATTTCCATTTCAGGTGTCTGCTGCTCGGGAGGAGGTGCCTGGAAGACGTGGTTATCCTGGTTATATGTATACTGATTTAGCGACAATYTATGAGCGTGCTGGACGTATTGAAGGGCGCAAGGGTTCAATTACACAAATCCCTATCCTGACCATGCCCAATGATGGTGATTTGACTACTACTAGTTTCAGATAACCTGTCGGGGTAATATTTTCACTTGCTTTTTATTGGGGTTGGGAACCTGACTCTTGGTTTTGATTGTTCAGATATCACACATCCGACACCAGATCTTACAGGTTATATTACCGAAGGACAGATATATATTGACAGACAGCTTCACAATCGGCAGGTTAGATTAATAAGCGATGTGTCGACATGTTTTAGTTTCTGTTTTGTTGGACTAGTTCAGAGTTCAGAATAAATGGTATCAAATTTCTTGCATGGCTGTCTTATGTGAGATATGCAATCCTTGATCATTTCTTCAAGGAACTACTTCCAGAGTAAAAAATAACCACAATTTTCTTATACCTCTTTAGAATATTTTCAAGTTTCTATGTACTTTTGTGGATAATGATGCCAAGGGGATTATTATGCTTGCTTGGTACTGGCCATTTACAAAAGACAGTATCAGCAGAGAACCATTTTCGCATTGGCTTATATAGATTTCTTGTTTGCTTTCCCATTCTTCGCTTCCCTGAAATCTCTAGTTTTTTGATGGATATTGATCTGTCTAACAGAGCGACTCTTCTTTGAATTCATCAGATATATCCTCCGATCAATGTGCTTCCCTCCTTGTCTCGTTTAATGAAGGTCAGTCAAGGCTCTGTACGGTTGCTTATATTAGCACCTCTGTGACTTTCTTTCTTTCTCTCACTATTACTGGACTAACATAATGTAGCTGCATGGTAATCTTATGTGCATCTTGTTTAATTATTGCAGAGCGCCATTGGTGAGGGTATGACACGCAAGGACCACGCCGATGTGTCCAACCAGGTAACCTAAGCTATTCATCATATAAATCCATTCCTCTTTAACCACTATTATTATTTTTCACATTCGAGTTATTGATAAATGTTTCATCTCTTTGAAACTTYAGCTCTACGCAAATTATGCCATAGGGAAGGATGTGCAGGCAATGAAAGCTGTGGTTGGAGAAGAAGCTCTATCTTCTGAAGATCTGGTTAGTCAAGAAAATCAGTTTTTARTTTCATCTACCCATATGATTACAATAATAATGGTAAAGTAACTGWTTTTGAATCATTACAGCTRTATCTGGAGTTCTTGGACAAATTTGAGAGGAAGTTTGTTGCACAAGGAGCGTATGATACCCGTAATATTTTCCAGTCACTTGATTTAGCTTGGACTTTACTTCGGATCTTCCCTCGTGAGCTACTGCATCGTATTCCAGCCAAGACACTTGATGCCTACTACAGTCGAGACGCAGCTAATTGATGGATGGACCTAAGCTTTTGTATCTTATATCCTACTCAAGTTCATGTGTCTTCTACATGTGCTTTCCAGCTTTGGTTCTGTATTTCCTCTATTGAGTCGTAGAATAAAATCGCAAGTTCTAAATTCCATCACAGCAAACACACTCGGGAATATTAAAGACATTAATTAATATTCTTTTGTTATCGACATTAGGTTATTGATTTATTCAGCTGGTAGGTCCAAATGAGCCTTTGATTCCTGGCTTGAAAGTGCTATCTTAAAATGAACAACTATTTATGATTTTCAAATCTGTTAAAAAGAGTCTATGCCAACCTGCATAGGCATATTTCTTAATAAAATGTAAGTTGTAGGTAATGCATAAATAGTATTTTTAATCTCATTAGCAGTTTAAAAATGTTAAAAAGAAGGATTTGTAAAATACACATGTTCTAAAATGATTTGAGCGATCTTGTTGTTGACTGACAGAAATAATTCCCAAAGAAAAGCATAAAAATACAGACCGAAAGTAAGCCATATTATCCTGCTTTTGATGTTCTTGCCACAGGTGGTAGTACAACCAAATCAAGATCCGCAGGATAAGGGGTCCACAAGCCTAACCCACCCCTAGATTCTTTCAAACTAGGATCTTTCTTAAACTCGCTTAAACTTTTCACCCATTCTATTTTGGAGGAATGCTCCCTAACGTGAGGATGCAAATTAAAAAGTGAATTGTATTCACAATTTGGAAACATGAAGAATTTAAAGAGCTCTCCTAACCTGTAAACTACGTATCCAAAGCTAAGCTGGTCCCTGGGTGTGAAGAGGTTAACCTCATTAAACCATAAGCAACTGAACAGATTATTGAGTGCAGTGTGYTCACGTATGATAATGGCACCTTCGGGAACATCTGCATTTAGTGGAATAACGTCAGTGAAATACACMTAATAAGATCAAGAAAAAATCACAAGAACAACAAGGGAATTGCAGATGCTTTTCAAAMTGACTAACTTTTGARKTCGCCTCTGAAGCCAAAAAGTTGCACAAATCATACAAATAAACTACAAGGTGAATCCCTTACCGCTTGGATTGCTTTTCATTGGGTTCCATGTCTCCATTCCTTCATAACGATATATTTTCATATGGAGATCAATCAGGGGGCGAGCATATCGCTTTCTCCTTTTGTTTGAATCTGCCTCCTCATAGATACTGCGATGATGCTTGTGTTGAGCAATGGCAAATGTGTGCTTCCCACGCCATAGATATCTTACAATGAAAATAAAATATTGAGATTGTATTYAAACTCTTTGAAAAGSCAGAGAAATATGATTCACCAATGATAAAAGCATGTCTTTTTCATGCATAAGTCATGACAATGTTTTATTCTTGGATTGCTTTTTCCCTTTTAGAGGTAAACTTAAAGGTTTACAAATTACACAAGYAAAAAAAARGTAATGGAATTTAAGCTTTTGAAGAATCTAAAAGTATTATTTATCCTTCCCATATATCAGTCAAAAAGACCTTYTAACTCATCAGCAACAAATTTACCTTTTGTGTAGTTTTACGTCATATTTTGAGTTCTACAGCAGTAAAGCAAACTACTAAACATAATTGGAGCCCTCATTAATTATTTTAAAGACCATACCTTTCCAAAATGAGCAATGGATCGACAATCAGCTCCATTTTACCATCAATCCAAATGCTGTATTGTGCTTGAGGAAATAGCCTATGGGTTAATATCTTAGGAACTTTTCCGTTCCTTCTAGGCTCATCATAAGGTGGATGCTTTAGCAGAACCAGACGCCAAATACCTACCCACTGGCCACCATCACCATCTTCTCTCACAGTAGCATTTCCCTTGATGAAATCRTATGATACWTCATCAACTACCATCAGAAAACAAAAAAGCTTACGGGAGCGTGTACTGATATTTGATGGCTGATATGGTATATCATATCCATCAAAAATACCCGATGCAACCACAAACCGGCACTTTTCAGCATATTTGATATCTTTTGGATCCATATCTGCACCACCATTTTTAATAAAACCACAATGCACCTGAGGAACAAATATCCTTAAGTTATCACTGAAACCACATGCCGAAGAGTAAGACAGGATTTAAAAAGTAATTTTTATTTAAGAAGCAAATTAACTAAGGAAGAATGAGAAATTCTTTCTTGATTATTATTGTTCTACTTTTTTATACTTCAATAAGTATGGATGCCACATAATGTTATAAATGGTTCCTTTTCTTCCAACTAAAAGCACAAACCGACCAATGATCTTGATAACCTCTCAGACTCAATTTATGGTCTAGCTATCTTCATCTAGCTGCCAACTTCACAAGTTAAACAGTGTCTTGTTAGAAAATCATGGATTATGATTCATTTTTTTTTCATCACATTCATCACCAGCATCTCTTAAAAGATAAAAGCTCTGCAGAAAATGAATCCGCTTAAATHTACAACACAGCTTCTAGTGCACAACCTCTTCATAAAGTGTTAGTGGCTACCTTAGCACTTCGTTTAGCCAATCTTCTTTTGCTCAATAATTGGCAGCAATGTGCATGTCTTGCTATTCATTTTCCTCTCATACATTCTGTTTCTAACTCATAGTTGAAGCATAAGATTGTAGGCTGATTTCCTCTTTTTTCAACTGGTTACTGAAGTTGCAAATAATTTTTCCATCTAATATATGCCGAAAACTCTAGCTTGCCCTAGACTTGAGGTCATTTTTGAACATGAAAAGGTATGCAATTGTCATTTTCTTTCAAACATTCCCTAAAGGTGCCAAAGTTTCACAACCAAATGTATGTAATCAAGCAATTGAGTAGATCAGAAGACAGATGCATCTCTATTTTTGAGAAAAACTGTTATCAATAGGAAGAACAATAATATATAAAGATCCAGGAACATTCCACTAAGAACTCCATGAAAAGACTTCAACAAATTCGGAGAGAGATCAAGAGCATGAGCATAATCTGCTTAATATAAACTCTCTGTCATAGCAGACAGAGAATATATACAGTAATCATATTTTGTTTACCTTCATTGTGGATTTTACTTTAAAGGTCTCATCCCTTTCCTGCCACGTCTGATGTCCTCCAAAGAGCGGAGCTGACTGAGATCCATTATTGGCCACATTATCTTCCATGATATAAGATAGACTTTGAATAAATCTTTCTGGAGAYCTTTTCTTTGGAATAACTACATTGTTTGGATCATCAGCAACAGGAATAGAGCACCCTAACAGCATAAAGAACAAATCAATGTCATTTCTGCACAATAAAGCAATGTAGACAAAATGGAGGAAACATAGCAATAAAATGAGAGCAGACAGACAGATAGTTATAATCTTACGGTGTGGTGGTTTCACAAGCCCCATTGTRTTTAACATGATGAACACCTTGCTTTCTTTGTTACAAAAAGCTGCACGACAAACCATTTAAAATAAATACCCTTTTGTATTGCAATATTGATAACCAAGATGTTTCAGTATGGGAATATTCATTGCAATGTAACTGCAAAATCTACTGCCGATGTGCTTAGATAACTCCTACTCATATAACTTCATCACGGAAAGTATACAACAATGAAAAAGGACACAAAATACTGAGACCACAAAATAACCAATAAAACAAAAGACATACCTGAAAAAAAAACCACAGAAGATTGACAAGACCAAACGTGAAATAACAAAGCAATGAGAACAAGAAACATCCAAATAATCCCAGCAACCAGCACCAATCGAAGAAAACCCCTTTTCCATATAATCTTCATCGAGTAATCAGACGTTAACTTCCGACCTATTAAAAACTCTCCTTCCCCATCTGCAATCACCATTAAATAATTTRAAAAAACACAAATACGCCTAAATCTATTGGCTAAAAAACARAATATATTTGCTATTTACCTTTTGTTTGGTGTGATAAGTAACTTTTGTCTGCTCTACGGCTACCCCGTGATGAAACGGATCGTTGTAAATCATTCTCCATGTATTAGTACCAAAGAGATAATCACCCTAGTTTCAMGAAAGCSGGCAGCTGGGGTTACAAAGCTTACAGAGGAAAAAAGATGAAAATTTGGGATCTACAGAGCACTGAAAGTATCTTCAAGTAGTGGAAAGTTTTGCCAGGAGATCAATTAGAAGGTGTGATGCAAAATCTGAATGYGAAAGATCTGCCTGAACAATTATTAATGATTTAAATGTCTAAAGAAGAGATCTACAAAAGAATAATGCCTAAATTGGAAATTCTGTACCGATTTAAGGTGATATGGTTGGGTTTACAATAGTGAGTCCAAAGAGGGATTTAAGGGTGTACTTAGGCTATGTTTGATAACCCAACTTAGCACTTAAAACTGAACGAATTAAGTACTTGTTGGGCGACAGATTGCAGCGGCCAATTTCGGAGGCTAGGATCTGATTGCTTTTCGTGGAGAAGATCAACACGTTGCTTGAGAAGAAGAAAATATCAGAAGGCACGAAACATTGGAGTGCTGACGCCACCAAAGCCCACTGACAACCGTACTGAGCTCGACTCGTTCGTATGCTCACTGGAATTCCTTGCAACTGAGCCACAAATGCAACCCAGATTTCCTTGCCCCCTTTTTTTCAACAATTGGCAACAAGAAGTCTGAGTTTTATGAAAGCAAGGAAGAAAAGAAGATGACGGCAACAAGAAATTCGACAGAGGTCCCGCAAAGCCGCTTCCCCATAGTCGGCGGTCCCGACAGTAGCGTCCCTTCCGGTGGCTGAAGATTTTTTTTTCATTTTTTTTAAGGTGAGGTTGGGGCTTGAGTTCTACTATGGACCTCTTTCTTGGGCTCGTTCAGACTTGATGAGGCTAGAACTGGGCTTAGGTTTCGCATCCTTTTTTTACTTCCATCTCCACTTTAGTTTGGGCCATGATTTGTCGGCTTATTTTCTTGCATTATTTTTTGCAATTTCTTTGAACACTTTCTACGTCCGTTTTGTACCTTTCCATCATTTTTTTCCCTAAATCATTACACTCACTTTTCTTTGATTAATTTGTTTTAACGTGACCATTTTCCATTTCACTTTAATTTCAAATCGAAGATGCCAAGAGGGAGGGATTGACCATCTTCCATTTAACTTCAATTTCAAGCAAAAGGCACCAATAAGAGTGGCCATCTTCATTCCAAACCATGGAGCACCACTTCAAGTAATGAGAGGATTCATTTCAAGCAACAACTTTGGGTGAGAAGAGGCCTTTGATTTCAAACCCATGGGAGCACTAAATTGGAGCGATAAGGGGTTTCGATTTCAAGTCATGGATCACCGACATGGAGTGAGGAGAGGCTTTAATTTCAAGTGATGGAACATCAACTTGAAGGGAGGAGAGTCCATTTACACCATCGCGACTAGGGGCCATTTACTTTGAAAACTTCAACTTTAAGCCTTAAAATTTCTTCGAGCTCCCAGCGTCGATTTATATCATCACTACAAATAACATCGACTTTGAAGGCTTAAGTCTTGGATTTCTATGACGTCCCAATTTTTCTGCATGAGAAGGGTTGATTTACACCATCACTACAAAGGGACATTGCTTTGGAGGCTTCGACTTTAAGTCTTGATTTCTTCAAGGTCCCAATTTTCTGCATGAAGGTCTGATTTCAGACTATTGCTGAACTTTAATTTGAATGACTGTTAAATTATTGAATTGTCTATAAGAAGCAAAATAAAATGATATATTACAGAAGATGTAACTGAACTTAGATGTTTTTCTAAGCCGGCCTACGTATCTAAAGAAGAAATCAAGTCAAATATAGTTAATCTTTACATAATTTGAACTTGCAGAAGTTTTGTGCAATCGAAGGGCAATATGAAGTTTTCTAGATAGTTTAACTTTTATAAAGGAGTAACATGCAGTTTAGGCTCACGCTAATTTGAAGTTTGTAAATAGTTTTAACTCTTATCAAGGAGTAAATGCAGTTTAAGCTTGTGCATTACATCTTGAATTTTGTTGAGGCATTCAGCAGCAGTTTTAACTCTTATCAAGGAGTAGTGTGCAGTTTAGGCTCGCACGTTAAGGAGCCTCTTGAGTTTTTTGACGAGGCATTTTAGATAGTTTTAACTCTTATTTGTAATACCCAGAATGTTACTTTCCTTTCTCAATTTTATATGATCGTAAAATTTTTAGTAATTAGAATTTAATAAGTTATCTCTATAATTATTGTTGGTTTGCGCGCTTACATAAGAGCATATTTATTTAATATGAAATTTATCGTGGTAATTAAATAAAATTTTTATATTATTAATCTAGCCCGATCCATTAAAACCCATTTGCTTCTTATTCGAAACATAGAACTAACTTAATGTTGTTTTACCCCAAGGAAAGCCCTTAACTTTAATTTATTGGTTTGGATAAGAAGGCCCTGAAAGGGAATTACTTAGGGCCATAAAAAAAAAAAAAAAGAAAGAGAAGTTTCAAACCCTAACAAAAACCCAACACCTCGCTTTTTTTCTCATTACCCCTTGCTT
>MEJB01000071.1:1329205-1340800 GCA_001752375.1 Rhazya stricta
CTCCCAGTCAAATACAAGACCTGAAGCTTCCCTATAGTTCGATTCAATATATTGATAAAGACATATGTGGTAGTTAATGACATCGCATCCAGTGATTTTAAGACTCCTTTCCTACACTCTGATCATCATACAACTGTAAATCCATCAATTTAAGATTAGAAAAATTAAGAATAAGTTTTTTCTTTCTTGGAGAAAAGCCCTTCAAAACCAAACTTAGTCCATCAAGCATACCCTCTGTTCAATAAAGATCGATTAATACTTTATCCTTATAGTAAATCTTTCTCTTAAAGCAGAATAGCGCCCCATTACCCCAATTTAAAAATACCTTGTTTCATCCAAGGATCGATGAAACACTTCAATCCCCTAGGATTAAATCAAAGATCTCAAAACTCCAGTCCTCTTTTGAAACAGAACTTTGTTCTGACCTTCCAAATGCCTTATGGAATAGGAAACAACATATAGTTGATCTTCCCTATTCTCCAAATTTTAATGAAACCATGATTCCTACCAAAGCTAGACCAGTTCAGATGAATGCTAAACTAGAACAGCATTGTTGGAAAGAAATTTTAGATTTGAATCTAAAAATCTTATTAGAAAATCTAGATCCCCCTGGAGTTGTGCTGCATTTTATGTTAATAAAAATGCAAAACTAGAGCGCGGTATGCGTAGACYAGTTATAAATTACAAGCCCCTTAATTCTGCTTTGAAATGGAATAGATATCCTATTCCAAATCAGAAGCATCTTCTATCCTATCTAAATTCTGCTTATATATTCTCTAAATTTGACATGAAATCTGGTTTCTGGCAAATACAGATTTCAGAAAAAGATAGATATGAAACGGCCTTTACAGTTCCATTTGGGTAGTATGAATGGAATGTAATGCCTTTCAGACTTAAAAATGCCCCTTCTAAATTTCAAAAGATTACGAATAATATTTTTGATGATTGTTCAAAATTTTGTATTATTTATATTGATGATGTTCTTGTCTATTCTAAAACAATAGATGAACACTTTAAACACCTTAAAACTTTCTTCTATGTTGTTAAGAAAAATGGTTTGGTTGTTTGCAAATCTAAAATGTCTCTTTTTCAGATTAGAGTTTGATTTTTGGGACATTATATATCTGCTGGTACAATAACACCAATCGAAAGATCGTTGTTATTTGCCTCTGAATTCTCTGATAAAATTATTGATAAAAATCAATTGCAAAGATTCTTAGAAGGTCTAAATTATATGGTAGATTTCATACCCAATATTATTAGAATTGCTAAACCTTTGCGTGATCGTTTAAAGAAAAATCCTAACCCCTGGATAGCAGACCATACTAATTTAATTAAGAAAATTAAATGCCTTGTTTTTGAAATTCCTTATTTATATATTGCTGACCCTTCTGAAGGAAATTCCATTGCATTTTTGACTTCCTCTAGAAAATATTTCATTAATTAATAAAGCGCCAATTTACTAGATGATGTGATTTTATAACACGGACATGAATCTCTCCTTTTCATGACATTTTTCCTGATCCATTCCCTGCCTCAAGTTCATATGAATGTTTTGAAATTCCTTCAAACATTTACCGTGAATCTTTTCAAGTAAACAAGCAGACAATTGACACATTTACTYAAATACTTGAAAGGCAGTCTCAGCTCAYTGAGATTGCAATAACCAAACTCATAGTGTAAAAGCACTACTATTACACAAAGGCATGTTATCGTTACAAACATCTCTTGGATGCATACCAATAAGCATCTCAGTCTTGTTAAATCTTAAATGGAATTCCAAGCAAGATCATAATGCTAAATCCAATGAGTGCTAGCATCACATACTTTACACAAGGGGGTATTAGAAACCCAACAACAATAGTGAGGAAGCTAAGAACCGTGACTTTAGAAGTTGCCAGGGTTATAACTACATGAATTAATAAGGTTGGTACCTGGGGTATCTTACAAAATATCTCTTGAAAGTTGAGCAAAATTACACCTATTGCAGAGAACAATATCCGAATAAGTGGAGCTCCATATTAATACCTCTCGGCAAAAACTGCACAAAGCATCCCCCTTTCTGCCATATGCAAAAGTTTAAAATAGTTATTGCCCATCTTAACCAAATACATCCTAATATTCCACAATGCAGAAATCCCTTGAATCCAAAATCTTGACCACACACCTCTAGGGATCTTAGCTTTATCAAATAAAGAACCATCAGTCAAGTGGAACAATTGCAATGCCAATGAGAAGAGGAAAAAGTGCCAAAGAACAACTAAGATGAGCATAAAGGAGAGACTTGGGGCTGTCCTATCAGGGGTTCCAACCTTCCCTCTTGACCGTTGATTAGGGGCTGTCCTATCAGGGGTTCCAACCTTCCCTCTTGACCGTTGATTAAGTCCAAGTAATTCAAGTTGCAGAAAAGAGTATTCAGATATAGTCCCCAATCCATATTGTTCCGATCGACTACAAAGCATCTTGTAGTCTCCAGTTTTGGAATAGCTATAAGCACCATAAACAAGAAAGGAAGCAGAGAATACACCCATAAGGCCTCTYGGATGCTCTATACAAATGGGAAGACCAGAAAACCAAAAAGAGCCAAAAGAGGACCAACAGCTTGACACTATCTTCGATTCTACAAGGCCCCTCACAGACCGCATAGAAGATTAGGAAAATAAGAAGTWAAATTGATACCTTACTAATAGTCTCTAACCTGGGTAATGATCTTCTTCCCCAATTCTTTGATATTCAGAACCAGTCCCTTCTGTCACTTTGATTTGATATTTGCTTCACTGGCTTGCAGTAGAACTCTCTGCTTCTGCATGCACACAATATTGTAAAATCTCAATGTGTCAGTGAAATTTTTCATAGCACGGAGTTCCATTCAAGCAGGAACTAAGTATGATAGCAATTCTTGAACATCCATGCCAACAAGAGTTGTTCATAGATCATCAATATATATTTGCTATTTCTAATATTCATGTAATGGATAATGTTAAGCATAAGATCTTCTRTAGCTAGTTTATATCATCATCCAGTCATTTTTCTTTCCTCTTCCACAAATATTATGAATTTTACTTAGTTTTCTATTATTTAAATCTAACTTAGTTCCATTGCTTTCAGGATATAATAATTCAATATTATGCCCATCAATTTCATTGACCAACCATTAATAAGCTTTACGCCAGATACTTGAATGAATAAAACTCATATCACAAGGTTGGGTGTGGATATCTCGACCTCTTTAAGGAGATTTAATCCCTTTATAGTCTTCAATGCTCTAAGAACTTATGCCGTAGAGAATAACCTTCATTTTTCTCTCCATGACACAACGATCCAACAACTGTTACCTTTAGAAYTTCTGCATAAATTGCTATAGCTAAAGCTCTAGCAAAGAATACATTTCTGAAGATGATTTTTTACTCTTAATCTATGCTCTATAATCTTAACAAGATTATTGGTATTTATAGGCAATGAAGCACGAAGGACATGACTTTTGAATCAAATAAATATAATCTTACAATCAAATGAATATGACCTTTAGTCTTAATTCATTCATCTTGATAATATTAGATATAATGTATCTTCATGTATTAAGAGAGAAACAATAAACATATCCATCCTGTACTTAGAATGCAAGAAGGTAATGCATATTCTTGTACATACATCAACATTAAAAATGTATCTACAACAGTTGGTCAATGCCCCACTCATTTTTTTTAATGATGCAAGAATATTAATGATTGAGAGAGTYGAATATCACCTAAAGATAGATTCCYATACTTAGGGAACGACGTTTGATCTGCATTGAATATTTACCTAGTTAAACAACCAAGTGTGCTGAGTATTGAACTTGAGCATATAAGCGAACGAAAGAATATTGCTAAACATAATAATCTAGGTGTTAGAAATTTGAGCTTTCATAGCTAGCATTAAGGTCTTGTACTTTCTTGGTTTCATGAGTGATTTTAAAATATAATCTATTTTTTTTTCATATAAAGCGACCTAACTTTCACACTTACATAGGTTAAACCTATCAAGAGTGCTCTTGTACTCTAAACACCCTACTCATAAAGGGATACAAATTTCATTAAGAGTTTAATAACTCAACCCTCTAAGCATTACAAGATAATGCACTTACAAAATAGGAATGAGTACAAATATATGTGCATTCTATTACGTCCACCATATGATTCGTTTTTCTCATTAGATCTAACTACAGGATCTCTAGTACTTAGGTTAGGTATCCTCATACATGGATCATCAACTTTTAGACTTCAAACCCATTCCCCTCGATGTACTCCAGATCCTCTCTCTTGCCAAGGCAATGGTTAATGAATTTGCAAGATTATAGGAGTCTTCACATACTCTATATTAATGACAACACATTACTCAATATATGATCTTATAACATTATTCTTCCTTCTAGTAGATCTGGATTTATTATTATAAAAATGATTTTTTAGTTTACCAATCGCTACAGTGCTATCACAATGAATCATATACAAAATGTACTATTTTTTCATGAAATGGAAAATAATAACATCTTTTAGCCAATTTGCTTCCTCATTTGCTAGTGCTAAGAAAACTAGCTTAGCCTTCATAGTTGAAGCAGCAATTATAGTTTTTTTATTTTACTTCCAACATATAGCACTACCTCCCATAGTAAAGATATAACATGTGGTAGAGAAAGAATCAGTCACCTGACAAGGTGTTCCAGTCTGCAACACAAAAACATTCAAGTATTGCAATATGTTTTTCATAAAGCAAATCATATTTTTTTTGGTGTATCTCATAACTCTATCTATGGCATGCCAATGATCTTTACTAGGCTTCTAAGTAAACTTGCTTAAGACTCCTATTGCATATGCAATGTCTGGCCTAGTATAATTAGTTGCATAACGCAAATTTCCAATTGTACTAGTATATTCTTTTTCACTAAAATCTGCTTATCACTATCAATAGGAAATAAGTAAATACTAGAACCAAAGAAGTAACTATGTGCTTGCAATCAACATAATTATATTTGTGCAATATTTTCTCAATAGAATGTGATTGATCAAACAATATGCCATCACTATATTTTGTGATCTTATTTCCCAAACAAAATTTTCTTCCCCCAAATCTTAATGCCAAAATATTTTTAAGAAAATTTTTCCTTTCTTGAACAACTTGCAAGTTAGAGCAAATATCAACATATGATCCACATAAAGGTAAACAATAACATATGAACTTTCAAAATATTTATAGTTTATGCATTTATCATACTCATTTGAAGGAAATCCATTTTCAATCATGCAAGAATCAAAATTTTCATGCCGCATTTTGGGTGTTTTTTTGAAGCCATAATTGACTTTTTGAGCTTGGACACTTTGTTTTCTTCTTCAAGCTGAATGAACCCCTCAGGTCGGTCCATATAAATTTCTTCTCCTAAATCTCTGTTCAAAAGTGCAGTTTTAACACCCATTTGATTAATAGGTAAATAATATTTTGCAACAATAGCAATCAAAGTCTAATGGATGTAATTCTAGTAACAAGAGAAAAAGTATCAAAAAAATACTTAAGGTCTTTCTTTTGTGTAAAACCTTTTGGAACTAGTCTAGCTTTATATTTATATGGTTCCATCTAATTTTAACTTATTTTTGAGGATCCATTTACAACCAATTGTTTCAYACCCTAGAGATAGATCAACTAGCTGATACATTGATTTTATATCTAGATTATACRRTATTTTAATAGTTTAATTCAATAKAATTCTAGATGTAATTGTAGATTATGGGGTAAATAATCATTATGCATCATTTCGATTTTGTAGKAAATGATTTGTAATAATAGARGTGRAAGCGGAAACAAAGTCAACAAAACTTACATAGATGGATGGAGCATGGGAAGAGCTTTGACATGGATTGACTCAATCCRGAAGTCATTTGGGCCCTGAACATTCCAAAGCAACRTTGGTATATCAAATTGGCATAGTTCAAGRGAAAAACTTTAATTTCCTTCAAACTAAAGGGAATCTGGTGCKGAGTTYTGGAYSAAACTGGCTCTTAATGYAGAGGAACTTGGAACCAAAAAGAATTGATGAATCCGGTGCYGATTTTAWCCYAAATCGGTRTCGATTYAGTGCGAACAGCAAAATGCAAAATTAAACCTGCACCTAGTAGAGTATGGAACCAAYTYTGGCTCRACATTAAARAGACYAGTTACATGAACTRTAACACACTTCCCCAGCTGAATCTCACGCTGGTTTGATGAATCTAATGGGGCTTTAAGATTGTGTCACGATTTTGGATGATTTTTGGGCAATGTAGGAATGTTTCACAGGTTTTTTACCCAGTGAAGGACTCTAAATGCTATAAAACATCCCCTTGACTTTCAAAAAGAGAACTCTTCAACATTGGACGTTGAAGAACATATTGGAACACTTAAAAAGAGCCTTATAGAAGTAAATAGTTATGTTATTGAATTAGACRTTTTCCATATTTGGTATATCGATGTTTGTTGAAGCCTTGTTATCATTCTCAATGTTCGATTGTATGAATGCCAATCCTTCAGTTGTTTCAAACATTGCTTAAGGTAATTAGAGATAACACTTTTGCAATTAGGTTAAATTATAAGTTCCTTGAACTACATGTGAAATAGAGATATATTCACATAGTTTTCAATCTTTGAGAGCAATATGTTTAATGCTTTTTTTTAGGCTAAATTAAGCATAGAGAGGTAGTTTAATTACTTAAGAGAAATAGGTTGTTTATATCTTGAGAAAGTATATTCGATATTCATGGGTTTGGTTGGTCAATACTTGATATATTGATTTGGAAACATCGATTAGATAACATAGTTGAAGAATAAGTAAACTCACATGTCTTAGACCTTTTATCAATTGATTTTCTTTCTAAATGGTTTTGTGTGATCATCTAAGGTTAATTAGGATTTTCTTAGTTAGTTAATTCTCATCACAATTAATTGGTTGGCTAGATAAATTTTAGGACTTAATTCTATGTGGGATTGATATCTTTTTATATTACGTGATACAACCTAGTGCACTTGCTAGAAATTATAATATCAAGCTTTTGGAGCCGTTGCCGGGGAATTAATATATTGATATGATTTTTCATAATTTTGGCTTTAATTTAGCTATTTTATTTTGCTCAATAAAGAATGGAATTAATATTCATTCATTCTTCCTTTTTTTTTTTTTTTTTCAAGTTTGAGTTCTTTTAGAGTATGTCTCGTTATCGTCCTACTAAATTACTACCATGAAATCAATAAAACTTGTAGAAAAAATACCAAAGAGGTGAAAGCAAGGAAGAAAGAAATTAGTAAGATGGAACAAGTACCTCCTCCTAATCCACCTCGGGGTCATGAACAAAATGGCAATAATCAGAACATTGTTCCCCCCGAACAAGACATTTCAATCTTGTGGCCATTACGGGATTATGTTATTCCATGAATGATGGGGCTAAATTTAGTATTCAATGACTAGCAGGGCTGTTAATACTTTTGAAATGAAGCTAGCTAATATCTAGATGATTCAGAATTTTTGTGCAGTTTGCTGGACTCGATAGTGAGAACTCTAATACTCACATCTAAAACTTTTTGAAGATTCTTGTAATCTTCAAGTACAATGGAGTTAGTGCATATGCTATTAGACTAACCCTTTCTTCTTTCGTAGAGCGAAAGACTGGTTAAATTCTCTGCCACCAAGGAGTGTCACTACATGGGATCATTTGGCTACCAAGTTTCTCAGTAAATACTTTCCTCCTACAAGGAATCTCTACCTTTGCTCAGTTTGATAGTGAATCACTCTATGAGGCATGGGAGAGATTCAATGATATAATTCACAAATGTCCACATTATGACCTACAGCAATGAATAGTAGTCCACACTTTTTACAATGGTGTGACTCCAACTATTAAGACTATGTTAGATGCAGCTGCAGGAGGAAGCTTGATTTCTAAGGATCAAAACGAGGCATATGAGATTATTGATACCATGGCCACCAACAATTATCAGTCATCAGCCAAATATCAACCAAATAGGGTTGCTGGGTATTGGAGTTRGATCCTATTACTCAATTATCTGCCTAAATGGTGGATCTAACTAAGCAGGTAGATAGTTTGAATTTTTATGRGGTATCATGTACTACTTGTGGAGGAGGTCGTGCTAAGGTTGATTGGCCATCCTTTGTGAAAGTTGATCCATCATTGGATCAAGCTCATTATGTCAAAAATAATATATCCAATTTCAACCTCTTTTCAAATACTTACAATCCAAATTTGAGAAGTCATCCAAACTTGTCACGAAGAAACAATCAAAAAGGGGAAAGGAATACATCTTTGGGATATATCAACCTCCCACTCAATAAAGGAAATCTAAATTGGAGGATCTCATGACTAAGTTCATAGAAAGCACCGAGCAAAGATTTCAAGGCCAAGAGACCTCAATAAAGAATCAGGATGCCTCCATCAGAAATTTGTAGATGCAAGTGGGGTAAATTGCGAATCTTTTATCTAGTCACTCCAAAGGTGCTTTTCCAAGTACAATTGAGAAGAATCCTAGAAAGCACGTTTAGGTAATTATCTTGAGAAGTGGAAAGGAGCTCCAGGAAATGCCACAAAAGGAGAAAATTGGGAAGGAATTTGATAGCAAAGTTGTCGACAGGGATGATGAGTCGACAGGGATGATGAGCCAATTTCTAAATAGGAGGGTTCTAAACTTCATTGTTCTCCTAAATCATATGTTCCTCCCAYACCCTATCCCCAAAGGCTTAAACAACACAATTTGGATAGACAAATTTCTAAATTTTTTTAATGTGTTTAAAAAGTTCCATATTAACATTCCCTTTGTAAATGCATTGGGAAAARTACCTAGCTATACAAATTTTTTGAAGGACATTTTATCTGATAAAAGGAAGTCGAAGGAACATTAGATCATTATGCTTAATGAGGAGTGTGCAATAATTTTACAACAAAAAGCTCAAGGATCCAGGGAGTTTTACTTTTCCCTGCAATATTTGTCATTTATAATTTGGTAAAGCTTTATGTGATTTAGGRGCTAGTGTAAATTTGATGCCCTTGTCTATCTTTAAAAAGAGATGGGAGAAATGTTGAATAAAAATGTTAGGAAAAAGGGGAGAAATTTTCTTGTTTATCATACTTTACACGTCATTTACATAAGTTATCTACTTGTTTTGATATATCCTTTCATTTGATACCCAAATCCCTTGACCTAACATTACAAGATGAAAATTCCTACCTAATCTTGGTTGATTTGCTTTATTTTGATTAGTGGAGAATTGTATGAAGAGTAAGCCGATGGGGTGACCAAGTTATTACTTTGTCAATAACTCATAGTCAATGAACTGTTTTGCTTCTCATGATATTTAGAATAATTTTAAAACACACACACTTGGTGCATTGATAGATGTTGATATGTGAGTTACTTATATCTCTATGATATGTTAATTTTGATGATTAATAGGGCATTGTGGTTTGTCTTGGTTGCTTTATTTTTTTCTCGTGCCTTTCGGGCTTCCATTTCTTGTGTTGCTTAGGATAAGAAATAGTCTAAATATAGGGGATTGGGGTTGATACATTAGTTTTATATCTAGATCATAGGGTGTTTAATAGTTAAGTCATTATAATTCTAGATGTAATTATGGTTTATTAGGTAAATACTTCATTATGTATCATTTCAGTTTTTTAGGAAAGGATTTTTGATTAATAGATGTGAAAATGGAAACAAAACTCAACAAATCCTACATAGATGAATGAAGATAGAAAGAGCTTCAAAACTCACCTGGTTTGACCCAATTCAAATGTTGATTAGTCCCCTAACTGTCCAAACCAGGGCAGGTTCAAGAGAAAACCTTCAATTCCCGTCAAACCAAAGGGTATCTGGTGCTGATTTTTGGATCCAATTGGYAGCTGATATGGAAAAAGTTGGAAYCGAAGACAATTCACGAATCTAGTGTCGATTTGGACCCGAACCARCACCGGTTGTATATGAACARAAGAAATGAATTAAACCGGTGCCAAAAAGACTATGGAATTGGCGCTAGTTCGACACTAACGAGGCCAGTTCTTAATWGKGTTGGATCCTTTCTAGAACCATAACATGCCTCTCGAGCTAAATCTGATGCAAGTATGATGAATTTATTGCAATTTTATGATTGCATTGTGATTTTGKATGATTTTTGGGCARTTTAGAAAAGTTCCGYACGTTGTTTACYCAATAAAGGACTTTAGATGCTATAAAACATCCCCTTGACTCCTAGAAAGTGAAATCTTCATCTTTGGACCTTGGAGAACACATTGGAACACTTAAAATGAGCCTTTTGGAAGGAAAATAAGACCCAAAGATTGAAGATTGATCGAGCTTATTGTCTTTCGTAATGTTTTTCTATCTCAATCTTCAATTTGCATTTTCTTTTATTCGAATCAATATGAACTAGGTCTTTTGTCTAAGACCATGATGTAACCTTTGCATATACTACGTTACTGAATTAGACGTTTTTCATATTYAGTATATGAATGTTTATTGAATCTTTGTATTATTCTTAATGTTCGATTGTATGACTGGCCATCTTGTAATTATTTCAAACATTGCTTAAGGCAATTAGAGATAACACTTTTGCAATAGGTTAAATTACATGTGAAATTGAGATATGTTTAGATGGTTTGTGCAATCTTTGAGAACCATGTGTTTAATGTGTTTTTCTAGGTCAAATTAAGCATAGAGATATAGCTTAATTACTTAGAGAAATAGGTTGTTCATATCATGAGAAAGTATATTCAATAGTCATGGTTTGGTTGGTCAATACTCGATATATTGATTTGGAATTGTCAGTTATATAGCACAGTTGAAGAGTAGGTGAACTTGTATATCTTGGACCTTTTACCCGTTGATTTTTTCTTTTTTCCTAAATAGTTGTGTGATCACTAGGGCTAATTAGGATTTTCTTAGTTAGTTAATTTTGATCTCAATTAACTGATTGGCTGGATAAAGTCTAGGACTACAAGTGGATGATAATTAGGATTTAATTCTCTGTGGGATCGATATCCTTTTATATTACGTGATACAACCTAGTATACTTGTTTGGAATTCTCGTATCACTAAYTTTCATGTAGTAGTAGTCAAAGATTCCATCTCATCATTTCCAGCTTCTTTTCAAAGAACAACATCTCTTGAGGACAAAGCCTCTTGAATAGTCATAGAGATTTCAATATTATAGAAAAAGTAACCAGAACTAGAATCTTTTTTGTTCTACCTCTTTTACTCATAGGTTGAAAAGTAGTATTATTTGGAAATTTTGAGGAAGGATTTTTTTTCTTTTTCTGCAAAAGATATTTTGAAGAAATTAACTATTGAGTTTTTTTGTTCTTAAAAAAACATTTTGACCCCCCACTATCCTAGACTTAGAAAGTAATTGTCTTCATGAAAGATAGTATCATTGAATTGAAAATTTCTATTATGCTCAGAATTAAAAAAAATTGTAAGTTGTATCGGGTTTAGCATAACCAAGTTTTGTAGATACATTTTTAATATTGATGTATGTATATGAATATACATTATCTTATTACATTCTAACTATAGGGTATGCTCGTA
>MEJB01000071.1:1350775-1415716 GCA_001752375.1 Rhazya stricta
AATCAAAATGTATGCTAGTCTAATTGGAATTTTGTGTTATACAACTGATTGTATTAGGACTGGCATTACATATGCAATAGGAGTTTTAAGTAAGTCTACTAGTAAGCCGAGTAAAGAATATTGGCATGCCATGGAGAGAGTTATGAGATATTTGGTTGTCACAAAAAGTTATGGTTTTGTTTTATGGAAAACATCCTGTGGTACTTGAAGGTTTTTGTGATACAGATTGGAACACCTTTTCAGGTGATTCTTTCTCCACTATCGGCTATATCTTTACTATGAGAGGTGGTGTCATATGTTGAAAGTCTAAGAAACAAACTATAATATTGCTAACTCTACTATGGATGCTAAACTAGTTGCCTTAGCATCAACAAGTGAGGAAGCAAATTTGTTAAGGAACTTATTATTTGACATTCCATTTCTTGAAAAAATAGTCCCTTTTGCCTTAATTCATTGTGATAGCATTGCAGTAATTGGTAGAGTTAAAAATCGGTTCTATAACTATAAATCCARATCTATAGAAGGAAGCATAATATCATAAGATCRTTTTGAATAATAGTGTCATTAATATAGAGTATGTAAAGACTCATCAYAAACTCGCAAATCCATTAACCAAGGCCTTTGCAAGATATATAATCTGGAGTACATCGAGGGGAATAGGTTTAAAGCCTAAAAGTTCATGATCTATGTATAAGGATATCTAACCYAAGGACCAAAGATCTTGTAATTGTTTCCAATGGGAAAAACAAATCATATGATGGAGTAAGAGAATCATATATTTTTCGTGCTCATTCCTATAGTGTAAGTGTATTATCCTGTAACGCTTAGAGAGTTGAATTATTAAACTAAAATTTGTAGCACTTTATGAGCAGGGTGTTTATAGTTATAGGAACACTCTTGACAGATTTCACCTATGTGAGTGTGATAGTGATGTCGCTTTATATGAAAATTTGGGTTATTTTTTCAAAATTACTCATGAAATAGGAAAGCTCAAGACTACAATGTGCCAACTATGGAAGTTCAAATTTCTAGCACCTAGATTATTATGTGTCAGCAATGATTCTCTCTTTTGCTTATTTGGTCAATTCAATGTTCAACACATTTTAGCTATGAAGAGTAGAAGATTGTTTAACTAAATGAAAGTTCAATGCAGAGCAGACCTTCATTATCATTTTTGCATCATTATCAAAAATGAGTTGGGATTATTGTAGATACATTTTTAATATTGATGCATATACATGAATATACTTTACCTTTTTACATTGGAAGTATAGGGTATGTTCATAGTTTTTCTCTTAACACTTTGTTAAGATGAATGAACTAAAATTGAAGGTCATATATATCCATTAGATTATAAAATCATATTTATTTGCTTCTAAGGTTATATCAACTTGATTCATGGTCATTTCCTTAGAGTTTCATTGTCTATAAATACGTTATACTATAGTCTTGTTGTAAGATTACGCATTATCATTGTTAGCACACATTGAGAGTGAAAAATCAACTTTMTAAAGGTGTTCTTTTTGTGGAGATTGAGCTATAACAATTTATGCATAATTGTTGAAGCTATATAACAACTGTAGGGTTGTAGGGTTGTTGCATCTTGGAGGAGACAAACAACGGTCAATCTCTTGGTTCTTGAAGACTTGATGATCGTAGAGGGCTTGAATCTCTTCCAAAAGAGCGAGCGAAATATCTATCTTCAACCTTATCTTACAAGTTTTTTTCATTCAACAACCTATTACTTCCGTAACACCAAGAAGATTTTTGAAATTTGAAAATCATAATCGGAAGATGCACGATGGGCTTTTCTAGTCCTCAAACGTTTATAAAATATTGTTCTCATTATCAATTTCTTCATTTTTTAAAAAGAAAAAAATAGCTATAAACTTTCTAAGATTCCCATGATCCCAGAGGTCATTCTTGCCACATTTTAAAGGCTATAATTATATTCAATGACCATTTTCTCAAAACACCAAAATGATAGATAACGGGAACTGGCTGTGTGTCTAACAAAACTTCAGTCTCTTGAGGTCAATTTAAAAATATATTATTTTTATTTTTTAAAATGTGTCATCATAAATAAATTTATAGTGTACGTGACTTCGTATCACAGAGGATATAACTTGTATGTTGACAATAAATTAATATTCACCCATTATAAAGATATTTGTTAAGATAAGATAAAATAAAWAGATGAAAGAAAATATAAATTAGTTTGAAATTACTATAAAAAAAGAAAAGAAAATAATACTAATGATATGGAAAGAAGAAGATAAGATGAGATAAAAGAGATTTATTTATATGTCGAATGATATTAATTTCAAATTAAATAAAAATAAAGATAAAAATATTTAATAAATATTTTAATACATAAAGTACGAGACCCTGTTATAAAAAATTCAATTTATAACGTAATTTCAACACTCGAGGAAGTAATTTAAATATTAAGAAATGAATACAGAACTTGAACTAATGTTTTATTATTTAAATGAGGATTTACATCTCCGATTTGTTTTCTTCTGAAGAAGACCATCTCCGATTCTATGAGTATGCGAACATGACGACTGAATCATGGATGCAACGGAACTGACGTTTCATTAAAGAGACTCCGTAGATAGCGGGTTTGACGCCCTCTGCCTTGTCATGATCAGCTGAGGCAACGGACCGTGTTACTGTGGATTCTGGAAAGATGGGTTCTTCATCCTCCGTGCAGACGGAATAGAGAAGATGATAAGAGGGGTTGAAGATGAATTCCAGTCAGCAATTTTTATTGTGCTGGCAAACACGTCTGATCTGCCTTATCACTCTGATTCCACGTCATTTACCAGATCAAAAAGTAATTGGAAATTGGATGAAGTCAACTAAATAAACAAAGTTTCTTCGACGGCGAAACACGACCTTAAATATCAACGTACCTTGACCAACACGGAGAGCAGCGCCAACATATGCATACCTGCGTCCTCAGACCACGTTTCTAATAGTAATTCTTTTCCTTTTAGTAATTCTCAACATTCGGTGAGCTATTTTATCTCCAAAAAAAAAAAATTAGGTGAGCTATAAAGTAATTCAATGGTTGCTTGCGAACTCCATTATTCTTAATACCTTATATGTGATCAAATATTATTTTGAATTTTGATACTAAATTAAATATAAGCATTCAATTTTAAACGAAAGGAATACGGATGGCCAGTTCATTTATTATTTACTAAATTATTAATTTGAACGGTATTAATAAAGTATTCTTTTTTCTTCAAAACATGAACTTCTACCTTGTAATATATATGCAATAAATTGACTCTTGTAGAAAGAAAATGTACTAATGATGAACATATGGCCCTTTTCACGTAATGTTTCTCAACGAGAAAATTATGAAGTCAACCCATGATTAGAGCCACAAAATTTATCTTCCTTTTACATTGACAAATTAACGCTAGAGCAAACAAGAAGTTAAGAATTTTCTTGTAATTTCTTAACAGAATTAGCAAAGCTTTTAGGAATGTTTCTCCGTTTAAATTTCTTGGCAACATCCTTCAAAGTTCCCCACTTCTTATTCCGAATTTCTCGGCAGTATCCGTTTCTATATGAGATACTCAGAACACGTTTTCGGACTTTTCATGATTTTTACATGGTATATATAGCAGACTCAAATGTCGAACTCTCTTCAAAAGAGATCGAAGAACATATTTTGCCTTCCTTCGGTTAAATAAAACCATTTTTTGTCTTCATCAATATCTGATTTTTATGTTTGCTTTTTAGTATGTCCTTTTTGAATCCGGATGACCTTCACAAAATGTTCACCAAGCTTGACAAAAACGGAGATGGCAAAATAAGCGTTGATCAACTCAAGTGGCTACTAGAGACAATCGGCTTCAGCACAACCTTAGATGAGCTACAACCTTTGTTGGGACGATCAACAAGACTCGACTCGATCGATTTTTTCATTTTCTATGATGTTATTGTCAAGAATGAAAATATTAGCAGAAGCAAAGAAAATGAGATCAGCAACTCAGATGGAGATCTTGCAGAGGCTTTCAAGTTGTTCGATTTGAATGGCGATGGATTCATATCTAGTGATGAACTTCAGAGCGTTTTATCGAGATTTGGATTGTGGGATGAACAAGAAGGCC
Source organism: Rhazya stricta (assembly GCA_001752375.1). Lineage (NCBI taxonomy): Eukaryota > Viridiplantae > Streptophyta > Magnoliopsida > Gentianales > Apocynaceae > Rhazya > Rhazya stricta. The sequence continues at coordinate 1,354,906 of MEJB01000071.1, forward strand.
GGGATTGTAGAAGTATGATTAAGGTGTACGATACAAATTCGGATGGATTGCTTGATTATGAAGAATTCAAGATTATGATGTCAGTTTCCAGTTCTTGAATTTCTTTCCTGTGCTTGGCGAGAAGATAATGATTGCATTGTTTGAAAGATTTTTTCTGGGGACCTTTATTTAAATTGCGAAGATGAGAGGGATGTTTGTACAAAGCAGTTCAGGGATCAGTCTCAATTTCATTGTTTTGTTTCTTCTTCTTTCATTTTTCTTTACATTTCTGTTCTTCTTCACTTCTATGAAKCATACTATGAGAAATCCGGTAAAAAACACTACTCTTTGTTTAGAAAATTCTATGCACTAACTATTAACTATGAGATTTTGAAGGGGGACATCTAGAAAGAGGTACTTTGAAATCAAACTATAACGTTACATTACGTATTAGTATATTGAAAAGCGACTGTAAAACAAGGCAAGTGTTGCATTAGAATGCCGGGCATTAGGCAAGATTTCAAGGGTTTGACTTTGGAACTGATTCCTGGAAACTTCGGTCCTGCACCATTTTCAACACCAGTATATGGGAGATTTCGGACTTGTTTACAACTAAACTACGGAGAGCGTTTCGCATGTGGAGTTGAAAACAGTAGAAGAATCAAAGATAGCACGCTCTCTAGGACATTTTGAATTGGTTTTCTGCTGTTATGTCCCCATTATTAATGTTGACCGAACAGCGTAAATTTGGTTGCTATATAGAGAGAAAATTTTATGTATTTATGTTGCTAAGCAAATTTTCCAGATCACGAGCAAATGAAGAATTAGCCTTTACAGATCGATTGGCACGAGAATAAGTTCAAGCGCCTACGAGATACAGCCGATCAATCCGTTTACTAAGATGAATGCAATGAAATAGAATAAAGAAAAGATATATTAAGGCACAAGAGCATATGCCATAAAAAATCTGTAGGAAACTTAGTAACCAAAGATGTAAAAACGAGCTTCAAAACCCAATATAGTGACAAATAAAAGATCAGAGATAATAGAAAATAAGATCTATTTAGAGTCTACAAATTATGTAATACGATGACAAGTTTCTTCAAACCTAATATGTTTGTTCAGCAAATCACGGGATAGCAAATCTAGGTATCCAAGTTCAACCTCAAACACATGCCAACTGATTAGTATTAAGAATCAGCAATGTAATATTCAAATAGTAAAAGAACAAGAAATAGAGGCAAGTAAAGACCTCTATGCTTAAGTCTAATCCGCTTCCCTTTCGAAATTATATCCTCAGTGTAGGGGGTTGACGAACGTCGACTCCTAGCATTCGACGGTTGAACCCATCAATAATTTGCACACGATCATTGGACCCTACGAGAAATATAAAAAATGCAGCTTAAGAATTTTCAAAAAAACAACAAGGAAAGTTAAGAGAAGATGAATTTTAAGCTGATATAAGTTTCTTTATAGCAACCTAATCAAACCTCTAGTATTTATAGATCATTAAGAAAACGCATTGGAGAGATTTAATCAATTATTGAGTTAACTCATCTGTTACGCATAAAATGAAGCTACTGGCGTTAAGGTCTGCAACAAAGAAGAGCAAGTCTTATGGTTTCCAAGCCAAAGCAGTTCAATTTCTTAAGCCAAAACAACTTATTTTAAAGATGCCGAGATTTATTTGTTGAACAAGATTAAAATACTTTGAGATGAACGGAGACATACGTCTCAACAGTTGGTTATTGAGTCCGTGTTTGATTCAACTCCACACCCTCGAGTCTTATTCGAGTGTTCTCCAGTAGATCAAACCAAGGTTGCAGYACTAGAGAAAAAAATTCTAATTTATACGTTTTTCTATCCGRTGAATGGTCTATAGGAGTCTAAGACCACTTTTGATATACCTAAGGTTTGAAGTCTGAAAAGTAATATATTTTCTAAACGATGAAGATTTATCTTGTAATGCCTGAATTTAACTATTTAATTTGATAATCCGATATGCAATATCATAATATATTAAGTTAAAATATTATTACTTAAAATTTATAGAAGAAATTAAGAAACAAGTAACATATTAAGACATTGCAAAATTACATTATCAAATGATCTTTAATCTAATAAGTACTTAATTCGTTCAATTTTAATTRTTGAATCGGGTTATCAAACAAGGCCTACGAGACTAATAATGAGGAACAATTACCTAGATAAGTCAAGGTGATTACAACCAYCTCTTATCCTTTAACTTATTCTTTTACTATTTTACATTTCTAATGCAATTTAATTGACCCATAAACCGAAGGGATCTGACTGGACCCAATTAAACTGAGCTTCACCAAATAAATTTATTAAGCAAGTTCTATTCCACTAAAAGAAAATGATTTCACTCTAATCTAATTGAAATTATTGAGTCATAATTACATTCTTTTTATATATCAACCTTACGTGTTAACCCCATCGTCAACTGGAGTATTCCAAACAAGGTAAATTGACCAAGATATCTCTCGTTGAAATATTTATTAATCATTTATTCTCATCTTCTATTTACCATATGATCAAATCACATATTTAATTTGACAATCACTATCAAATTACTGAGGTCGGGTTTAAAGTATCTTTAAGAAGAACTAATGAAGATATGACCATTGCTATTAAAATGTTATGCGTTCCATATTGCAGATACAAATTATTGCAAATATCATCGTTTTCTTGGCCACCCGATTGAGAAATGATTCATCTTTAAGGATAAAGTCATGGAATTGGCTCGTAAAGGAAGCATTTTGCTAGAAGAAGAAAGAGTGGCTGCTAAACAAATAAGCATTATACCAGACATTTTCTCCTCCAAATCTACTAATGAAAATGCGGTAGATGTCTCATGATCTCTTGAATGCTTTGCTGAGATCAAATTTCGGYAGTTCGACGTGATGAAGTTCAAYGAAAAGCCCTCACCTAAATCTTCTTGCAAATCAAGTAACCAAGTGACATATATGGTTGCAAAGCCATCTGAAAATATTGAAGCTGGCAAAGCTGATGATTCTGATTCTGAAGGCTAGGCAATTGTAAAATGCCAAAAAAATCATGAAAAGAAATTTGTAAATAGAAAATTCATTCAAAGAAACAAAGCAATTAAAAGGAATGTAGCTAAGCTAAATAAGGTTATTTGTAAAAAAGTCACCAACAAATCAAAGGGTTYATCATCCCTAAGTACCGACGCTCAATTACATTAGGAGAGTACTTTCCAAGAACATTAACTGACAATCTTGAAGTTGTSTCCTATTTTATTATAGATAAAATGGAAATAAATAATTCCGGCCCTTACTTTCCAAAGATTCAGTTCAAGAGGATTGGTCTATACAAGCCACGAGATGYATTTCAAATTCAGTTACATGTATGATGGCCATAATTTTCAATGATGATGATTTCTTGCTGGTTTCAAAACTTCATAACAGACCTCTATTCGTATCAGGCTATGCACAAGAAAAGAAGATAAATTGAATATTGCTAAATGGAGGTTCAGCATTCAACATCCTTTGGTTGAGCATATTAAAAGAACATAGGATTTCCTTAGAAGAACTCTCTCAAAATCGTCTCATGATCCAAGGCTTTAATCAAGGAGGTCAAAGAACATTGGGCACCATTCAAGTAGACTTTCTAACTGATGATATGTCATCGAGTTTTTTACTCCATGTGATCGATTCCAAAACCTCCTACAATATGTTGTCTGGAAGACCTTGGCTTCATGACAATAGGGTTGTACCCTCAGCACTCCACCTTCAAATACATCAATAATGGTGCTGTGAAGAAGGTGATTGTCAACGACAAACCCTTCACGAAGGCAGAAGCATATATTGTAAATGTAAAATTTTACCTTCATGGGAAAAACATATCGTTTGGCGAAAGTTAGATAGCCGCAGAGAAACAAATTCATGGTACGGTGATATTGTTCCCAAATCCCAACCTTTCTTTAAGGAAGAACTTCAATATTCTGTGAAATTCATGGGCAATGCAGAAAGCGATAAGTCAAAAGTACAACATATTCAAGTACCCACCGTCCTCCGTTATACTCCAAAAACTATGAGAAAGAAAGGCCAGTCCCTTTTTACTAAAGTCAAATCTCTACAAGTATTTACTGTGCCTTTGACTAAAATTGAGGTGTTGAAGCAATCAAAGCCCATTTTGAGGGGTTTTGCATGACATGAGAAAGGACCAATAGTGGAGCATGGTTCATTACTATCCAAAAAAACTGAAGAGGGCTTCAATCCTAATGCATACAAACTTCTAGCTAAATCTAGATATGATCCACGAAGTCAAAGTACCTTACGAAGACTTATTCTTGAGTCAAAACGTCTTGTCACGTACGGTGTTCTAGAAGGTTCCGGAATGCTCAAGGAGGAGCTAGAACATCTCAGAGCACTCTAAAATACTCCGAAAGAGTATGGTGCTGCTCGAAATAATTCGAAACATCCCGGAGGACCCTAGAAGATTCTAGAACATCCTAGGACCTCTCTAGGATGTGGTAAAAGGTTCTAGACTGCCTAAGAATCCTTGGAAAGCTTGTATATACTTGTAGATCATTTTAGAACCATATAGAGTAGCGTAGGAGTTGTAGGAACACTCTAGAATTCTCTTGTATATTCCTTGAAGCTAGGCCACTCTAGAACCTTCTCAAGAGGAGCTGGAAGGCCAAGCCTACTACTATAAATAGGAGTRGAGCTCATTTGCTCCAACCATCAATCAATCAATCAATCCAAGGAAAACAAGTTCTCTTGTAAAGTTCTCCCAAAAGCTCTCTCAATACAAAACCCTCTTCCACCCTTCTCAAAGTTTTCTTAATATCAAACCTTCATATCTTGAAGCCTTAACAACCTTTAAGAAGTGCAGTAAGCCTGACTTAGTCTTGAGCAAGCTAAGTGGCACACGGTTCTTGACTAGTAAAAGAGTCGACCCGTGACAGTCTGGCTTGAATGAGACATAGAAGATGCTAAAATAAAATGAGTATTCTATAGAAAGTTTGTGTGTGGCCATTGGATTCAAGCAACCTACACCTGTGTGCTTAAAAATAAAGTGGATAAGCAATTGCTATACCTCGGTGGAAGATGAATGTTCGGCGGTGGGCCACAAGTCAGTTTTTGATCGATTAAGGAAAGTAAATTCTCATACCTCAGTTTTGAGTGGCTGGAACCCTAAGAAAGAAGATCAAATGGATTCTCCTTCAAAAAACTAGAAGTAGACAAATAATCCAAGCCAATTCAAAAGGTTGAAAAGCCTCATATGCGGAGATCGATGCAAATGAATATCAAAGAAGAATACCTTCCATGATGAGGAGGAAAAATATATTTCTCATGAATTACGGCAACATTCTCAAAGCTAAACTGAAAACCATAGTTCATACAAGGTGAAAGTGAGAAAAATGAAGAAAGTGTTGGCTCGTCTTACCATATTAGCATTATTGATGAACATATTGATGAAGAAGACACTAAAGAAGCACCTCATGTACTTAAGGAAGGCATGAAAGCCACTGTGAATGAGTTAAAAGATGCTACATTGGGCACTGAAGAAGATCAATGCCTAATCTACATAAGTGCTCTATTATCTCCAAAAGAGAGTGAAGTGTATACCCAACTTCTGCAAGAATTCAAGAATGTATTTGCTTGGATAATAAAGAAATGCTAAGTTCAGACCCAAAGATTACAGTTCATCATCTAGCCATCAAACGAGGAGCCAGATCAGTAAAGTAGGGATAAAGGCATTTTCACCTTGAGGTGATTCCTTAAATCAAAGCGGAAGTCAACAAGCTCATTGAGGCAGGATACATCCGAGAGCTCAAGCATTGTACCTGTAAGAAAGAAGAATGGCCAAATCCGAGTATGCGTTGACTTCAGAGACCTAAACAATGCTTTTCCAAAGGATGTCCCTCCTATCACCAAACTCATGGTTGATGCAACCACTGGATATGAGGCATTGTCTTTCATGGATGAGTCATCTGGCTATAATCAAATACAAATGGAGACAAGGGATGAAAAACGACAAGGGACAAAGAGATAACTGCTTTTTGCACTCCCAAGAGTATTTATTGCTACAAAGTGATACAATTCGATTTGAAAAATGCATAAGTGACATACGAACGAGCAATGAAAAAAATATTCAATGACATGATCCACAAATATGTTGAATGTTATGTGGACAATCTAGTCTTGAAGTCACGAAAACAGGATGATCACTTAAAAGATCTGAGGAAAGTTTTTGAATGATTATGCCACTATCATTAGATGATGAATCCTTTAAAATGCACACTTGGAGTTGCTTCAGGAAAATTTTGGGGCTTCATTGTGTGCCAACACAGCTTTGAAATTGATCAGGCYAAAGTTGATGCCATATTGAGAATGCAGAGCCTTAGAACGTGCATGACATCCGAAGCTTACAAGGGGGTTGGCTTATTTTAGAAGATTCATCTCAAATCTTGCTAGCAAGGTCAACCATTCAGTCGATTGATGTGAAAAGCAATACCTTTTGAATGGCATGAAGCTTGTAACACTGCATTCCAGACATAAAAGCAGACATAGTGAAATCTCTCGCCCTGGCCACACCGGTACAAGGGAAGCCTCTATTGCTTTATATCTCCACCCAAGAATGTTCTATTGGAGCTTTGCATGCTCAAGAAAACAAGGAAGGGAAGGAAAATGCCTTTGTTACTTGAGTAACATTGACTCCAAATGAGTTGAAGTATTCAAATAAAAAAATTATGTTTGGCTCTTATTTGTGCGATCTAGAAGCTAAAACACTATTTTCAGGTTCATATGGTGCATCTCATTTCTTTTTTATTGCTTGGCAAGATGGTACTTGCACTTGGAATAGTTTAAAATAATTTATATCCCTCAAAAAGCTATGAAAAGGCAGGTTTTGGCAGATTTCTTGGTTGACCACCCCTTACCTGCCGAATGGGACTTGGACGATAATTTGTTAGATGAAGATGTTCTGTTGGTTGAAGTCTTACCTTTGTGCAAGATGCATTTTGATGGAGCAACTCATCGGAATGGAGCTAGAGCTGGAATAATCTTCATTACATCAGAAGGTGATGTTCTTCCATTTTCATTCTCCTTGACTCAATAATGTTCGAACAATATAGCCGAATATCAAGCTCTCATCCTTGGATTGGCAATAGCTATGGAAATGCAAAAGTTGCAACTTAAGCTCTATGGAGATTCGAAGCTGATAGTCAATCAAATCCTAGATGCCTATGAAGTGAAGAAACTTGAACTCTTTCCTTATGGCAAATATGCAAGATAAATAATTGAACAGTTGGGTGATGCAACGATAGAACATGTGCTCAGGAACGAAAACAAATAAAGAGTTGCTTTGGCGAAATTAACTTCTATCTTCTCATTACTGGATCCACAAAATCAAATTTCAATCTATCAAAATTGGTTGTGCCTCCTTTATCAAGAAATAAAGAAGATGATGAAGAAGAATATACAGATAGCACAATAAATTTTATCTCAGCCAGCGACATTGATCAGGAAGACTGACATCAACCAATTATTGATTACTTCTGTTATGGTATCCTGTTGAAGAACCACTTAGGAAAGTGACATCCGGTGATGGGCTCTGAGATTTGTGTACTTCTAACAAATTCTCTATAAGCATTCATCTGAAAGAGTTTTCATGTGTTGTTTAGGAGATGATGAGTCGATGTAAGCACTAGTAGAAGTTCATTCAGGTGTATGTGGAGCTCATCAATCCGGACCTAAAATGCATTTTCAGACTAAAATGATGGGATATTACTGGCCTACAATGGTGAATGATTGCCTAGAATAAGCCCGTAAATGTCAAGCTTGTCAAATTCACGGTAATTACATCCGTCAGCCACCAGAACCGTTGCACCCAACGATCGCATCTTGGCAATTCAATGCATGGGGGTTTGATATAGTTAGACCATTGCCAAAGTCATACATTGGACAGACATGTGTTCATCTTAGCAGCGACAGATTATTTCTCAAAATGTCTGAAGTTGTTGCATTAAGGGAGGTGAAAAAATAGAATGTCATTGACTTCATTCCCACAAATATCATATATCGCTATGGAGTCCCAAGATACATTATCACTGATAATGGTCGCAATAGTGCAATGACAAGACTTTATGAAAAATTTAACTTCAAGCAATACAACTCTTGGATGTATTATGCAGCTGCTAATGGATTAGTTGAAGCCTTTAACAAGACTCTTTGCAATCTACTGAAGAAAGTTATTAATAGGTTAAAAAGAGATTGGCATCTAAAAATCRGACAACCTCTATGGGCATGTCCAACAATATTTTGAACTCCAACACAAGCTATGCTATATGCATTGGTTTATGGTATCGAAGCTATTCTTCCTCTTGAACGTCAATTGCCTTCATTAAGAATAGCTGACCAAGAAAAGCTCACATCGAAGAAAATGCGTACTTCCATCTTAAGAGTTAGAAGCACTTGATGAAAGAAGGTTGGAAGCGCAACAACATTTCAAGTGTTATCAAGCCTGCATCTCAAGAGCCTTCAACAAGAAAGTTCCTCCTTGTTCTTTTCATGTAGGCAACATGGTGCTCGCAATTCGAAGGCCTCCTCAAAAGGTAAAGAAGCTTTCAGCAAAGTGAGATGGTCTATATGTTTTGCAAAAAATGTATTCAAGTGGTTTATACATGCTTCTTGAGAAAGATTAATTATGCGTTGGCCCCATCAGTGACAAGCATTTGAAGCACTTGTGTAAATTGCAAAACAAAAAAAAAATTCAAGATGCTCCTTGTGTACAAGCCAAAACTGCACRTGCTCCTTGATAAGAGTTAAAACTGTCTAAATGTCTCAAAAACATTTAAGATGCTCCTAACCTACATGAGTTAAAGCTGCATAAAGAACCCACTAAAAGTGTTAAATACGATGAAACTACTAAAGCACTCCAACAAGTCCAAGTTGGCACAAATGGATGYTCCAAGCCTGCATGAGCTAAAACTACGAAAAGTAACCACCAAAGGGCAGCCATGGCCACCGAGRAGGAAAATCGCTGAAATCTTCGCTGCGGCAAATCGGAGAGGAACAAAAGGGAGAAACCTTTTTYGATCACCAGTGCATGCTTTTTCCACTACAAATCTTCTAAAGCAGCTATCTGGAGACAGAGGTCGTCACCGCAAAACAAGTGGCAGAAGAGAGGAGGAGATCGGAGAAGATCAGGAGGCAAAAATCCTTCTTGGTCACCAATGCATGGTTCATCATTGCGAACTTTCGAAAGTGATCATCAGAAGTCGGTGGCCACCGCGAAACAGAATGCAGATGAARYGATGGCCACCACTACAACTTGAAAATGACATTGCAAATTGATTGGCAATGGAGACGATGGCATGCAGAGGAAACAAAACGAGCTACGACATCCAAGTCTGGATATCGATTTTGGTTTGGGTTTGGGCCAGTCTTGACCACTTTCTCCTGGCCCATAAAGCGAGATRGGCCACCGGTCTTGGGTYGGGGAACTGAAAATGGGCAGCCATAGTTTTGGCTACTTGTCCAGCTGGCCCCCAGAAGGAAAAAGAAAAAAGAAGAGGAAAATAGACCAAGCCAAAACAAAAAAAGAAAAAAAACACCTAAAGACTTGGGCCCCACACACCCAGCAAATAGAAAACAAAAAAAAAAAAAAAGAGAGGAAAAAAGGCAGCAACATAAACAAAACAAAAAATGAAGGGAGCAAATAGAAATTTAAAAAAAAATGTTGTAGAAGGAAAAAGAAAAAAAACAGCAGCAAAAGTGAAAAAAATAAGGGAAACAAAAGATAACAAGCAAGCAAAAAACAAAATCATCGAGTCTTGCCAAAAAAAAAAGAGTGTTCATGATAAAGAAAAAAATGGAAGTTTATCTTTCTTTATCTTTTTCTCGACAACTCTCGTTAAAATCTTTCTCGAAATTCTGTAAGAGAAAGGACAAATTCTACACCAACATAAGCAACTTATGTAAGTACTAGTAGGATGACTTWCTAAAGTAAGAAGAGACAAAAGACACAAAATGACTTACCAAAGTATTAAAGTTGGTGATGCAAAGAAAATAAGAGGGGAGAAACTCATTTAATTGGGATGTATATATATAGACAAAAGAAGAAGAGAGTTGTGTTAGGATTATGAAAACAAGTCTTATCACAACTCTAATATGCAAGATATATTTACATTATGATTCAAAAGAGAGAGTTGTGTTAGAATTAGGAAAACAAGTCTTATCACAACTCCAATGTGTATCGATAAGATATATCACACCTCCAATATGTATCCAATGTATAAGATATGTTTAGATTAGGATTTTGATTATCWAAAGTTCTAGCTCTGACATGTTTAGATTAGGATTTTGATTATCTGAACTTCTAGCCCAAGAAGATGGAGGAAGAAGAATACGCCCAACAAACTTAAGAAAAAGGGGCAAGCCCAACAAAATGAGGAAAAAAGGGGCAAGCCCAACAAATTGGCGGAAGAAAAATCCCACTACTTGAACAATGAAAGGGGTCCAGAATATCTTAAATACGGTCCAAGAAAAATAACTCAAGTTATTGAACCTACACTATTGACCCAAATGGCGTAAATTGAATTGCAACTTGTCCGCTCAAAAATCCGTCTCTGAGTTGTACCCGTGACCAAATTCCTGGGGGGAAATTGTAGATATAGAAACTTTATTAAATTAAATTCCCATAATCCATTTAAATAATTAAAAGTCAATTTTAAATATTCCCATTAAATTAGAAAGTATTTGGCATGTCAACCAATGAAATGATGACATGTGTCAAGGATGACAAGATTCAACCAATGAAAATCATGAATGAAGCATGGCGATTCAAGTGGCACCACGTCACTCCTAAATRTGGCTTCGAGCAATCAAGTTAATTCKCTTCGCCTATAAATAGAGGCCAAAGGACAAGAGGAATAGTTCTAGAAATTCATATCAAGGTCCACATTGAGAGAAGCTTAGAAGAAAGAGTACCAAATCTTTCTCAAATCCCAAGATCAAGCTACGAATCCCTCAGTAAATTCCAAAGAGAAGAATAACGGATTAAGTTCTTACCACAAGAATGTTTCAAAGATTGTAACACTTGTTTTATCAAGTTTATAAGATTAATACAATTGTTTCGCATTCCTTTTCATTTCTTATATTTTGCAGACGAGAGATTTGTGTAAACATATATATACAATTTAAACATTAATAAAATAAACAAAAAAATTCACAAGAAAAAGAAAAACTTCTAAAAAAAAACAAAACAAAAGGAAACTAGTTGGCAGCTCTACGCGGCTTGAATGCAGCTGGCTCAGTGGTTGCCAGACCTATTTTTTCTCCAACTCTAATAAGGATCTAATCCTTTTTATTTATAGCTATGTATTTTTATGGGTGTTATTAAACGTAACGATATAAAATTCATATTACACCTTCGTATATGGACCAAAATTCTTTCATTATTACCTAGGTCTTTTCCTCTCTAGACGCGTGTACTCTCAACTCSTACACTCTAATTTGAAATTTTGAAGTTGCAATTTTTTTCATCTCTCCAATTAAATGTTAGTATCATGCCGATGGATCTAAATATGTGGTTTTCTAAAAAACAATTATTTTTAAGAAAAATTATTTTTTTGGTCTTGAGGAGGACTACAGCCGGCGCGTAGAGCCTAGCGCCCGTGTAGGGACTCCCAGGGTAGTCCCATCACATTCTAGGCGGGACTCCTAGGGTTGTCCTATCATGTTCTAGGTGGGACTCCCTTAGGCTTTGACCAATAATTTTTTCKTTTTTTCATTTTAATTACATTRCTTGCTTTTCTTATTTAAATTTATAATCCTATTTTTAATGCTTTGATTTAATTCTTAATATTTTATATAATTTGTACTATTGTTGAGTTTAAGTTTTATKTCRTTTTATTTTTGAAAAATCATTTATCTAAAATTACATACGTCGTATTTATATTTGTTAATTAATGCATATGTTCATGTTATATTTAATTTACATCATGTTTATATTCTTTCTTTCTTCATGTAAAATTTTATACATTTTGAGTTAATTTTCCAATCAACTTCAGTTATGRATCCACCTTTTCAATCTGAATCGTTCAACCCGAATATCATATCGTTTAAGGTAAATTTTATTTAAAATTTAAAAAAATCAAATATGTTAGTTCATTTAAATTTTTAAATTTGTTATTAATTCATTTTGATATTTTCATTTAATTTGTTAAATGTGTTATTAATTTATTTTTAAATTTATATTTTGTTATTAATATGTTAAATATGTTATTAATCTATTTTCATATTTATGTTTTGTTATTAATTCATTTTATTATTGTTAATAGTATTATTTATGTTTTTTATTTAATTGTTAAATATATTATTACTTCATTTTTAATTTTCATTAGTACGTCATGTTTTATTGTTATTTCTTTAATATGTTAGTAAATCATTATGAATTTTCGATAAAATGTTATGTTTTAGTATTAATTGTCAATGTGTTATTAATTTATCTTTTTATTGTCTACAAGCATTACGTTTTTATTAATTATTAAATGTGTTTTTAATTAATTTTGTACAGTTAATAGTATGTTCATAGTTAATGTTATGTTTTCTTTTTTGTAGGATGAGTATACAGATTTTTCACATGTGGAAGAAGTAGTTTGGCCTGATTTCAATCATTATTTTGCTACTGATCAATTTTTTTTAGAACTGTATTGAGTTACTTAGATGGATTAAACAAGCTGGCAATCTTTTAAACATTTTCATGATTATCAAGGGTTCGAAGAAGGGGGATCTGCAAAGGAATGATAGTGTTTGGGTGTGTTGTGAGCAATCCAGCTCGTAGAGAGAAAATAAATCGAAATGAGTGAAACAAAGGTGTCGTATGATATGGACAAGAAATGTGGTTATTCTTTTGTGCTGAAAGGAGTTAAACATATTAGTGGCATATGGAGTTAGAGGTTCGAAGTGGTCATCACAATCATGATTTAGGAGTTTACCCCAAGTTCATTGCTTAGCCTCAAAGCTTACAGAAAAGTAGAAGWACACGATAACCCATCTTACCAAATATCACGCGAAATCGAAGCATATTGTGAAATATTTGAAGAAAAATGATCCTAAGACTGCAATGAGGATCAAGAATATTTACTAGGAGCGGAGTAAGATTCGGATGGAAGAAATGGAAGGCTGCTTAGTGATACAAGAGTTGTTATCTAATATGAGGGGCAGTCAATATTGGTATTGGTACAGAAATATTGAGAGGACAACTATGCTGAGTGATGTTTTATTTGCACACTGGAGATCCATTGACATGTTGCGGATATTTCCATACGATTTCATCATTGATTGCACATATAAGACAAACAAATATAAGATACAATGATTGGAAATTTGTTGATATATCCTCTACTAGAAATAACTTTGCAATTATTTTTGGATTTATAAGGAATGAGAAGAAAGATAGTCATGTTTGGATCCTTTAGTATTTTCATGAGTTATTTAGCCCTRATCAGCTATCTTCAGCGATTATGATTGATAGAGAGTTGGCCCTTCTAAATGCTCTCGAGCTAGCATTTGCAACAACCCCGYGTTTACTTTGTAGACATCATATATTAAAGCAGTTGGAGGAAAAAGCTACAAAATTTGGGGGAATAAGAAGATTAAAACTTTGTTTTGCAAGTCACTTGCAAGAAAGTTGTATATCCTCGTGCTTTTCATGAATACCTTCAGCTTCTCGAGGACATGCAGTGGAGATGGAGTAAATTCCCACATTTGTTAACATATGTGMAATCTATGTGGCTAATTCCATATGCTCAGACATTTGATTTTGCTTGGACAAAAAATATTTTGCATCTGGGGAACACCACCTCAAACAGTGCTAAGAATGCCCATGCGGTTTGAAGGATTTGTTAAAATCTTCAGTTSGTAGTTTTSACACAATTTGGAAAACAATAGATACTTTAGTCGATCAAGAGGTGATCACTTTGAAGTATATTAATTATTTTTAAACTTATTTTTTAATTGAACTTGTTGGGTTGTCAATGTGTTAACTTTTTTGATAACTTAATACAACTTATTTTTAGTATTAAAGTTTACTAATTGTTRCATGCTATTTTTCTGCATGTTTTGTTTTCTTATATGTTAGGTTGTTAACTAAGTTATCTAGCCATATAACAACATAATGTAGTGGAACTTTTGTGCATTGAGTAGGATCGGATGTCAAAGACCAGGAGAGATCCCAAGAGGTGTGGCTGTGTTATGAGAAGGACATATGGATTATCATCCGCCCATGAGATGTAACTTACATCACAGACTAGATGACCTATCCAATTGACACAAATTCATGATTTTTGGAGGTCATATCTGAAGTTGACGATCAAGTCGAGGCAGACTATGCTGGTGTATTTAACCTAAATTCGATGGAAAAGATGAGTGGATATGTAGATAAACTTTGAGCCATGCCCCGGGAGGTTGGATGGGAGTAGTTGGAGAAGATAAGGTAAGTTAAGAGACCAGAAGAGAATGATCACCAAGAGCCTCTAGTCCAACAGCCTAGGGTTCGACCAAACTTGTATATGAGGAATTGTGAGAAATCCGTGGGATCATAAGGATAAGACGTACAGGAAAAAGGGGAAGGAATCTAGGACTTCAAGTAGCGGTAGATCATCAAGTGGTCATAGTCGAGGTCAATCTTTATCATATTGGGGCCATTTTCCTATAGTTATTTATCTATATGTTGAGCTCTCACACGTTTTATTCCAATCTGAGGCTATGTGTAGCATTGTCCGTAAAGATGTATCGAGGGAGCTCTAGTTTAGATGACATTTATATATTGAGGTTATGGGGGGAGAAGATAGAGTCGATGCATTGTGAACTGCATTAGCATAATGGGGCGAGGGGATGGCGCCATTTGGGCCTAGATAAAGCTTCCCAATATGGGTTGGGTCATAGCTATTGTTTATAGTGCCATTTGYGTTTCCATCTTCTCGATCGAGAGCTCCACTTACTTACCTTTGACTGTCGAGAAAGAATATGTACATGCTAAGTACACCATTTCTCTTGGATACATGAGTGACATAAAGCATTTTATAGCTATCGAGTTGTACGATCATAGCCCTCTACCTACGTTGCATCTGAGTTGGAAATGATATAGTTAGGCTGATATATATGGATGGGAAAAGATGCTTGATGATCACTTTTAGAAATGGACACATACATGATGTACATTTAATTTTGATATATCATTTCAATTATATTATTATTTATGTTATAGTTAGATGCTTTATTTATTTTCAATACTTGTAAAAATTATATTATTCAGAGCAACTAAAGTAGTTTTGGGTTAGATGTAGTCAATTAATGCTTTTTTTATAAATGGAAATTCATCTTAATTAACCGTGCCCTCTTACATCAACAATCAAGATTGAATGAGGYATGCATATTCATTTAGTARAGCTAGGAAGCAGTTTATTTGAAGAATACATAATGTAAAAGTGTAAATCCATAATCTAAAAATATAAAARAAAAAAKTCCATGGAATATATAAATGTCTAAATACATAAAAGTCTCAATCTCTACTATGTTGGGATGACCGGGATGTAGAGCTATTGTCTGGACCACYGACTTTKCTATTGMGGTGCTGGCACCTATATAGGGACTGCTCGTGCAGCTCCGCAGCCCTATATGCATGCTCTATCAACTTTGTATCTGAGTGCTACTCTCGAGCCTCGACATATAAATCAGACAAATGATAACATATCTGCTCTAMTACATGTGTCTAAACAAATTTAATATAAATATGAATTTTAATTTATTGTGTAGAAATTAAATTTAAAATTAAGTTATTGACATATCGGGTCCATCTCCAAGTTAGTGGATCGAGTTGGGGGCAGGACAATATAATCGAGCACCTGGTGGTGCATGAGTGGGGTTTTGCATCAGGGGATGAGTCATTATCATATACCAGGATAAATAATCAGAAGCGGACCGGCTAGAAGGGGTCGCTCGCTCTCCTAGGTCTAGGCCCTGAATCCTATGCAAATCTCACTGCCTCCAAGCCAATGTGTGAATGTGTGCACAACTGTGTGCTTCCTATGCTTAGCTGGGCAATAGCAATCAACAGGCTATATACGATAAGGAAGAATAGTTTGGAAATATCTATACTGGCAAAGTACCTGACCTGCCATATATGGCACCACTGTACGTCTTATCCTGATAGTGTTATGCTATAAAGTTATCGGCATCTCACAAACATCGATCCTAGTATAGAGAGTCCAACTAACCTACAGTATAGAGAGTCCAGCTAACCTACAGTATAAAGAGTCCAACTAACCTACATGAGGTAAAATTAAAATTACTGATAAAATCAATAAATATATCTAAAACATATTTGTTTATTCCAAGAAGTTATGATAAAAATTGTAATATTTATCTAAGTCATGACATCTAACTACATCCTATATTACTGCAAAAAGGCAATCAACTTCGGATAAACATGCTCGGAAGCCCATCTCTGGAACCTAGGATGTCTTGAATACCAACTATGGCGCAAAGGAGGAGCAAACATGGGGAATACTCAAAAATTCATGTCGGTTAAAAAAAATAAGTATGAATATTAATTTTATATTTTATGTATGGAAACAGTTAGACGATTAGCTAATCAAGTATGTTATTGCACTAACCTACAACAAAGTAGTACAAGCAGCTAGCTAGCTGGACTTGCTCCCAAATGYAATCCAGAGTGCTTCGTATAAGTAGGCTAAAGTGCCCAAGCCCCATGACAAAGCACGGACACGGCTAATATCCTCCAAACCAGTCTAAAGTCTAGCAACTCGGTGGATGAATGAGATTTATCCACAAACAATGTTCCTCCAAGTAGATATATCAAATCAGYGCAAGTGGTGTCCTTGGGAGTGTGTTTTAGTGTATCACACGCCCGTTGCATGTATCAAGATTTCACACTACCTTGATTCCACTATCTTTCAAGATCTATATTAGGTTTAGCTAATACTCGAACAAGAAAGGAAATAATTTCAATACGCTCTGACCCCAAAAAATATTGGGAGACCTTCGCTCGATATCCCTAAAATCAATTGCACATCGTGAAAYGTGATAGTCATCTCATTGAAGGGCATGTGAAAGATGTTCATCACAAGATACCATCGCTCAATAAATGTTGGCAACAGAGAGATGTTCAAGTGCTCAAACATGCATGAATTGAGATGATCGAGTCTAGACTAGATAACAAGTGTCTACGCCATATCCAACAAGTGCGNTCATCTCATTGAAGGGCATGTGAAAGATGTTCATCACAAGATACCATCGCTCAATAAATGTTGGCAACAGAGAGGTGTTCAAGTGCTCAAACATGCATGAATTGAGATGACCGAGTCTAGACTAGATAACAAGTGTCTACGCCATATCCAACAAGTGCGACGGCAATCGACGGACCACTCTATCGTGTCGAGTATGACAACTTAGAATACCTTGCTCCTCGATAGCCCATACTCTGGAAGAAACGTATTTAGTGAACCCCAATAGTAGACATGGTCAGTAGGTCCTCTAGGAGCTGGGCCACGAAGCATCCACTCATATGTCTAGTCAGGTCCAACTAGGTAACTTACATGCGTCATCTGCTTATCCATGTCATCAACAATACTATTTGTGGCTTTCTGATGCTGAACTATAGCACATGGAGGTCGGATGGAATTCTCGATCCCATGGGAGATCCATCGTGAACCACTAGGACCTAAAAAGCTATCCTTCCTCATCCCATGTCTCCTAACCATGGGTGGGGATGAGAGATGATAAGAATCATCCTTACTAAAAGTCTCACCATGATCCATAGCATCACCTTCACCCTCACCTCACCCACAACCTCACCCTCATCCTCAGAGATGATCGAACTAACCGTCAGTGGGTCTACGATGGCTACATCCTGAAATTGAAAATTTTCATTGTACAAGCCTGGTGCCAGATCACCAAGCTCTGACAAATGACATCTAGAGGATGCAGTAATSGAACGTCCATGTATACATCTACTATAACCTCGTGACGGTTCCGCTAGGCGCTTACCTCCATCTATCATTTGTTACAAGCTAAACAAAATAATTGAATAAATTGAAAAATACATTTCGAAATAACATATTTTAACAAATCTAAACTAGACTTAATATAAACTATGCAACTAAACATAATGTAAATGTAACAAATTATGTAAATTAAACATAAATAAATATAACCAATTATTTAAACTAAACAAAATATAAACATTATGTAAATAATAAATAATATTATCACAAATTAAATTGGAAAAGAATTAATACAATGAAATAAAATTAACTCAACAACAGTACAAATTAAATACAAAATTAACAATTAAATCAAAGTATTAAAAATAGATTATAATTTTAAATAAAAGTATTAAAAATGGAATTATAAATTTAAATCAAAGCAATAAAAATAGGATTATAAATTTAAATAAAAATAACATAATTAACAGAAAAAGAAATTAAATATAAATATTAATATAAATATAATGTAAATAACACATCATCAATGATGTAAATTGAACAAAAAAAAAAAAAAGAACCATATGCATTAATTAACAAATACAAACACAAAGCATACAATTTAAGATAAATGAATTAAAAATATATATAATAAAACAACTAAACTCAACAATAATACAAATTAAATAAAATAATTAAGAATTAAATCAAAACATTAAAATGATTATAAATTTAAATTAACAGTAATATAACTATTGCTTTTTTAAAAAAGGGTCAAATCGAGTGATTCTTGCCAGACGCCAATAGGGACCCGTAGAGGAGTCTCGCAAGGTGCATGTTGAGAATCCCTTGAGAGTCCCAACACTCGCCTAATGGGACTCCTTTAAGGATTCCCACCAGTGACCTGTGGGATTCCCTCGCTGACAACGGCACACAAAAATTTAAAAATTATTTTTTTACTTTAACTCATTATTTTTTATCAAAAAAATACATATTTAGATAGATTCGAATGAATACTAATCTTTAATCGGAGAGTTTTCGTAAAAATACTGCAAATGGAGTTTCAAAACTGAAATATTGGGATGAACTCATCTATCTACAAACTACTCTAATGGATTTAGTTATGTCATACTTATGTAATTATAGATAATCTGAACAGAGAATTAGATTTTATTCTTAGGATTTTGATTTATTCCTATCAATTGGTATAAGAGCCTACTTTGTCTTAGATTATTATGATTAATTATGGTTTGGTTTGATCTCTGTGATTTTAGGATTATGGCAGCCGCTTAATTTCGCTCTCTTGCGTAAAGCTTTTCCTTCGTCTGATTGATTCAGTGTTAATTTGCTTTGGAGCCAACAATGACGACCTAAGATTTCTTCTTTATTACATGTTTCTGTCTTCATTGTGCTTTGTCCACACGTTATAGGAAACTAATCCATGAATTCCAATTTTTTAATTAAAATAATTCTTGGCGATTCTTCTCCTGCAAGAACATGGCTGCCAATTGTATTATATATGCTAAATCTGGTGATTCTGTTATGTGTACAATTTATAGATTTTTTTTCGCAAGCTTACATATGTACAATAACTATTACTTTGTAATTAGAATAATGTGCTGCTAAATCGAAATCATACAATGTAGGGATTACTTTGATTTGTGTACAATGTTGCTGTTTTGTTTTGTTTTTGTGCAAACATATATGTGTCATATTGTGTTACAACTAGGGCAATATGCTGCAATATTGTACAATATATTTATTTCCATATATTATGCATTATGATTTTTTAAATATATTGATATTAAATTATATTTAATTATGGATTCAGATTTTGGGTATGTCTAATTTAAGATTAGGAAAGCAAAATTCTCAGATTAATGTTTCTTTTGAGTTATCTTTTTACATAAGAAATAAATTAGACTAACTCAAGATGCTYATTAATTCATGACACAATTAAAGCAAGAAAAACATATTTATATTTTCTTGAATTTTAGTCGTTTATCTTAAAACAATAGGTTGAAGCATAACATTATCTAAGTAACCTCTTTTGCATAGATTTATTTGTCTTAAGGTAGTAAGATGTGTGTCGTTGTTATTTACGCGACCAATGATCAATCCAAAGGAAGGTCAATGATTGGCAAGATAGCAATAGCACCTGTGGAAGTGATGGGTGATAATTATAAAGTTTTCATATGAACAATATACCGGTCCAAAGGAAGGATGTCGCTTGACTGGCTGTATTATCAAGATTGAATTTCACATGGAGAGTACTACTTAGAAGTTGATCTTTCTATCAAAAGACTRAACATCAATGTTGTGTTAAGTATCTTGTTAAATAGGTCCAGCACTTCGGTTGTGCGAAAAATTTATGTCATTTATTTGATGTTGACTTGTATTTGTAAGATTATATTTCTTTTATCTTTTTTTAATTCAGTTATCAATACTAATGCAAATGTTACTGTTAATRTTAATTCCATTCCTATACTTAATGACACAAACCTTAATAGTTGGAAAGAGAATATTTTGCTAGTTTTCAACTGCATGGATTTAGACTATGAGAATGGAACCACCCACTTCTCTTACAGAAAATAGTTCATCCCAGAATATATTGAACTAAGATAAATGAGAATCGCCTTAGTCTAATGATGATGAAATGCAGCATTCCAGAAACTTTTAGGGGCGGTATCTCTGATGGCTTAACAACTAAGAATTTCCTTTCTGCTATGGAGAAAAGCTTTCCAGAAAGCGAAAAGGTTGAGACAAGTAAGCTTTTAGCTGATCTTGTCCTGATGAGGTATAAAGAGAAAGGAAATATTGGGAAGTACATCATGGAGATGCCTACCATTGCTTCAAAACTAAAGCACTAAAGTTAGAGCTATCTGAGTATATGCCTGTTCATTTAGTTTTGATCTCTTTTCCTGTACCAATTCAGTCAATTTAAGGTGAGCTATAATACTCAGAAGGATAAATAGAGTCTTAATGACCTCATATCACAATGTATGCAAGAGAAAGATAGAATGAAGTGAGAACATACTGAAAGTGCTAACTTGGCAACTAGTTCAAAAGGCAATAAATGAAAAAGGAATAAAGATAATGAAGCTTCAGTTAGAAATTCACAGCCTAAGAAATAGTAAAATGATAAGGATCAGGAACCTTCCTACTTCTTTTGCAAGAAATCTAGGCATATAAAGAATAATTGTCCCAAATACACTTTTAGGGTGTAAAGAAAGGTTTGCTTCTCACTTTGGTTTGTTCTTAAGTTAATTTAACATATGCACTACTGAATACATGGTGGGTAGATTCAGGTGCTACTACTCATATTAGTATGACTATGCATGATTACCTGTTGAGCCATGAGCCAAGAGCCAATTGATATTGAAAGATTAATCTATATAGGTGATGGCAAGATAGTTGCAGTAGAGGCTATAGGGACTTTTAGATTGTATATAAAGATTGGTCAATTTTTGAATTTGGAAGAGACTTTTATTKTACTATCAGTTAGACAAAATTTGACTTCATTTTCTGCTTATRAGGTATAAAGGGAAAGGAAATATTAGGGAGTACATCATGGAGATGTCTATTATTGCTTCAAAACTAAAGGCACTAAAGTTAGAGCTACTTGAGCATATGTTTATTCATTTTGATCTTTTTTCCTGCACAGWTCAGTCAGTTTAAGGTGAGTTATAATATTCAGAAGGATAAACGAAGTCTTAATAACCTCATATCACACTGTATGCAAGAAGATGATAGAATTAAGTGAGAACATATTGCAAGTGATAACTTAGCAACTAGTTCAAAAGGCAATAAGCGAAAAAGGAATAAAGATACTGAAGCTGTAGTCAGAAATTCACAACCTAAGAAACAGTAAAATGATAAGGATCAGAAATCTACCTGCTTCTTTTGCAAGAAATCTAGGCATATGAAGAAAAATTGTCCTAAATACATWGCTAGGCATGTAAAGAAAGGTTTGCTTCTCACTTTGATTTGTTCTTAAGTTAATTTAACATATGTACCGTGGAAGACATGGTGGGTAGATTATAGTGCTACTACTCATGTTAGTATGTCTATGCAGGATACCTGCGAAGTCAGGAGCTAATTTATGTTGAAAGATTAATCTATGGGTGATGGGAAGATAGTTGTAGTGGAGGCTATAGGGATTTTTAGATTGTATATAAAGACTGGTCAATTTTTAAATTTGGAAGAGACTYTTATTATACTATTATTTAAACATAATTTGATTTGCTTTTCAACTTTGGACAAATTTGGTTTTACTTGTTCATTTGAAAGGAATAAATTTAGTCTTTTTCATGATTCAAATATTATTGCGATTGGTTCTTTAATTGATAATGTATATATGTTAGATGCCTTATCCTTATATAATGAAATATCGTGTACAATTGCACATGGTACAAAACGTAAATTAACAAATGAGAATCTCAAAATTTTATCCACAAGCATTTATGACATATCTCTAAACAGAGAATTGAAAGACCTATGACTAATGGAATCCTTGATTCCCTTTATTTAAAAATTTTAAATTCTGTGTTGAGTGCATTAAGAGGAAATAGACAAACATAAGAAAGTTAAGGGCCAAAAGAAAATCTAGGGTCTTAAAATTGATACATGCCGACATAAAATGGCCTACTCCTTACAGCTTCTTGGAATGCCAACGATATTGTATCACCTTGATAGATGATTATTCACGTTTTAGCTAYATTTACTTAATTCATAAGAAGTCAAAATCTCTGGATGTTTTAAGTCCTTCAAAGCCAAAGTTGAGAATCAARTAGGTAAGAAGATTAAAGCCATCAAATTTGACCACTATGGTCGATATGATGGATCAGGTTAAACTTCGAGGCCCTGTTGCCAAATTCTTAGAGGAAACACAATGGAAGGATCACTAGCACGAATGATGTTGCTGAGAGACGAAATAGAACACTTAAACACATGATGAGAAGCATGATTGGTCATTCTTCTTTATCAGAACCTCTTTGCGATGAGGCACTTAAGGATGCAATTTATATACTAAACAGGATAACAAGTAAAGTATTAACTACAACCTCTTACGAATTGTGGATAGACAAAAGGTCTAGCATTAAGCATTTTCATATTTGGGATTGTCCAACTGAGGCAAGGCCTTATAGGCCAAACGAAAGAAAACTGGATTCAAAAACTATTAGTTACTATTTTGTTGTGTATGCTAAAAGGTTGAGGATTTTAAGTTTCATAATCCCCCTACTAAATCCTTTTTCCCAAGACAGGAAATGCGAAATTTTAAGAATGCTAAGTTTGATGGGGGAGATAAGGTTAGGGATGTGGTCTTTGAGGAGGAATCTATTCCTATTCCATATATTATTATTAACAATCATCAGTAAACTGACATTGTTTAAGAAATCAATTCAAGACAACAATGAGGATTTTCCTATGGACCTCCTTATCCAAAATCAAGTTATTGTTCTAGAAGAACAAACTTAACAACCCTAAGAAGAAATGCCATCTATGCGATCCACTAAAGAAAGGAAAAATGCAATTTCAAGTGATTATATTGTACTCCTTCAAGAGCATGATTTAAAATAAGAATAATGGAAGATGATCCAATCAACTTCCAACAAGTCAAACAAAGTGTTAASTCTCAAAGGTGGATTGATGCTATGAATGACGAGAAGAAATCCAAGAAAGATAATGACGTTTGGGAACTTGTAAAATTACCTCAAGGTAAGAAACCCATTAGTTGCAAATGGATATTTTAAAACCAAATAAGAATTCTAAGGGCAATATTGGTAGATATAAAGCATTTCTAGTTGAAAAACTTTTCACTCAAAAGGAAGATATTGATTATAAAGGACAATAATGGCACTTTGGCTCATTTCAATCTAGAGCTACACCAGATAATGTTAAGACGATTTTTTCAATGGTGACCTTGAGGAAATCACATATATGGTGCAACTAGAAAACTTTGTAGCAAGTGATTCAAAGTCTATGGCTTACAAACTTAAGAAATCCATCTATGAGCTCAAGCAAGCTTCCCTCAGTGGTAGCATAAATTTCATAGAATCATTATCTCATATGGTTTTGAGGTTAATGTTGTTGATGATTGTGTATATCACAAGTGCAGTGGGAATAAATTTATCTTTTTGGTACTCAATGTTAATGACATAGTATTTGCTACCAGGGTTATAGCCTTATTACACGAAACCTAGAGATTTCTAACTAAGCATTTTGAAATGAAAGATCTTGGTGATGCCTTTTTGGTCTAGGAACTAAAATACATCAAGATTGCTCTCGAAGTCCTTAGATTATCACAATAGAGATATAAATAAATTACTTGCTAGATTTGGAATGATAGATTGTGTACTAGAAAATACTTCTATTGCTAAAGGAGATAAGTTTAGTCTCAAGAATTGAATGAAAAGAAATGATATGCAAAAGATTCCTTATGCTTCAGCTGTAGGGAGTCTTATGCATGCTCAAATATATAAGGGTCCAGATTTGACGTACATATATAGTAGATATGTTAGGCAGATATTTGAGCGACCCTGGTATGGATCATTAGAAAGCAGCCAAATAGGTCATGAGTTACTTAAAGAGAATAAAAGATTATATACTCACCTATTGGTAGTTGGATTATTTATAGATCATTGGATATTCTGACTCCGATCTTTTAGGTTGTCAAGATACTAAAATATCCACCTCTGGCTATGTTTCTTATTGTATGGAGGTGCTATTTCTTGGAAGAATGTCGAACAATCACTTTAGCACCTTCTACTATAGAAGCAGAGTCCATAGCCTATTATGAGGTAACCAATCAAGCAATATGACTGTGAAATTATTTCACAAGGCTATGAGTAGTTGATAGTATTGAAAAACCACTTAAGTTATATTGTGACAATCTTGCAGTAGTCATATATTCCATCAACAACAAATGCTTGTCTAAGTCAAAACACATAGACATTAAGTTTATAGTTGTTAAGGAAAGGGTTCAGAGAGGTATAGTGTCAATTGAATATATAGGTACAACTTCATGTTAGCAGACCTACTTACTAAAGGTTTAACTCACAATGTCTTTCGTGAGCATACTGCTCAAATTGGTGTTATACTAGTTAAAGACATGCAGTTTTAGTAGGAGTCTCTGTTTTATTTTGTATGATATGATACTATATTTATTTTTTGCAGAATAAATTTTATGATTATATATTGAATCATTTCTCTGAATTTGTTATATAAAGAACATTAGGCCTTGGTCCTCAAAGCTAGTTGAAAAGTTTCTTCTTTTCCTCCTTCCCATCTTAAGAGAGAACCACTATGTAAATCGATTAGTTGTTGGAAGATCTCAGCCGAATAAATTCAGGTATGTAATACTTATCTCTAGTGTAATCTTGATAACCTGAAGGGACGATTATGTTTTAATCTCATGATTTTGGTTTATTCCTAACAGATAGATGTATATTCACTAGATATAGATATCTAACTAATTATATGTATATTTATAAGTAGAGATGGCTAGCTAACTACCTCGTAGTTATCAATCAGTTTTGTGCTTCTCTATATATATATATATTTAACATGTATCTTCCTTTGGATTGTCATATTGAAATTACAACCCGCCTCCTACCACCACATATCACTCATTCTTAATCAAATTCAATAAATAAGAAGTATCTAGCTTGGAAGGCACAAATTTTTGCCTTGCTTGAGTTACCAATATCTTATGGCTTTAATTGATTGTACAAATCCTCCATCTCCAAAAACTATTCTGAATTCTGCTATTCCAGCTATTGAAATTCATAATCCAGCGCATCAAACCTAGTTTCAACGTGACCAAATGTTGCTTTCTTGGTTACTTTCATCCCTGATTGAGGAAGTCTTCGCCTATATACGTCATTGGTATTGATTCCWCACAAGCTGTATGGACAGATCTTGCTAATTTGTTTTGATCTATYCACAAAATAAGCACCCTCAATAAATTATCTGCTGCAGATAAATCCATAAGCTGGACTAAATTCAATGCTATAATATATTGCAATACAGGAGCTCATTACCATGGTATATCATATCACAAAATCTCGAACCGGAACTTGTTAGCTTCCATGAATTGCATAGTCATCTTCTTACTCATGAAGTTCTCTTAAAAAGTAGTCATGAAGCACCTGTTTCTTACTCACTTATAAAACTACTTCCTAGACTGCTACCCTCTCTTCAGCGCCTTCRTGGCAGAATCGGCGATGCTTATGGCAAAATTCACGAGTTTCCTACCATATATGTGGGTTACATATATATTCATACTACTGATAGGACAATGACAGAAACCTGAAGCTCTTTTAGCTAAACTAGTCACGCTTGATGTTTGGCACTCTCGCTTTGATCATCCGCAAAATCATACAGTATCTAAAATTCTCAAGGATAATGATCTTTTAAATCTCCTTCCAAGTCTAGTATTAATAAAYGTTCTTCTTGTTTGTTGGGCAAATTAGCTAAGATTCCTCTTTCTCTTGTTGAACATAAGAGTTTAAAACCTTTTGACATTATTCATTTAGATGTCTGGAGATCTTCTCCCATTTTTTATCGAATTTTAGGATTTCGCTATTTTTTAAATTTATTAATTACTRTACCAGATTCCTTTATGTTTAGAGTCTAGTAATCAAGTTTGACTGATTACAATTGATAGTTGCCAGGTTTAGAGGCATGTAAGACACTTCACAAAATTAGTTGAAGCTTCTCTTTCGAGCAAACAATAGATCAAAAAAGATCACCATCTCTAAAATTCAACTAAGCCATGCATATATATTGTGTTATTCGACAGAGTTATTCTTCGATCTACTTGAATCATTAGACTTACTTCTGGCGAATGTCTTAGTGTTTGAAATATGTATACCACTATTATGTTAAGTGTTTTCCAAAACATAAGCTGCAATCCTCATATATATATATATATATATGTGTAAACTTTGAACTATTCAACACTCTATAGTTAAAATTCTAGAAGAGTAAGTAAAACCATGAGTTGATTAGATGATAAAAGTTAAGAGCAGTGAAATAAGTTCAATGAATTTTGGAAATTTAATATTTTATAAATTTAAAATATATCTCCAACATTACATGTTAAACTTTTAACTGGTAACTAGACTGATTTGAAAACTAATTTCCTATACATGTATGCTAATTATAAGTAATTCATTATATTTTTATGAAATGAGTGATGTGACTCCGGTTGAATGAACCCAACCCTTAGAAAATTCTTATGGGTTTCCACTTGTAGAATTCTATGTGTGAGTGGACAAGACAATTGCTGTAGCCCTAGCCAAGAATTTAAGGTACACGGCAAGAGAGACTTTCTCTAGGTCTTCTGCGGGCTGGTCTTGCAAGGTTCCTATGGGACTCTCCCAGTGTTTCGCTGGTAAACCACTCAATGGGTTAGAAAGTTGATGAACTTTGGAATGTTCGACCAATTGCGTGCATGTCTCGTAAGTCATGAGTCATATTCCAAAAGGATTAGGGGAAGAAACCTATATAGTGCTTTTTTCTAGTCTTCTAACAACCTTTGGTGTCCTCATCCAAATTCCAAAAGGACTGCTGACTAGAACAACTACATGTGCATCACACAAAGTTTTTTCTATGCGACATAGATATGGTTGTTGGGGAAAATCATATGGTGGGTACTTTGGTAAGAGTATCTTCCAACAAGTTCTTCTTCTTCTTTTTTAAAATGTTTATAATTATTAAAATAATACCATTTTGTTTTTTTCATAATTCAATGTATGGAATCACTAGTAATGAGTCAATAAATAGATTTATGATCTTCTAATACATCTTCTAGTATATTTTTTACTTTACGAATATTAATATGATATGATATATTACTAAGGGAGCTAATTATGTTGAGCACATATATACTTTATAAAAATGTACTAGAAAGCCTACAACTCGATAAATACCACCAAATCAATCAGACACATATACAAATAATGAATACGTTGTTTATATCTGTTTCTCGATATGTAAATATTTATGCTGCACATGGATTGCTTCTAGTAATCCTTTTTTAGGAGAAAAAGTTAAAAGGTCATTTTGTTTTGCTTCTTAATATAAGAAAAGTTCTATTTTTTTATTCAAAAACCCATTTATTTTACTTCTAAATTCACGTAATCTCTTCTATGTCACAAAAAATAAAAAAAATCAACACTTCCGTTGGACAACAAAGGTGAAAAGGGAGAACGTTTTTACCTTTTCAATAGTCGATTAAGACTAAAGCCATAAGAAACAATAATTGACAAGGCCTAGGTTTAATCGATTAAGGCCGAGTATTGTTCTTTAAATAGTTTATTAAGGTTGATATATTATTAATTGATTATTTATAATTTTATTTAATCTTTTTTTAACTTCACATCTCAAAAGGTCCAATTCACAGGAATTTTCCGATGAAAAGTTTTTTATCTAAACATATTCAATTTTTAAAGTTTTCTTTTTTCCAAATTCTTCAATTAAAAAATAATAATAAATATTAATTAATATCATTTACTTTTGAAGGGTATATTTCAATCTGAATATTCTTGAAAAATATTAAACTATTATTTTTGAAGTAACAATAGACTAATTAATTATTATGTATCATTATTGTGTTCTTGAAGAAGCATTTGTTTTGAGAAAAATGAAATACTTTGGGGATATAATATGTAATCCGTAAAGAAATGTGTACAATGTATGTTCTCTTGACATCGATTACTTTGTTATGACTTTACATTATTCAAACATATGTTATTGTAAAATTTTACATATGGAGAATACTGCCCAATTTGCATAGGTAGTACTTAACATATTTGACAAGAATTATTTATCGGCACTTAATGCTAAAATTCACCTTAAAGAGTGTGGGGAGACAATAAAAGAAAAAAAGTAAATGAATCCCAAAAGAATCGTGCAAAAGCACTAATTTTCTTTCATCATCATCTCCACAATAACTTGAAAGTAAGGTACGTACATGTTGTACGACAAAGTTATAGTGGACCTCTGCAAAGATCAATCAAGAAAAAATGGGAATGGAGATAAAATCTTTTCTTGATTTTGATAGTCCAATTGATGCTATTCGCTTAAGTATCTCTCATTCTTTTGTCGATTTAATATACCATTTAATTGAAGGTAGTGTGATGAAAAAACGAGACTAATTTCTCCTTTAATGTAATTTTCATTTAAATTCTTATAATTTTCATTTTAACTATTTGTGGACTTTCTTAATAATTTTTATATAAATTTTTAATTTTTTTCTCCATTACAATATGTTTTATAGATTATTGAGAGATATGTTCYGWTAATAATGCAACAATACAGACCATATACTTAAGTATAATGAGTTTTTCTTTGTCCTGAAGATGAGATAAACAAATATAAATACTATAAATAGTAGTATAAAATTAGGTTAGTGTTCCGAAAGAACTGACATATTTTTATGTAGAAAGGGAYAAAAATTTATATTCAATATTCTCCTTAAAGTTTATATAGATATCCGTCGAAATGAGTATCAGGATATTGAGAGGATGAAAAAAGTGGTTCAAATATTTATATATCACCATTATAGTCTCATAAATTTATATTGGAAAAACTAGTGTCTCTTTCCTAGGGATTGTATTATGCCAGAGTTAATACACTTTAAGTGCGTCATCTCGTAACTAGAACTTTACTTGTGATCCAAATATTCTTATCATTTGGCATAATAAATTGAGTCATACAGAGTCTATAATGATGCGAAAAATGATTGAGAATTTGTACGATCACCATTTGAGAAATTTTTAAAGAAAAAAAGTAATTGAACTCAAATGAATTCACTACGTATTGCTTTTTCTCAAGAAAAAATGATTATAAAACAATCATCAACAAAGGTGGGAGCTAAAAATCCCACATTTTGTGATTTCAATTGATGCATCCTTATGAGGGTCACATGTTGAGTTTATTATCAAATGCAACTTGAGGTTTGCGATATTATCAACTGCAACTAGAAGTTTGCTAGATTACATGATCAGATAATTCGATTACGAATAACAATTTCAAACTATCAATTAAAATATTCATTTGGATAATGTTGTATATGTGTATCCCATGTTTTCGAGATTATTTCATGTTAATTGGGATTATTGTTGAACATCTAGTGGATTATGTTCGTACACAAGAATGATTTAKTTGAATATTTCATTAAACTGTTGCAACTAATTATTGCTAGACCATAGCCAATTAAAACAAAACTCCCAATAAATGCTTGGAAATATATTATTTTACATGAAGCAACACTGGTATCCAATAAGAATTACTAAATCATGTTTACATATAATTGATTCCATTTAGATGGTAGTCCCAGCAGGATAAAATGTCAATATACTAACTAGCAATTATAGAACAAATCGAAGTGATTCTAAGACATGCCGGAAATATGGTAGTGATTCTAAGACACATTAGAGATAAAGTCTACCTATTGATTCTAAAGTATGCTAAAAGTATGGCAAACCTCTTGGTTCTAAGGATAAAAATTCTCAAAAGAAAATTGGATTATATGATCAATATGGTCATATTTATAAATCAAAGATAACCAAGAAATATTGATAAAGATATTCAAGTTTCTCAAAGTAAAATAACGAGAGCTCTCAATATAATAAGTGATAATGAAGATATTGAATCAAAATTAGTTGAAAATGTCAAGACAAACATGATTGGTCAAGATGGAGAGATACAATTGAATTTTAATTAAAATTCACTATCTGAACGTGAAATTCTTGGACTAGTAGTCCGGACACCATAAGGTGTAAAGCCAGTTGACTATAAATAGGTATATTTATATGCAAAAAATAGATAAAAATAATGAATTTGTAATACATAAATTATGACTGAGGTTCAAGATTTTTCATAAAAATAATATATTGATTATATGAAAATATAATTCACCTGTAATGAATATAATTACGTATAAATATTTCATAAACTTAGCAACACATGAAAACCTTGATATGCTTTGATAGATATAGATCATTAGACAATGAAAAATACATGAAAATCCCATAAAGATTTGATTTGTTCAAAATATTTACTTGAGAAAATCAATCCATCAAATCGTAAAAATCCTTCGATTAATTAAAATAATCTAGATGTATTTAATATAATCGTCTTAGCGAATATCTATTGAATGAGGAATATAAAAAAAAAATATGTCTATCCTTGTATTTTCATAAAGAAAACGTATATTGGATTCAAGTATAGAGAAAGACTAACAAAATCATTTATATGGATAATGCACATCCATCAGTATCCCTTATGGTCGTTAGATCATTTAAAGTTGATAAAGATCATTTTTACTCACTTGAAGATGGGAAAAAGATTCTTACTCCTCAAGTACCATACCTTAGCACAATTGATACTTTTTCTATACATCTCCTTGCATGCTATAGTTATGTAGGGAACACTATATCTTGAAGATTTGTTTAGTAAACTATAAGAGTTAGATGCTCAAATCACTTAAAATTTATTGCAATTCATGAGGTTATACTACACAACTCAAGGGAGGCTACATCAAAATTCTTCTACACGCACGAGCTTCAAAAAAAGTGACGACGTCGATATTCAATAGATTTGATCAATCAATTATCATCTATATGAGAAGAGTAGTTGTATTTTTTTCCTTCGTTCAGGTATTGTCCCACTGGATTTTCTTGATAAGGTTGTAACAAGGTTATAGCRAGGAAGCCTCWATAAATAGAAGGCTTTGGTTCACATCAAAGTTAATGATATTTAGTCTACTATCCTCCTACTTCTGTTCTTCTCTCTATAAATTTTTCCTCCCATTTTTTACTTCCTATATTATAACAACTAATATATTACTAATTGATTATTTATAATTTAATTTTAAAATTTTTTTTGACTTCACATCTCAAAAGCTCCAATTCACATGAATTTTTGGACGAAAAGTTTTTTTTAATCTAAACATATTGAATTTTTAAAGTTTTCACTTTCCAAATTCTTCAACCAAAAAAAAAAAATCAACAAAGAAATATTTCTTAGGCAAAAAGCTAATCCAAGTGCACAACGTACGTAATATATATAGAGCGATATGTAGAAACACTCAAATATATGAGACCAGGGCCTCCTCGGTCCCCTTGGTAAAGAAACATTGAGCCTTTACTGCGTAATGACAGCATTAAGAGGTTATAATAACAATATATTGGAACTCCATTTGGAAAATTGTTGTAGTTGGTTAGGACCGTCATTTTGGTAAGCATAAAAACTATTTATAAAATTAACTTTTCAAATTTTGTGTGATTTAATTAAATAAAAAATTAAAATATTGTAATGTAGTTCGTTAATTCAGATATCTTGACCTTTAAATGGATAGTGGCCTGTATATATGTATATATGTATATATATATATATTATTTTTTTAGGGACAAAACTGATGCTCTAATCACATAATTATATTAAAATAAAATAAAAAAGAGTTAATCGATCGACTTTGTGAGTTATGGCCTAGGCACTTGGAAGAAAAAAGTCAATCAATTTTGCACGAACAATTTCTTGTAAATTTCGAATAAAGCTTTTGGCCGTTCCTTAATCATTGTATTAAAGTCCCTTTCACGTTCTAAGTTCCCATTTTTACTTTTCTAGCAAGAACATTGCTTTTACTTTAACCTTAATTCTTTGACATAAAAATTGTGGTTAGTGCGTAGTCGTTCCATGCATGTAGTTCTTTCAACATTTGTAGGGCAATGAAAGTAACTAGGGTACAAATTGTTTTTCAGTTGAATACATTTCTAACTTACATTTTGCGAAACAATTGTCTATAATGCCGTCARCTAAGTTGATCCATGGAATTTCAGTATACATGTACAATTTACCTTTTGTGGATAGATTGCTTATGTGAAAACTATTTAGAAATTAACATGCATTGARGCAATATATGGAATTTAATTTAATTTTTCTGTATTATATGAATGCTAACTGAATTTGAATATAGATGATAGACGGTCATTATATATTCTCAATTATATAAATTGATAAACAAGTATTTGTCGTATTGAAATGACTCGCGTCATGAAATCAGTTCATATAAARGAGGTGTCTGCATATCAAAGTAAATGGTTCAATAAAGTGAAAGTAATTTGAAAACATTCGGTCGAATCTTAAAATTCCAATCTGGTCCGAAATTATGATCTTTTTGAAGTTTATTCTAATTGACAAAGATGTAATATGTAAATATTAGTCTCAATTATAATTTAGATTAGAGGTAACATGTTATTTTCTTCACTTCCTGGGATATAAAATACAATCCATATTGTTCAATAATATAATTGAAAATTTTAGTCCTATACTTCGAATAAAGGAAATCGTAAATTATATGATTTAAGAATGTACAACCTTGAACAGAAAGTAGAAAATATGAATGAAGAAGTCAAATGGACTTTAGCAAAAGTAATGGAGTGTCACTATACTCTTACCCACCTGCTCCTTAACTTCAATTTGAAATTTTTAAATTTCTCCATGGCATCAAACTTTTGAATTATTAGGTAAACTGTTGACATCCAAAAATAGCTGATGCAAACAGCTATGGAAGCAGCAAGAGCAATGCAACAAAATGACTTTAAGAAGTTACATGGCTAAGAATCAAACAATTAAAAACACAGGAAGGTAAAGCCATGGATCAGTTGTCGAGCAAGGAGGAATAGCCCAACAAAGGAATAGAAGTAACAGGTGAATCAGCTATCACTAAATAAGATAGAACTACCTAGACAAAAAA
Organism: Rhazya stricta; assembly: GCA_001752375.1. NCBI lineage: Eukaryota > Viridiplantae > Streptophyta > Magnoliopsida > Gentianales > Apocynaceae > Rhazya > Rhazya stricta. The sequence continues at coordinate 1,388,652 of MEJB01000071.1, forward strand.
TCTAGGACACTTGCTACCTACCAGTCGAAGAAAGGGAACGTTAACCGAGAAGGACGTGCAGAAGACGGAAAATGGACTAGTGGTCTCAGCTTCCTTTGACCCCAGTAAGAACATCTTAGTCAAGGATAAATAAAAGATGAAAGAAGACATAGACACCTCCATCAATCGAAAAATCATGCATATTCTTCATTTTTATATCTCTAAGTTAATGTTTTAGCGATGTTTAACTAATTTTATGAGTAATTTGTTCTTATGTTTTCAACTTTTTAACTTTGTAGCTAGGCGATGTTTTGTTTTTCCTTGCATTTTAATGATATTGTAAGTTATTATTTCATTATTTCATAAGTCACTTTAACTCTTCAATCTACTTTCTCACCATTTTCATTAGCGTATCTTCATTAAACTGCTTTAACTATCCAACTTACTTGTTTTACTTAGCTGTAGTTTTCTTAGCCTTAGCAGAATTGTTGTTTTGCTTAACTTTAATTTACTTATTTGCTTACTTTCTTAGCCATAATAAAAGTTTGCTTTTGTTGTTGACTTTAGGTATTCTTACAGCTTCTTAAAAGCTTTTTTTTGTCAGTTCTGCCGAATCTTTTAGCTGAAATTTATTTATTTATCTTTACTTAACTGTTCATAATTTGCCTTAGCCGTTTTCTATTAGTTGTACATTATCTCGCATTAGGTTAATSTATTTCATTCCATATTCCTTGCATATTTTAGTTTGCATCTCACCATTCTTAGCCGATATTCAAATATTTAGTCATATCTTGTTAGCCGATTAAGATATATACTTTACTGAGGGTTTACTTAAGCTAGCTCAATGATCCAACATATAAAAAGAGGTTACTACATATCCGATAAGTCGATCAAGAGATTAGCTAGTCAGACCTCAAGCCTTGTTGTGTTGAAAAGTTTAGCTCACCACGATCAAGATACTCAATTCAATTAGGTAATTTTAACACACCAATATAACATAACCGTATCTCAAGTGATAATCAATAAAAGTAATGAAATACTTATATGTGTCTCTGGTTTGGACATTAATAGGTTCACATAAGATCGTTTGGATCTACATTCATGCTTGAAAAAAAAAAAAAAAAAAAAAAAAAAAAAAGGATCTCTTGGTCATTTTTACTTCCAAAGAAGACTTGCATGTGAGGAACGATTCTACCTTAAAGTCACTTAGATGACCTTCTACAAGGTTTTGTAATCCTTTTAAGGTTAATATGATTAAGTTTGAGATGCTATAAATAAGCCTCATTAGTGGAGACAACATAATAGATTTAAAATTCGATGAAGTATGATATAACGAACCGTGGGGATATAATAAAAAACTTTTAATTAGAAATACTCGTGACAACCCTGAGTGTGCACTCCTTTATTGAGATGTCTGGCTAATTGAAATATCTATGATAAATTGCAAATATGATCCATCGCTTCCGAATCTACTATCTACATGCAGTATTATCTTGTGAAAAATGAAAAAGGATAAAAGATAAAGATTGTTACGTATTCTTTTAAACTAAAGTTTTAAAAGGTTAAAAGAATGCAAGACATACAATTAAGATAAGAACGAATTCGCATCTCAATAAAACATAGTTTTTTATTCCCTTAAAAACTAAAGATTCTTTTAATAGATTTTGTTAAGAAGCATGAAATTAACATATTATTCATATGTGTTAACTAAGAGAATGCTTTGTGTTGTGTCAGTTAATCAGCTAAAATAGCATTAATTGACTCGTTAAACTAATATAACAAGTTATAATTTAATATATAAATAATTGAATTTATAGAAAAATTTACTGAAGATGGGTTCTTTAAGTATTCTAAAAAATATCTAGCTACAGCATGACAATGTGTTCGGAAGGTAACAATAAAGACGATCGTGTATTGAATTTGTTCAATCCCTAATTTTGCCCGAAATAAAGCCAATTGAGATTGAAAGATGTAAGACAACAGTAATCAGAAGCTGTAAATAAAAGCCATAAACAAGCCTCCTAAACAGACAAAAGGGTATAAATTCTTGTTTTGATGTTGAATTGGAGATATTTTCATTTGTTTCTTCTTGCCCCAATCCTTCAAGAATGTTCTATGATGCCGAGGGTTAATACTTTCATAGTGAACAATTTGAATCCTTCCAAACCCTCCACTTGGAAAGGAAAACGAAACCCCTCCCTGTTATTATCTCGTCACTTTTACATCATAATCAAATAAAGTAAATAAAATGTTTAGATTTACTTTCTTTGTTTAAATACAACCATTTTATACTTATCTGAAATACATCTGGTAGCTCCCATAGATTATGTCCGAAACTGTTCACTCTTTGTGCCTTCATAACCAGGATAAGCGTGACACGTTTGCTCAGATGATAATGTGCAGTTTTCAGTTTCCAAATTGTGCTAATGGAGATTAATGGCGTATGATTCAAGAAACTCATATGAATAATTAAGGATGGAAATAGAGATGATCGGAGGTAATCGTTTCTTAATATTTTTTAAAATTTTGTATATGATTATTTCTAAAATTCATATTAATTTTCCATCTCAAATTTAATATTTTTTAATTTACTCTTATTCGTAAATCCAAATTTTTGGTTCAATCCTCGTAAATAACCACCACAAAGTAGTGACCGCGTAATGACAAAGAACCATTCCAGAAAATTCTGGTAGTCATCCCTTAGCCGCAATTATAATGAATATAGGAACAAGTATCCTTCTCTGACCTCATATCCCTTTAGAAAACATAGATTCCGTGCTTGAGTCTTTTTCGAAGGAAATTTCCTTCAAGTTTCTTCACAAAGTCTAAGCCATATTCCTAAAACTGCAAAAGATGAAGTCTTTTTAATTCACGATCTTAGCCGAACGCCGTACAAGTAAAGGACAAAATATATTTTTAGTCCAGGAGTTGTATTTTATTCAATTTAAAAGAGTTGGGTTTCAGCTTCCACCTATATATACACAGGAGATGTTCCAGAAGAATGTGAACATAGAATAGTCTTTCCTTGAACTTTTCCTTTCATTGCTTTGCACCCTCTCATGCCTCGATCACCATGTTTTCAATTCAAGCTAGGGAATTGGATCGGATTTTCAGCCAGCTCGACAAAAATGGCGATGGACTGGTAAGTCTTGATGAGCTAATTTTTGTTCTCGAAGGGATCGGCATTCAGACAAGTCCAGATGAACTTGAGTTACTCGTGGGGAAAGAAAGTTTAGACCGGATTGATTTTCTCTTCTTTCATGAAACAATCGTCAAAGCGAAKACTGAAGAGCACAGCCTCAGAGATGGAGGTAAGATCTTGGAGAATGATCTTCATAAAGCTTTTGCTGTTTTCGATGCGAATGGAGATGGATTCATTTCCAGTGAAGAGCTGCAGAATGTATTGCTGAAATTAGGCTTATGGGATGAGCAATGTGGCAGAGACTGCAAGAGTATGATTRGTGTTTACGATGTTAATTCTGATGGAAAGCTGGATTTCGAAGAGTTCAAGAATATGATGTTAATTTTCAACAACTAAATGCCTTTTAATTTTCTTAATTCTTTCTGGAGTAGGAATTTGGACTGCTGTAATTAACTTGTAAAGTGAGTTTCTTCTTTGTCTTGTATAATTACCATCTAATGCTTATAATAACAAAGAGGAACACCCCTTCAATAACACAAAGGAAAAAACTCAACAGACTACCAACAAATTCAACAGTGAAAGCAAACCAGAAACAGCCAAAAGCAGCAAAATGACTACACATAATTTGCTGGATTAAGACCTAAACTATGTATCAAGAACGAAATTGCACCAAGTGTACTTATAGGAAGTGATTGCAAGAACTGATATCCTTTTCGATCATTTTCAAGCAATTTTTGGTTATGATAGCAGCAGAGGTGGATTTAGCAGCAAAAGTTACATGAATCCTCTTCCTCCAGAAGAAGGATAACAACAGATAAGGCCACTTGGTACACATCAATGTAGAAACTCCAAGGCTTGCAMAAGAGCTGCAGCTGAGGTCGGATAATAGTGTCAAAGCAATTAATAGTAATCTTTGACTAATAATTATTGCGTAAATACTATTTTCTTACTTAATATATTAGCTATAATTCGGCAGTTGTATAGGATAGTAACTAAGGTTAAGGGTTGAAAATTAACCTGCAATTATTTTCATTTTTTAGTTTGTATCTTACCTAGATTCTAATGTATACTCTAATACCGGATGGAACACACAGTTTTGGCCAAAWGTCTCTCTAAATTTTCATAGTATCAGAGCCATAGATTCGAATTTTCGTTAATCCTTTGTTCTCAAGTTTACTATTCTTGATTTTTTCTTGTTCTCTTGATCTCATGTCTATACATAATTAAGATGCTTCTTCGATTGGCTTCCATGGCAAGAACTACCCAGCTTGGGCATTTCAGTTCATGATTTTTGTCAAAGGCAAGGAGCTATGAGGCCATTTTAATGGCAACAAACCAGCTCCTGACAAAAGCAAAGACAAAGACCAGCATACCAAGTGGGAAGCAAGGATGATCAAGTCATGTCATTGATTTTAAGATCTATCAAACCCAAGTTCATCCAAGTTGTTTGTTTTCTAACACAGCAGCCGAGATGTGTAATTACCTTGAAGAAAAACTAACAATCAACAAAACATTGCTAGCAGTTTTCAACTTGAGCATGAACTGCATGTGAAATTACCTGAAAAGAATCTACAAGCAACAAAACACTGTTAGCTGATTTCAGCTTGAACATGAATTGGCTACACTACAATATGATAGTCTCTCTATTTCTGATTTTTTCTCTAATTTTAATGAGTGAATACATTGATATAGTTTATGCTCTCCTACCATCTGAAGTTCTTTGTTCAGTCCAATTTGTTCATAAAACTACTAAGAGGGATCAATTTCTAATGAAACTCAAACCTGAATTTGAACCCACCCAATCCAATCTTATGAACCAAGAATTTTCCCTTTCATTGGATTCATGTCTTAATGAATTATTTTACAAGAATAACGTCTTCTAAATCAAATCACTAGGGAACAATGTTGAGCCGCATATGTTCTTGTGGCCTATGCAACACAAAGTCGGGATATGAGTATCGTTCAATGCTTCTGTTGCAAATGATTTGGTCATTTTGCCTCCAATTTTCACTATGAATTTTACAATTATTTCAAAAAGGATGGTCATATCATCAGAAACAATATATTCTACTTCAGTTGGCTCTTCTAGTACTGGAAGTTCTGAGAATACATCTCTTCTGATACAAAGTGCTCTTACTCCTGTCCAACCAGTAACCCTTGAAATGATTCAACAAATGATCATTTCTATATTTTCAGCTTTAGGACTCTCAGACCCTTCTCTACCTCATCTCCTTGGTAGTTTGATTAGGCTTTCAACCATATGGTTGAKGGAAATCCTTTACCTATCATGGCYACTGGTGATATTTCTTCATCTCTAACTAATATCTTTTTGTCTATGTCTCCCCTCATCTTACCTTCAATCTTGCTTCCGTTGGTCAGTTGGTTGAAAATATATATATTGTAAAGTGAAATTTTATAAATTTTGTTGTGTTGTGCAAGATCAGCCATCCGAGAGGATGATCATAAGGGGCATGAAGTGGGATGTTTGTTTCCTCTTCAATTTCCTTTATCTCCTTCATTGTCTTTTCCTTTTCTCACTTGTAATTCTGCTCAACTTGATTATTGAACATGGCATAAATGTCTCGGTTRTCCAAACCATACTATACTTCATGATCTATTGACATCCAGTTTTCTTCGGAATARAGAATCACAATCTCTTAATAGTATTGAGTTTGATTGCAATTCTTGCAAGCTTGGAAAAGTAAAACTCTACCTTTTCCTATTCACACACCAACTGTAGTTCAATGATTTGATCTCATACATAGTGATGTGTGAGTTATGGCAACTGTCATCTCTCATGCTAACTACAAACACTTTGTCACCTTTATTGATGACTATAGTCATTTTATTTGGATTTATTTCCTTCATTCCACAGATGAAGTATTTTCTATTTTAAAATTATTCATGCATATATTCAAACCCAATTTTCAGCTAATATGAAAAATTTTCGTTCTAACAATGGGGTGAATACATGTCTCGTTTTTCATAATTTTCTGCAAAATAACGGCATAATTTCTCAGCAATCTTGTCCTTCAACACCTCAACAAAATGGGATAGCTAAGAGGAAGAATCGTCACCGCAATCAATGTCCGTCGCGCTGTATTGTTAGAGTCATCTACACTTTCTTGGTTCTGGTGTGAAGCTCTGTCCATGGCTGTCCATCTCATCAACATATTACCCTCTCCTTTATTGAACAATAAATCTCCTTTCTTTCGGTTATTTAGACACCCTCCCTATTACTCCATCTTTCGCTTTCATCTCCCCSCACACACATTTCAATCAATTCAATGTGCATTCTGTGTCATATTCAAATTTCTAAAAATGTGATCTTTCTCAAAAATAAATATTTCTTTTCTTTTCATGAGGATCCTAATTCTTCTCTTCTTCCTTTTCTGTTTTGCCTATATTTACTAGCTTTTCTGCAAATCAAGTTCCCTTTAACTTCTTATGTGTGTATCAAAGACTCTCTTCCACCATATCCAACCAGACTTATTTCTCCAGAGCCCCATCAAGATCAATCCCTGCCTGCATTGGAGAACATAGACCCCTACATAGGTTTGTTTTCTCTCCTCCATACTCCATAGCCACTTTGTCTACTATTCTTGCTCCTTCATCTTATAGACATGCAATGGGGAATGAGCATTAGCAAAAAGCTATTGAAATATAACTTCTTGCACTTGAGGAAAACCAAACCTAAGAGAATGTTCGTTGTCCCTCATCCCTCCTTCATCCTCCACAACCACTTTGTCTTCTATTCCTATTCCTTCATCTTATAAACGTGCAATGGAGCATGAGCTTTGGCGGAAAGCTATTGAAATAAAACTTCTCAGACTTGAGGAGAACTAAACCTAGGATGTTGTACGGTGTCCCTCATCCATGAAAGCCCTTGGTAGTAAGTTTGTATTTATAATCAAACTTCAATCTGATGGGTGTATAGATCGTTTCAAGGCTCGGTAAGTGGTTCTTGGCTACAAACAAGAATATGGTCTCGATTGTGAAGAGACAATCACACTAGTCGCCAAGATGACCACTATACCAACTATAGTTCTTGTTGCTGCTTCCCAATCATGGCCCTTACACCAGCTAGATGTCAAGAATGCATTCCTTCATGGTAATATCAAGGAAGATGTTTAAATGAAGTTTCCCTCGTGTGTGAATTCTTCCTCCCCTAATTTTGTTTGCAAACAAGAATGCATTATTCAACGGGTCAAAACACATGTATACAAGACTCTATTTTCTTTATATCCTCATGATTCAATATGAATTTGCTGCTATGGGATAAAAAGGCTTCTTTTTTTAACTATTTTGTATCACTTGGTATGTGCATTTGTAATCTGTAAATGATTTTGATCAACACAAGTTAACCTTTACTGATAAAAATAGTTAGGATGTTATCACATAGCCTCGCAAGAGAAACCTACTGCAGTAGGCCAATCGATTCCTCCCCACTGGTCGACCAGGTAAAGAGGTTGAGGGTCTTAAAAATGTGTTGTGACAGCCACCTGTGGGAGTTGCTGAGTTTGAAGTTTCGGGATAATCCAAAGAGGAAGGAAATTTCTTTTCCAAGTACAAAGTTTCTTGGAGGAGGATGTAAGGATGTCATTCAGTCAATCACACTAAACATAGATTGTACCCCCATTGAAAGTTAATTCATATTACCAGGGCGTTTCTTTTTTTTTTTTTTTCAAAATGTGCATCCTTTTAGAAAATTATTCCAGAATGAAACATCTTCATCACCTCCTGCTCAATAACCTTGAGATGTGTTTCCGGATCATCTATAATCAGATGGGTGATTTGTTGTGCAATGTACCTGTTTTAATGATAAGTATAAGGATAAACATTAAACAATTTATATTTGCAATTATAAATGAAGTAAGAAATATAGAAAGTGTAATCATAAGTAACTTACTAAACAGTAAGATTCCAATGGACGTTGTTCTGGACTCGAACAAGACAGGTGTGTTCCAACTGTAATATAGAGATCTCCTATTGGCCATGAGTAGATCTCTGCGTATCTCTAATGTATCATAAATATGGATTTTTATTTGTTTGAATTTTTACATGATGTTGTCCACTCCTTAAGTTTAATTCTATTGACCTTGTACTCACGACCCATTTTGATTGACCAATTAGTGACAACCTCAACAACTTGCTTTTTATCCTCAAATCTCATGTATAATCGAATGTCAGGATCACTACTTGACTATATATCAAAATGGGTTCTGCTAGCATCAACAAAATCATCTTGTTGTTCTYCCGAACCCGTATTTTGAAATACTCTAAAAGAACAGTAATAGAACCACAAATTGATCTCCTACCACCAATAATTCCCTGTGATGTACTAGGCATGTGTGGATGTGTAAGAACTCCAGCAACATTTTCATCACTATCACCACCTCCATCCAAAATCTCTACATCCTCAGGTTCGGTAGGTAAATCATCCACGTTAGTAGTATCTGCACGCTCATCACAAACTGTATTGACATTCATCACAACACAGTTTCTATAATTTGCTTGTGCAACAATGTCTAGAATACCCTATTCCACTGCACTTGACGATCCCGGTTAACCAGACATGTGTGGATGCCAATAACCTGAATGTATAGTATCACCTTCCATCACTTGAGGAAATGTAAAGTCCAGGATGTTTGGCTATTGGTTCATCAGTAATGTCGTATATGCGCCCATGGCAAATCCTGATATGACGGTGTATTCCGAAATACTTGTTGAGTATGCCGATTTGGGCACCTAATGTGTCTACTGCGGCAGCATGTTTTGTGGCTTAGGTTGTTGTATTTCATTAAATTTAACAAGTAATTATATGTGATGTAATCATGCTSCCTCGAGCATCACCCATAATACTTGTAAGTCATCATCATCTGAAATAACGTAGGACTGAAAATGAACTTCTCTGTTATAAAATTAACGGCATATGACAGATGAACTCACATGACATCTTTCAAGATCAAAATTTTGTAAATTACAAACTTTTCTACACAACTTTGAGTACGAAACAGGTTGTCGTATTGTCTAACTTTTTKGAATAGCTCTATCAATGCAACGAGAACCTCTAGAATCAAGCCTCATTTCACAGTCCTAATGCAAACATATTATGAATGATTGTCCTAAAGACATTGTCTCAAATCCTATTCAAATATTGTCGAACAGCATACTAGTTTCACAATATCTAGATGGGACAATTTTAAACATCTCAACAATTATTAAATTAAAGAAACTTAACTCAACAATATCAAGTCAAAATAAACATTACGTGTTCTCAATAATTAATTTAAATTATGAAAACACCCAACATAAAATACTAATTTGGAGAACAATCAAAYCATATTGYAGAAAAAATTTAGAATGAAAATTGCTTATTGCAGAAAAATTAAAACCCTAATTTCACAATGTAAGAAATTGCTTATTGCATAATAATAAAAATTAAGCAATATTATTGTCATAATTTAACAACAAAAAAATTTAACAACAAAATATAAGGTAAGCAATATTATTATGTCATAATTTAACAACAAAAAAATAAAATAACATACCTTCAATGTTGTTTACCTTATATTTGTCACAAGATCTAGCCTCAATGTGGGATGGGTAATGAAAGATTTAAGGTAAAATAATGGAAAGATTAGATTTATAGGGAGCTAAGATATGGAGGAAATCGACTTCTGCAGAAAAATTAATATAGCATATAAAAGGTAAATGCGTGGGAAATGCATTTGATCAGTGCAAGTCATCAGCTTTATAAAGAGTGAAAAAGTGAAAAACACTCACATTCGGCAAATGCATGGCGGCTTATGAAAAGTGAAAATATGTTGCAAAAAAATCCTCGCCATCTCAGCAAAATGCATGGCCGCTTTATAAAAATGAAAAAGTGCACAAATGTCGCATATGCAAACAATAGGGCAACGTGATAAAAAGTAAAAAAGTACAAAAAAGTTTATTGGTAAATGCGTGGCGATTTATAAAAAGTACAAATAGTGCTCGATCGCGATTTGGCAAAATCATTACGCTTTCCAATGCACTTAGGCAAGCGTCTGGCTGTCAACACATCTGAAAATGGGCTTTGCATGGTTGCCACTGCCCACCCAGCAGATAATAACCTACAAACTGCAAGCCACCTATAAAAAACCAAAAGCAATAATAACCAGACCAACAGCACCAAATTTCAACAACATTCAGCAATATTACTTAATGACATTCATGGAACCACCAACGCACATACCATTCAAAAGCCATCAATCAGCCAACCACCATCCATTAAAAATGAAATTAAAGTCTACTATCAGAAGAATGTTCAATTATTAAATATTATATATATATATACACACACACACACACTAATACCGTTAATCTTATTATAACAAAACAAATTTACAATGATCCTAAATGTAAGAAATGTACAAACAATCCTAACAGTCATACGCAGCCGCAGTATAATGGTCGGATGCTCAACGAGACCGAGAGCCCCGATGGAGAATCAATGCATCTGAATCAAAATCCTCATCACCATCATCACCATCGCGGACACAGAGCCTACCAAGTGCGACAATATCGCTATACAAAGGCGAACTGGTGTCAACCTTGGTGATGACCCCATCCCCAGTCTACTTAGATGGTCCTAGTACATCAAAATGCCGAGAAGGTCCAGCTCCCGGGTCTCCCTCAAAGGCATTGTATGTCAAAAGGAGCAGAGGAGCAGCAATATTGTCCTTGGGCTAGTAGAAATAATTATCATTCTTTGTCTGGCTAACAATATCGTCACTGGGCTGCTGATGCTCGGGCTCGCAATGTTCAGGCTCACCGTGAGCATCAATCATCGCCCGCGGGCAACGAGAAGTAGCAGTAAATGGTAACGACATCTTTCCTTCCATGGCAACCGAGAAATCCCAAGTGCCTAATGATCCTCATCATCTACTCATTCAAGTATGCAAATTCCATCCGAGAATGTGGATTTGCATATGGCATCGTTTGATCCACCATATCCGAACATTCACTAAAATTCGATACCTACAAAAAATTAAAGAACATAATCAATGACTAGAACAATGTATTTAAAATGACAAAACATGAGCATAATAAAGATGGTCGAAACACATACTACAAACTATAATTATGATCCAGTGGATTGATAACCCTCGGGATCCTATGGTCAGATGGTGGGATTCCCGATAAGCAAGAATGTATGACGGGTATACCGCTCTATGTAATCTAGATGAGCAACTTCCGACTGAGCTGTTGGCATACCTACCACAATCCTCACTCTCCAAGCAAGCCATTCATCTACATATCTACTATTCTCGTCCCTCCACAGTGTAGGACTACCCCTTCCTCATATACTGTGAGTGCCAAAATTATCAATCAAAGTGGGAATGGTCTACTCAAACCCGACTCATCACCCTCTCAAGAAAGCAATACTCAACGATGTTCCAGYATATCAAAGGCAGGGGTAATGACAACCAGATTCACACCTTTCTAAATAAAAGGCCGCTAGCTAATGCTGAATATATTTGTACGACATCTCTATAAATTGCATACAAATAAAAGATATTCTTTAATTATAATCACAATTATTTGAATATGAAACATAAAAGAAATTTGTTCACAGATTACAATATATTATATGGACCTGCTCGGTGGTGAGGGCATCTAACTGATCCCTATACGTCACCAATACATGAGTCGGCAACCACGAGAGATCGAAAGGCTGGTTCGACCTCGTTGCCTATGAAGCAAGAGCTAGAAATACAGGAAGTGGTTGGGCACGAATTGGGCGTAAAGTAGAAAGGTGCTCATACATTGATAGCTAAAAATACAAAGAATCAATAAAGGATGGTCAGTAATTGAAATCATTTGAACAAATTGAATATGTTTATAAGTTAAGATAATTATCTATTGAAAGTTTACCTGTACCAAGATCATCRCACCACATATCTCTCTACTCGAACCTAATGCTGCATTGCATAGATATCAATACAMTTGGGCTAGAASACCACTTCCCCAACYTAACTRCCCACATCTACAAAAATCCTCAAACAAGTGCAAAAATCGAAGCGGAAAAAACTTTTTCGATTTATTATTAGAGAACAATAGTTTGCTAAATAGTAACATGATAAAGCATTGTGCATGCCGGTCAACATCATTAGCAAGTGGTGTCTGCAAGTCTGCTTCTATTTTGCGTGCCATAAGCTTATTGCCTTTAATATCACCAGTTGCGGCTAAAAACCAAGTCTAAACAAACAAGTAGCCTCCTACCCTTACATATTATTTGCAGCAAGGCCTCCAATAATCGGGTCACCATCAACCCTCAAACCCATCAACACAGCAACGCCCTACAGTATGTGCAGTATGACTGTAGCCTCCCCAATAGGTAGATGAAACATGTGTGTCTCTAGCAGTCATCGCTCAACCATAGCAGTGATAAGGTCATGATCAACAGTCATATTTCCTAATCTGCAAATGCCTTGAAAGCCGGCAACATCTATGGCATCCTTGACTCTTAAATCGACAACACTATAAGCTAACCAAAACTAACCTATGTGCATCTTATATTGTAAACCTCTAGATACAGACAGCTTGTCCCCGACCTATATAAGGTTAGATATGTGCTATCCTTGCCTAGACAGCAACAACGCATCTAACGAGCCGGAATGAATATCTAAAGGTACTCGCTCCATCTATTAATAAAATTTTAAACATCATATTGAATATCTCATACCCAAAGTAACCATAAGTATGAACGTAATAACTAAATGACTATAAAGAAACAACTCTCTATATTCTCTAATTTAATTTACCAATGTTAATCATAATTTTAGTATTTCATGTCTGAATAATTAAGCGCCAAGGTACGTCAAAATCTAAACAAGTATATTGTTGTTCATTTCTACAGTATGTTTATAAACATATATATCGACATATTCTTGCATAAAATGACTAGAGAATGCACGAAACAACTTTACACACATGCTACTACGTACTCTTGGCATCGCTATCATGGGACATTGCTGTCTATAGATTTTGGGGACAATTTTGTGAGTTGTGTGGCTATTTTCGGTATTTTTAACCTTTTTAACAAACGAGCTACAAACTAAACTACATCATGTTGCTTCTACCTTTCCTTATACAAAATTCCAACTACTTCCATCATATTATCCATGGGGAAATTTGTTCTCATACCTATACGTAAAATAGACACAAAGTCTCCTAAAATAAAGAGAAATAATTTAAAAAAGATTTTAGTTCAGTTCCTTCATATATCCTGGGTTAAAACATATGTAAAGCAGCAAGCATCATAGGTGCAAAATTAGATATAAAGCATTAATCAAATCTTTTTTTTTTTTTTTTTTTGGTTATGTACCAACTGTACTAAATAGCAGCCAACAACATGTGAAAAAAGGAAAAACATAAGATAAATGATGAATCTACAAAAATCCATAGCAATGTCCACCATGGTATCAACCAACAACTTCAAATACACCTATAACAATGTATGGGTCATTACGATGCTCACCAAACACTACTACAGATTGGGCAGTGCTGTAATTCAATAGTGAGAACTACGCTGCTTGCCCTATGTTATCCAAATGGGAACCAAGTTTTTTTGCACAAAATCTACATTCAGAATTGCCCAACTTTCAATATCAACAAATTTGTCWGCCAAAAGATGTCTATGGGTATAAAAAATGAACTATATCAGCAAATCAAATAGAGATATCAAAAATGAAAAACTATATCAAAAAACTTTGCAGCATAAAAAATGAACTACATCTCCATTTGCAGCATCTGCAACAAGAAGTATAAAAAATGAAATACATCAACAAATGAACTATCTCAGCACGTCAGAATCAAATGGAGAAGAATTTGCAACAAATTCATCACGAAAAACATATCAGCACAATCAATGGACAAAATGGTGCCACAATGCTTAGCCAAACACAAACAAAATTCAACATTTTTTTGTTGCCGGCGAAAACAAATGTCGATGCAAAGATTAAAACCTGAATTTTTTTCCACGTGATTCAGGATGAAGATTTAACGCCTATAATTCAGATATCGTCTATGTGGCACGGTGAAGGAACGACGAACAGCGACAAACCTGCAACAATCTGGACAGCGGACCATCGGCTAACAATCGACGAATGGGCAGCTAACAACCAGCGAACAGAAAGAGAAGGAATGGTTTCACAAGATTTGAAGAATGATCAGAGYTAAGTTACAGAGCTGCTGTAAAGTTAAAATTAGGGTTTTCCCTGTTGTAWATCGGGGAGAGGAGAAGGTTATGTTTTTATTGTTATGCTTAACAGCCATCACATTTGAAGAATGCGGCAATATCAAAAAGTTCTCGCATCACGTTAATGCACTGGTTTGTTGCATCGAAATCCTAGCAGGGAGCTACTGTATTTTCAAAATCCAGTAGAACAACTGCCAACGCATTCAGTTAATGTTATGGGTTCATTGTTGCCACTCTTTCTACAGTCGTCCATTATGGGCATCTTTTCTGAAAGAATGCTCCTTCTAAGAAAAAAGCCCGTATTATCACTTGGTTCATCCTTCTAAAGATCAAGAGTTAACAGATCTTTTCCCATTTCCGCTTCCTTCACCTGAGCTAATTGGCCAATTTTAAGTATTATTAATTCATAAAAATCGCTTCCTTCACCTGAGCTAATTGGCCAATTTTAAGTATTATTAATTCATAAAAATTGTTATTTTTCCCCAAAAAATTTTTTAGCAGCCAAAAGGGGATAAGGAAGTAACTTTGCACATCCATGTGCAGCTTACTATATCATTTCAAATATAAGACAACAAGCTCTTAACTTAATTGAGGCAAATTGCAATAAACCCTCTATTCTTTACCCTTTATGATGAATACCAAGATATTTATTGAGCTCTCCATTATTAGTAACAATTCGAATTTATCTGGTGTGTTTTCCTGTAAGACATTTTCTTCTATGCAGATAATTAAAATAAATACAATCAAAGTTCAATACTCAAAGTAAATACGGATTGAGAAATTTGTTTTTAGGGGATAAAAATAAATGATAAAAACATTGAGGGATAAAATAGTACTTTTAATATAATAAAAAT
The DNA here is from genome assembly GCA_001752375.1 of Rhazya stricta. Taxonomy (NCBI): domain Eukaryota; kingdom Viridiplantae; phylum Streptophyta; class Magnoliopsida; order Gentianales; family Apocynaceae; genus Rhazya; species Rhazya stricta. The sequence goes on from MEJB01000071.1 coordinate 1,403,872, forward strand.
TATATATAACTTTTAAAAATATCAACCCATCAAAATTTTTTTTTTTAAATGTTGTCTCGAGACTCTAGATCCATCCTTAACTCTAAAGACAAAAAGTTGATCTGGGGTGCAGARAAGGAATATCTAAAGTAAGAACAAATACAAAGCAAAAAGGGAAGTCCAGAAAATTCATGAAACTATGAGTTACAGATTCTCCACATCCCTATTCCTACACGAAAGAGCATAAATATTTTTGTGTTCAAGAATATAAGTTGATAAAGATATTAAACTTGTCCCTTTCTGAGGTCATTACTATGAAATTTCCTGCATAGTTCTTCTTCGATTCTCGACCTCACCCTGAAGGGTCGCTTATAGTTTAAACTGATGCTGCAAGAGTAATGCCCCTTCAAGCAAGGACAAGGTATGCTTCATGCATACAATATCTATATATAAGTGCAGTTGGCATGAACAGTCTGCATAAAATAGCAGTTGCAAACACAGGTTCTTGGTTCCTTTGCAATTTACAACACTATGTCTCCAATTAAAACCACCGATCTGCACCGGATTTTCGACCAGCTCGACAAAAATGGCGATGGCCTACTAAGCCTGGAGGAGCTAAAAGGTTTTCTTGAAAAGATTGGGTTCCAGACAAGCCGAGACGAGCTTGAAGAACTCATAGGCAAAGAAAGTTTAGACTCCATCGATTTCATCTTCTTTCATGACAGCGTAATCAAGGGGAGAAGGAAAACTGGCATTGATGAAAACAAAGCGGATGATAGCATATCGGAGAAAGATCTTCTCAAAGCTTTCGAGGTTTTCGATTTGAATGGTGACGGATTCATTTCCAGTGAAGAGTTGCAGAGTTCATTATCAAGATTAGGGTTGTGGGATGAACAATGTGGCAAGAATTGTAGAAGCATGATTCAGGCATTCGATTCTAATTGTGATGGGAAGCTAGACTTTGACGAGTTTAAGAATATGATGATGCTATCCAACCACTGAAAACGGTGAACTCCTGTAACGCGTTTATCAGAGAGTATCAAGAAAACTCATTTGATTAATTTGGGATATAGAATCATTCTTATTCTATTGTGGTATTTATTGTATASACAAGCACATACATAATCAAGTGCCAGAAGCACAGCACTGTGAACAACTGAATCTAATTAATAAGCATTCATAGCCGGYTAGAGATTTTYTATTATTTCATTCTATTTTTTATTACATCGATCAAAATACGATATAATATAGTTGATGGTTCGATAAGGATATCRATAATTCATGAAGGGAAGAAAAGATAAAACAGCGGTTAGCATCACCACACAGATTTAGAGAAAGCAATCAATCGGTATGAATGTTTATTTCTGAACAAGCGGATTCCTTTTCATCAGCAATTTTATTTACGAAAAGGAATATTATTGTGTTACACGTGTAAAGAAAAAGGGAGGCAGATAGCAATTGTAAAGAGAAGGAACTGAGAAATGAGTAAGAGAGAGAATGGTAAGGACAAAATTGGAAAAATATTAAAAATTATATTGCATATAGTAAACATGTAATTTAATTATATTAACATTTAATTGTATTGAATCTACCCAATAAAAAATCAATAAAAACTTATATGATAGAAAAAGTTAAAATATTTATAATATACATCTTATCTAACATGATATTATTTATTTACATATTCTAGATAATACTAATCCTAATTACCAATTCAATCAATGATAAAAAATAATTTATTTACGATATTTAATTTCTTTAAAACACGTATTCCAATCTAAATTGTGGTCAACTATTTGATCCAACCAAGTTTGGTTTCTTAATAGGTTGACTAATTTTTGTACGAATATACCTTAATTTGTCCATATCATTATCACTTCCTGATACTTTGGAGGTCATTTCTTTGCTGTATCCACCAGAGCGGAGTCATTGTTCTTTATATTCAAGTCTTTATCCGCGTTGTCTTTCTTCTTTTCAATTAGTGTGACCATTCCAAAGCCACGGATTAGAGAAATTCACCTTAACAATTATATGGTCTTTCGGTCTATTTTTCTACACAATGGGGTAGGGTTATGTTGTATCACTGAAAATGTAGTGTGGAACATATATTACATAGTGAAATATCAAAGCAATTTAACGTCCCAAAAACACTCTTATTCTTGCTTATCTCGTCATTTTTTTTTAAAAAGTATCGTACGTAAAATTTTGACGTCAATTATCAAACTTGCAAAGCTTCTGTTTTGTCCCTTTTCATCATTTGATCATGTATGTCGTCGATCATCATGATTAACATTTCATTGTAGACATGAATTTAAACGACTCCTAAAAATCACGCAAGAATTTATTTGATCATGAACGAATTACATTAAACAATCATAGCATGAGTCTGAATGTAYAGTAGGATAATTAAATTGTCTTTGGTTAGTTACAACCGAAAAAAAAAAAAACGAGGGAGAGAGAGCTACCACATGGAGATGTCAAATACTGTCCTGTAAAATTGATCAAATTAATCCTGTATCTATCAAACAATGGAGTAGTCCAGAATATTCCATATTTTGCATTCCTATAATCTGTAATTTTATTCGCTCACTTTTGTGTTAGACTTCAAATTTGTCCCTTTTTACAAATTAATCATATGGTTTTAGGAAACATCCTCAAAATTTCTTCTTAGATTCTCAAACACAACCTTAAAAGTTAACAATCTCCGGTGCGCCTTCAAGCAAGGACGATTATGCTTCTATATATATATATACCCTACTTGAGAATTGAGATTAACATTTTTCATAAAACGTTCCTTCTCCTTGATTCCTCTGCAACTTACAGAACTATGTTTCCAATTAAAACAACCGATCTGCACCGAATTTTCGACCAGCTCGACAGAAACGGCGACGGCCTGGTGTCCCTGGAGGAGCTAYAATGCTTTCYTGAAAAGACTGGTTTGCAGACTAGCCAAGACGAGCTTAGACAACTTGTGGGCAAAGAAAGTCTGGACTCCATTGATTTTATCTTCTTTCATGACAGTATTATGATCGAGGGGAGGAGGAAAACTGGGAGTGATGAAAGCATAGCGGAGAAAGATCTCCTTAAAGCATTTCAAGTTTTCGATACGAACGGCGATGGATCCATTTCCAGTGAGGAGTTGCAGAGTTCATTATCAAGATTAGGGTTGTGGGATGAACAATGTGGGAAGGATTGCAGAAGCATGATTCAGGCATATGATTCTAATTCTGATGGGAAGCTAGACTTTGACGAGTTTAAGAATATGATGACGTTTTCCAACAATTTACCTGATAAACGATACCCCAAGATCCAGAGTTCATTATTTATCTATTGAACCACGGCCAAAAATTGTATTCATACCATAAATGCAAAAGAAGATATCAAAGTATTTCAATTTCTTTCAAATTTCTGAGCAGAAAGGCATGTTTGACACTGTATCATCACTTTACAAATCAACACTATGACACACTAGCCACTCATGGCCAGATGGAAAAGAGGATCTAAAGGCATTCCATTTTTTTCCCTTTGGAACGTTGAGCAAAGGATGCTCAAACTGTATTATCATTTTACAACACAGAATATGACACATTGGCTTTCAAGGCCAGATTAATGGGCAAAATGCACTACATGGAGACCTACGGACGATTCATCAAACAGCAGTTAAGACAGCCCCAAAAATCTCCGAACCATTGGGGACAAACTAAGATTCTACTTTTACAGCCTGCAAACCTGAACATACAAAGAGAAAAATCATATCTTGCGCCTCTGTGGTTCTTTGTTAACCGAGWATAGTCCACCACTGTTTCGTCCTATCCAAAATATCAGTGCTTCAACAAATGCAGCAAAATAAATCACTTGAGTGAAAATTACAGGGGTAACAAGTTTCTACCCAAGGGAATCGATCCGACATTAATCACCCAGAATGCAAATCTACCTCAACTCTTCTTTCCACGGCGGCCAGATTCTCCTCATAGTTGAGAGTTCTAGCAGCATTTAGTAACATGTCCACCCCACCAGATTTATCTAAGGGTTCCTGTTTTTTCCCCTTCCCTCCAAATCTGCCATCATGAGATGTTTTTCCTYCTTCAGATTGTTCTCTCGATGTACTTCGCAAGTTCTCGTATGCCCTCTTGGCCTTGCGTATGCACCGGATCTCACCATCACAATTTGTGCAAAACCATTTGCCTCTGGGAATCATTGTGCGTGGTGGTTGCATGCAGTAGATGTGATATGCATGATCACAGGCATCACACAAGACAATCTTCTCGTCATCACAATCAGTGAGGCAAACTCTACACAAGCATGAAGGGCARTACCAACAGGGACCATAAGTATTCAACTGCTTACTTGTCAAACATCTTGCATGGTAAAATTTGTGAGGGCAGAAASCATGTCCACATATTTTAAGCTTTTCATCCCKTTGAATCTCAGTTCTGCAGACATTGCAATGGGGCATATCTTCACCTTCTTTAGAAATTTGAAGATCATCTTCCATTAAGCCATTTGAACTCTCCTCTAATTCCACTGATGTTTCAGCATTAGTAAGTTGACCAATTCCATCCATGGTTGCAGATGACCTTAAAGCATTTATCCTTTCACAAATCACACAGTTGTCATGCGGTGACTGAACCCCCTTTGTGGTACAGTTCGCACAATACCAAGTTCTCGGTGGATTTTCTTTAACTGCAGGCTCGATACAGGAGACATGATACATTGCCTCACATGAATCACAAACAAGACAATCTCTTCCATCTGTATTTCCATTACAAAATTTGCAGGTGCACGCTTTGTATATTCCACAAGCCTCTGTTTGCTCCACTTTTGCAAGCATGCCAGATTCTTGGGCAACAGACTGCRAAAGCAACAAATTTAACAAAATTGTTCATTTCACCMAAGATTGGGAAGGATGTTGCAGATGATAAACTTGAATCAGATTTAGAATCAATCATTTCTCTCCAAGTCCATATTGCAGAAATAATTCACTGAAAAAAGAAAGCAAATCACTTTGGACCTTATACTGAACAGTTTCTTGTGGATTGTAGCAATTATTCCAACATCTAGAAAGAATTTTAACCTGGCCTGCTGTGCAAATCCTTGTCATTGAGTTGCTTCTCAAAATGGTTCTTTCACAAGAGAGCATCAAACTGTAGTCATGTGTGACTGCAAACTAGAGAAACCAGTGGTTTATTGGCTTAGAGTGAATCTAGCCAAATCTACAAAAACCAAGTCTAACTCCCCATTACACCCTGCTGTCCAACATATTCATTGAACAGTGTCCACCACGAATGATCTCATTCGAGATAGAAATTGAAACTCAAGTCCCAACACCACCCAAGAATTCCACTCCCACCTCCCTCAGGAACAAAGAGACAACCGGAGAAAAGGGAGAGAGACGGACAGATACAAAGATACAAAAAAAGAGAGAGAAATGGAGAATACGATTTCACAATAACTTCATTGCAGATTTTCCAATTTAGAAAAAATGGACATAGATCAGATGGGTATATAAAATTAAAAACACAATAACTCCATTGCAGAATTTCACGAAAACAACAGGTCAGGGAGCAGAAGGATATACAGAGAAATTAACTCCTCCACTTTTTCCTTGGGTTCCTTCTCTATCACAACCAGATAGCAGCAGCTATTTGKAAACACTGAAACAGATAATRGGTACAAGTAACATCCAACCAACCAAGTTTGCAGTTTCATCCTCAGAGCCAAACACCCTAAAACACAGATATACTAAAAAGAACAAGCCATCTTACCTTAAGAGCACCACCATCTGAAGAAGCACGTAGTAAACCTCCAACCTGAAAAAAGAAAACGTGGAACWTAACTTACATAAGGAATGGAGTTAAAAATTAGAAACCGATCACAATGAACCAATCCAATTAATAGACATAAGGAAACAAGATCATAAGAGACGCCTGCAAGAAGATTCACCCACCTGTTCTTGGTAAGAAGCCCTAGATTTTTCCGAAAGATTATTAGCAAGAGAAACAATATCTGAGCCAATCTTTTGAAGCTTCATCCAGAACTGCAAAAATCAAGGCGATCCTACTATAAGTCAATGGAAGGAACAATATAACATAAATCCCGAACTTCRTTAGAATAAAACTTGCGTGGAGGAAAATTGAATATTGCTGGTCACTTTTCTTATCCTAACGTCCAACTTTTATGTCCTTTCCCCTTAGTATCTATCTTTACTAGCTTCCCCCTAAGCCTCAGTATCCAATCAAAGTGGATAAACATAAACAGTCCACACAAACTAATGCTCAGCACTTGAAAAATATAAGTCCATAAGAATAATAGTCACACCACCAAAACGCTACCGTAGCAGATATATCCTATACTTACCCACGTAGGGTATATAAGTATAGTACAAAATAAGAAAAAACCACAAGTGCCCTTCATTAATCAAGTTTTTTCAGCTTTTTCTGCTTCTGATGAGTTCTATCCCTCACAGTAAAGAGCTATTTATCTGATGCATCAGTGTGTACCCCCTACCACCAAGCTATGCACCCAAACCTATCATCCCACAAAGGTATGCATCTGAATCTACTCCCTGACCAAAAAACCATGTTTCAGACTCTACCCATGTAAGGTATTACTTGAAGTTCTCAATTACCTTTCCGATCAAGTAAGGCAAGTGAACTTAGAGCTGTGGTCTCATAAAACCAATAACATAATTCTTGCCAAGAATGTATGCACTTCTAAGATCTTATATTTCAAGCTCAAAGCAAAGTGAACAACTTCAACCACCAGAATGTAAATATACCTTTAGATTTATCATTTAAAGATATAATTGAAGTCTATATTGTTCTAAGCAGTATCAACTCCTAGATCCTCAGAAAAGCTACAGTCATAGTTAAATCCATTCAATTTTACTAGATATGTGTACACAAACTGTGGTACTCCAATAGAAAGCCTTGACACTGGAGATCACCACAATTTCACTGACGAAGGTCCTATTATTTCTAGCAAACCTTAAAAAGATCTGTTATTAACCGTTGTTTCCATTGCAAAGAACAACAATAGCCATTAGAAGTAACAACAATGTAAAATGCAAATCAACAAGAAGACCTTTCTCTAATCCAAAGAAGACAAACATTTTTAATTCATATGGACTGTGTTTAAAGATTTGGATCATGTCACATCACCTGTGAGATTTTGAAATTTTGTTTCATACACATGGTATCCACCAAAGCATGCTCATATAAAAGTTATTTCACAAGACATTGCATATAAATTAAATCCCGTATTTCAGAAAGTAATAGCAGCTTGCATCGAACAAACAAGAATATGCAATTTCCAAGCACAGGTGATTTTATTTTAAAATATCCSACTGAAATGACATTAAAAACATCAAGCACACCTCCAAAGTGTACCTGCTGGATGTCTGAAAAGAAAAGAACAGGTTCACTTTCATATGTTCCTTCCTTCATTCTTGAGTTTATGAGCCTAATATCAAAAAATCTGTCCATCCTCATCCCTTGAAAATTTTCAAGGAGTAGATTACATAAATGAGCAAATTTTTCGGACATAATAACATCCAAGAAGGTCTGCTGACAGAGCTCTGTAACTGTACGATGGTTGACACCATTTACTGATTCATTCAACATTGCCTTCTCAGTGCTTCTGGATTCATTTTGGAACTGCAGATGCGCAGGTCCTGAAAGTGAGGTGCATTTTCTTCCATCTTCACAAGAATGTACTGATTCCTGTTGATCCAGCATAGATATTATTCTGACTAAAATATGAAGGATAGAATGCTCTCTTATCGACCAGCATACATCTAAAATTATAGAGTCTGAATGAACATATCTACCTTAACAGCGGAGGTGCTACCACTTTCTCGGTGTAAAACAAGTGCATCACGAATACAATTCACCAATCCAGCTTCACCATCTAATGATTCACATATTTGTTGCAGAACAACATTTCTCCATTGCTTGACTAAGCAATAGGAGGAAGCATTTGTGCTAACATGTGATGATGTCGCTGCAACACTAGCATGTTGGCAAGCATCTTTCTTAACAACCATATCTGGCAGTTCTTGTGTTGGCTGGAGAAAAATCATATGGACAAGTTATGGCCAAGCAATAGGATGTTGGAAAACAACCGAATACAAAAGTACAAGATCTTATCACATAGAGCTTGCTGTGACAATCTGAGCTAGCTCRAATCGTAATCAAACTTGAGCTTAGCTCGAGATGTACATAAGCATATTTTCTGAGTTCAAGCTCACTTGTCTATCATGTAAATTATTTATTTAAATATATGTAGATTGAAGGGCAAACTGATCCACAACAGCTTGACCATTTACAGCGATAGCTAGTAATTTGGRACAAGATATGATCTACTATCATAGCGAGACAGGATGCCACACACAATCATCTCTATTCCCTCCACAGTACATTAACTATGCACACTCCTTTCTCTTTGGTGTTTATATGTTTTCTTTTATATTGAGATATAGCTGCATATCATGGACGGATCAACACCACCTGCACTTGCATAATTATTTCAATCATGGGAAAAAAAAGAACTTTATATGCATGGGACGGATGCAACAACCACCCTGCAAAAAAAAACTTGCATAATTATTTCAAATCATGGGAAGAAAAAAGAACTTTAAAGAAGATTTGCCACCAAGGGGGGGGGGGTGAGGAAGAAAAACACCTTTTAGTTTCAGAGGCTACGCAGTCTATTCTTAAGGCCATGTCTTTATCCTGCATTAGCCGGATGGAAATAAGAGTATTCCTTCCAATACCTCCTAACTTTTCCAGGTGAGCATATGCAAAACATTTCATGTCAAAATTAGCACTGGAAGGACTTCAGGAGGAAAAGAAGAGTACCACAACAGAATAGAAAGACACTCTCAGCACATAGGACCAAATTTATAAGCATCTAGTGGATTTTCATTTCCAAAGCATGCGAGTGGTCTCAAATATGCATAAATATTTGTGAAAGCAATCAAGAGTATTTCTTCTAAACCTCCTAACTTCCGAGGTGACACATATCAATCATACCGGCAGAATAGCAGCTGGAAAACTTCAGGGACGGGAGTAAACCACAACAGAATAAAAGACCACTCTCAGCACAATAGACAATTTACAAGCATCTACTGATGTTCATTTCCCCAAGCATCGAGTGGTCTCAATATGCCATAAACTGTTGTGAAGACATCAAGTAATCTTCCAAACCTCCTACTTCCCAGGTGAGATAATACAAATTATTTCAGCGGGCAAGAATTACAAAAGAATTCGGGGAGGGGGGAAAAAAAGAAAGCAGTAACCAACAGAATAAAAGACACTCTCAGCACATAGACAAATTTACAAGCATCTAGCGAATTTCATTTCCCAAAGCAGCGAGTGGTCTCAAATATGCATAAATGTTTGTGAAGACATCAAAGTAATCTTCCAAACCTCCTAACTTCCAGGTGAGATATACAAATATTTCACAGGCAGAATTAGCAGAATTCAGGAGGAAAAAAAAAAAAAAAAGGAGTACCAGCAACAGAATAAAAGACACTCTCAGCACATAGACAAATTTACAAGCATCTAGCGAATTTCATTTCCCAAAGCATCGAGTGGTCTCAAATATACATTTATGAATGAATGTTTGTGAAGGCATCAATGAATGAAGAAGTAAACACGAAAAAATGAGACACAGAATACAGGAAAAGAGGAGAGTTAATTAAGGAAATCAAGTAACACAAAAAGATGGAAATATCTTTACCTTACAACTGTCCATTCGCAGAGTGTGTAAATATAATATACGACAAACAAATAAACATGAAAAATATGGCTAGCACTCCCCATAATTGCATTAAAAACTGTTGTCTGCCTCCTAGTAGAAACAACAACCTCCTATACCAAGAAACAACAACCTCCTATACCAAGACCAGTTGTAATGGAAATGATCTATCTTTGATTGTACTAGTTTCTTCAGAAGCAGTCCAAATATCATTTTCTTATGCCAGTATGTTTTTTGTGACCCATAATCTTTAGTTTATTGTATTGTTAAACAAGTAAAATAATCATATATAAGACCAAATAAATATAGATACGTAGAAGTAAAATTAACTTTTCGTAGCAACTTTTGTAGGAAATTCAAATCTTTTACTTGTATTGTTAAACAAGTAAAATAATCATATATAAGACCAAATAAATATAGATACGTAGAAGTAAAATTAACTTTTCGTAGCAACCTTTGTAGGAAATTCAAATCTTTTACTTCACCATGATAGATTAGTTTTAGGGCAAACTCTGAAAACCCAACTTGATGCATATCTAAGCTTACAAGAGCGAGAGAAGCCAACCTAACTGCTTTGAAACTAATAAATTGGTTTATCAGTTACCAAAAGCATGAAAATTCTCGTCTTAGTATGTTGCTCAATACTTTTAATTGACCAAATAAACTATGTCTTCTAAAACAAAGATAGGAAGACTAATTCTATAGCATAACTTTAATGTGTAGAAACCAACTCTGAAGCATACTAAGCTTCAAAAGGAAGTATGAAATTCTAACAACTGTAATGACTACTAAACTAGGTTTCGTGGTCGCATGAAAAGCATGTAACTTGGTTTTATTACAGCAGGTCAGAAGAATCTCCCATATTTCTACCTTCCAATTCAAGAGAAAGAAAGTATGTAACTGAAAATCTACACATAAAAGATAAGGTATCTCGCTTTCTCAATAACCTAGTTCATAATTTTCTTGACACAGCAAGAATTGCTCCTCTTGAATACTAACCCTAGGATAAGATTAACCAGCCCAATCTCTCAAGCAACTTGTATTATTATTACTACAATTAAATATATTTCAGACAAAAAAAAAAAAGGTAAAAAAGAAAGGTGCTCATYGCTGGTAACTATTTCCTCAATAATGGAACATTCATATTACACAACTAAGATAAACCAATAAATAAATAATAAAGATGATGTCAGAAAATTTTTATTTCCTACCCTGAGTAAGGGAACAAAAAATGTACAAGGTGAGGCTCATGAAGAAACTAGAAAAGAATGAAGATAACCAATTAAATGAAGAGTACTGAGTATTTTATAACGCTATTGCAGTACCTATGCAGAGCAATTATTCTTAAGATTCCCCTTTTCCCTTGAGAGGATTATATTGAACAACAGCTTTGTGTGCCTGCTCACAGGTGTCCACTTGCGTGATAGAGAGAAAGAAGGATAGAAGGGAAACTTGGCACTAGTTATAACAATAGTAACATGGTGGCTGTGGAGATTAAATGTAGTGATGATATTGGTAAACTCCCAACAACAACGAGAATACTAAGTAATAATGTGACACTAAAGAAAATGTCAGCGGTAGACAATATAAATAAAATCAAACCAAACAAAGATAAATCCACTGCACATTAACGACAGATAAGAACTATGCACACGGCATGTGAAGACATTAAACAAAAACTTCACATAAACTGTCACTAATAATGGACAAGGAGCTCCAATCATAGGCAATCGGTCAAGATTCAATATCAAGGATATCTAGCATATTTCTATACAAGTACAAACACGAACCATTTACAACTGTAAAACTTAGGTAGGATCATAAAATTCTTGCATTTACTTAAGCAGATCATATTCTTAGAAAAGGATTCCAATTTCATTTCACACAAGCCACTTGGGCCCATTTACATCAAAACATGTTTTTCTTATATAAAAAACAAATAGAAATCTGGGGGAGACAAGACATTTGACATCACATCATTTTTTTAATCTAAAAAATTCCTGAGTTGTTTTTATTTTATCCACCTATATGCATGCACAGCCACTTAACAGAATTGGAGCATCAAATTGGTAAAAGTTCCTCTTTGCCTCCAGCTTTTTATCTCTCT
>MEJB01000071.1:1432347-1446056 GCA_001752375.1 Rhazya stricta
TACGGTAGGGTCCTCGGGAAAACAAACGAGTTTCCTGTTTTAGACTAACAACTCATCCATCGTACAGATATTAGAAGTGATGACATCATCATTTGGGCTCTTGCTTTTTGTCTATTTGCAGAAAACACTTTAAAAAACGTCAATGGAATGCCCGACTATGAAATAGGCTATCGTATTTAACATTATAAGAGATATAATTATAAACTATACCTACCACTTTGGAGAGTACCATCTATTTGCAAGCTTATGCCATTGATCAAGCTTAGTCYTGGGATCAACAATAGGTTTTAAATATGATAGAATCTCGTGCTTATGGAAGTTGTCATTGAATGGTGTATACTTGAATTCTTTCAAACATCTTCCAACTTGTTGAGGGACCTAAGATTTTTGACTTGCATCCAGTTTAAACTTTTATATGATAACTCTCCATATTTCGTCCTTCGTTGATTAAGGAACATCTTTAGTCCTTATACTCTAGTTGTGTTAGATCCAGATTTCTAACCACAGTCCCACAATATAATTCAAGTTTCCCGATATCAACACATTGATTGAATATRTTAAAATTTGCTTCAATCTCTTCTCAAGGCTCTAGATTCCAAATGTCTAGAAGTCTGATAGGTTCTCTTGAATTTGATGATTGTTGAGATAATACCATAAACATATTAATCAATTAATGTTAGTGATATCGGTAGAAAAAATATTATGAGAAGCTATAGTCGACTATAGGTTATGAGTATGTATACTTACTGTCTTGGTTTGTATTAGAAATCTCTTTATTATTTGAGTTGTTTGGATCCTCCAAATGTAAATTTGCATATGAACTCCCAAAATGGTTGCTCTATTGTGCTAATCCATTTGAATCCAACAGGATATTGCTGGAAGTTGCTCTTYTCTTTTGTTGTTGTTGTTCAACGTTCTTGGCCTTCTCCTTTTGGATGTGTTTCAACATTATTTAACTGATCAGTAATATGAGAAATATGAAGGTTAAGAAGGGAGTAGAGGTGGAATGAGTAGAGATGAGGCTACCTCAAGCTTAACTCATTCAGATTTGGATTAGCTCATAACTCAACTCATTTTTTATCTCAGGCTCAGCTCCCACATATATAGCTCACAAGTTGCTCAACTCAGCTTATTTATTAATTGAAACCAATAACCATAGTTCAATATGAATAAAATATCTAAAACCATGTGGCAACTAWAGAGAATAATATTGATAACAATAATACAAATTAAATAGAATACATTCAGTTATGTTCAATATGACGTTGAAGCTGAACTGAATAAGATGGCTTTGTCCTTTAGGGTTCACACCTAGACTACAGTGAATCTTTCGAAGGCTTTCTAGTTTCACCTAGGAATGTTCTTTTAGAAATTTAAAAATATTTCTAGAATTGTAGAAAATGTAGAGGCCTCCTTTAAGTTCAACATCAACTCTTAACTAAATAAAATATCAATGATGAAATCCAAACACTTTTATATATATACTATACTGACGTAGAATACCTGGGAACGATCTGCTAGGACTCAAAATGCAATCGTTCAAGAAAACTTGTACCGAAATCTATTTTGCAAGCGATAAAGCATTTATCCTGACTATGAATATAAAAGAGCTTTGATGAGATTAGATTTTCGTCTGAGGTTTCTCAAAAATATTCAGCCAAAAATCAGAGTCAAGTCCCAGCATTTCCATTGGCAAGCACTGATGGGAGACACTCTGCAAATTCTCAAAGAATTCCCAGAGCTCCTGATCCAATTCACAGCAAGCTCCTATCTAAAGATAAAAACAAGGCTAATGTTCCCTACAAAAGGACAACAGATCCAGGCAAAAGTATCTCCACCCGACACCGCATAATTTTACCCCAAAAATATCATCGCTTGATGGATTTTTAAAGGAAAAGCTCGACAGATTTTCAATAGATTAACACTTTTTTAACCATGAAGAGAGGATGAATTGCTTGATTTTGAAGGCAGAAAAGGATTGCACTTAAGAATCTTGCTTGGATGGAGTTGTAAGCCTGAATAGATGAAAAATGATATTTTATTTATTTGGGAACGGATCAGAGTAAATTCAAACAATCAAAAAATAAGATATGTAATTTATTTGAAATTACAAAATCAAAGTATTTTTCTTGGATTTGTTTTCTTTCAGAAAGAAATTTTTGAAAGAACTAATTTCTTTTGTCAGAATTTTCGTGTGAATAAAAATCATTATGTAACATAATTTTGTCCAATTGAAAATCTTTTGAAATAATATTTATTTCATTTTGAAAATCTTTTGGTGTTATTGTTCCTTTGAAAATATAGTGTCCTAGGAATCGGACTTTTGTTTGAAAAATGGACATTTTAGTTTTTGAAATAACTAAACCATTTTTCTTAACAATATGAAAAAATATTTTTAAATGTTTAAAATGTTCATCTATTGTTTTAGAATATACAAGAACATCATTGATATAGACAATACAAAATTTTGAATAATCACTGAAAMAATTATTCATAATTCTCTRGAATTCAGAATGGGCATTTTTTAGACCAAAGGGCATTACATTCCAGTCATATTRACCAAAAGAATCTGTAAATGCATTTTGTAGCAATCTTTTTCAGAAATCTGTATTTGCCARAAATCAKATTTCATGTCAAATTTAGAAAAAATATAAGCATAATGTAATCGAAATAAAAGATCCTTTTGATTTGGAATAGGATGCCTAATCCATTTCAAAGYAGAATTAAGGGATTTGTAATTTATAACTAATCGAGAAGTGCCATGCTCTATTTCAGCATTTTTATTGACATAAAATGCAGCACATCTCCAAGGGGATTGGATTTTCTAATAAGATTTTTGGATTCAAGATCCAGGATTTCTTTCCTACAATGCTGTTCTAATTCAGCATTCATCTGAACTGGTCTTGCTTTAGTAGGAATCACATTTTCATTGAAGTCTAGGGAATAAGAAAGGTCAACTATATGTTGTTTTCGAGCCCAAAAGGCATTTGGAAGGTCAGAACAAAGTTCTGTTTCAAAAGAAGATTGGAGTTTTGAAATTTTCGATTGAATTCTAGATGATCTAAGTGTCTAATCTATCCTTAGATGAAACAAGGTGTTTTTGAATTCTTTTAATTGAAAAGTTTTTCTAAGTGATAAAGTATTAATCTGATCTTTATGAACATAATATGCTTTGATGAGATTTAGATTTTTCGTTTGAAGTTTTTCTAAAAAGGGAAAACTAGACTGGTATTTTTAGTTTTAAAGGAAATAAACTCAGGATTTACCTTATAAGGAGTAACTAATGTTAAGAATGGTGTTCATAATATTATTGGATGACAGATATCATTTACTACTACAAACGGAGTTTTTATAGAGATATCAGAATGAATAATTGAAGCTTCAGTCTTGTACTTGACTTAGAGCTTGGAATTGATAATCTAATATTTGTAGATTCTCGAAATTTCTGAGGTACTAAACCATMTTTGATGCAGTTYAGATCTGCACCAGTATCAAATAAGGCAATAGTATCTATAATATAATTAGAAGAGAATTTCAAAATAATAYGAATGAGGTACTTTTGAGATGTAATTTCCCTAAGGACAAATAAGAAATCAGGAGRAATTTTATTAATATTTTCTATTTGGCTAGGCAGCTCTAATGGTTCATCTGGTTCTGAATCAGATGAGGGATTTTTATTTTGTTCTGAAAGAAGAATTTAAATAATAGCAGAATCTTTTTTTTATTTTTCTTCTAAATCTTTTATTTCTTGTTTTATGATTTTAATTTCTTGCTGGAGGCTGGAAATCAAAATAGAGGATTGTTTTTTGGATCTTTTTAGGATGTTTGTTAAAATCATAGATATTTGTGGATGTAGACGAAAGAATAGAAGGTTTTGGAAGAGATTTTTCATCAGAAATTGAACTCATAATTTTTTCTATTTTTGTAAATTGGATCAGAAATATATTTAACATTCTCTAAAAGAGATTGTTGTTCTTTAGTAAGAACATTTAAAGAATATTAAGAGGAATGAGAATTTTCAGATGATGATGAAGTGTGAATTTCATCGATTTGAAGGGCTTTTTCAGAAAATGAGGATTTAGAAGAGGTGGAATCAGAATCAGAATAAACTAGAATATTTGCAATTTTCTCATAAATTTCCGGATCAAGATGYAATTCATTAAGTTTTTTAGAAAATTTACAATATTGAGCATAGTGTCCTTTTTTATGACATTTATAACATGTTACATCTTTAAAATTTGGAGGAGGTTTATTTTGTTTAGATTTTTTATCATAAGAAGATTTTTTGGAATATTTTCGATAAGGTTTTCTATGGGATTTAGATGAAGACGGTTTACTGCAATTGCCATTGAAGTGAGAGATTTTTTCAGGGAGATTTTCAAACTTTCTGCAGAAGTCTCCTAACTCCTTTTTAGACTGCTTGAATTCTCTCTTAAGGGATTGCTGAAGGCTAATATCTTGACATAATTTTAGACCTTCTTTATTGATTTGGCTTATCAGTTCTCCGAAGGTGAACTAGTGGTATGTAATGATTTTTTAGTTTGTTTCTTCACGTAATTTATTCCTAACTCTTTCTCCTAAGAGATAAGTTAGTCCTGCAAGGAATTTTTCTTTCCAAAATGGTTGATTTGAATCTTCCCTAAGCATAAGCTTAGTGASGAAAGTATTTTTGTAATACTGGAATTCACTAAGTTTTCTATATCTAAGATTGGATAATAATTCGGTATTTTTATCTTTTAGATGTGACGGATCTCCAATGAAATGGAGGGAGATAGAAAGAATTAGAGYTGATACAGCATCTGAAATAGGTTGGTCATTGGCTTCCACGATGAAGTTATCAACTTTATCGGTCTTAACGGCATTAAGTATATCTTGCCGCTGTTAAGAAGTGAGATAGTAATCCCACCAACCTCTTAATTGGGCAGAGAAACCGGTGATAAGAAGCTCAGCTATTACTCTATCTTCGGTTCCTGTCTGGGTTTTATAAGCATTTGCCACCATAGTGATTTGCTGGAGGAAACTAATAATTTGGTAATCAGATATATTGTCTATGTTCCAATCATAGATAGATGAGGCATTGAAATGGTATTGGGCTATGGGTTTTGCTGCGGTAATATCTGGAGCAGTTGGGGAATTTGGAACAGGGATGATAGATGACTGTCAAGTCATGGGATTGATGCTAGGAATTGATGTGGATTTGGGTTGGMATTGTTCCAATATTTGATCAGTATCTGAAGAAGAATTTTCTTCTAAGGCATTAATYTTATTRGATTCAGAAGYAGAATCTGGAATGATTYTACTAGAGGCAGGAGATAAGTCTATACGACTCAATTGATCCTAGATAGCTCTAGAAAATTATAATTTATTATCTCTAATAGTTTTGACACTAGAAYTAGAGATAGAAAAAGGTTTAAAAACAKGATTTTTGAGAAATTTCTTTTCTTCTTTTGAAGAAGTAGATTYAGAGATAATAGATTTTTCGAAAATAATTGATAAAGATTTTTCAATCCGATTGARTTGTTTTCCTATGATATTCAAATATGTATTTGTAAAATTATTTTGACTTATGGTATTTTCSGTATTTTAAAGAACATCATCTGCTTATCGAAAACCTTATCGAAAATATTCCAAAAAATCTTCTTATAATAAAAAATCTAAACAAAATAAACCTCCTCCAAACTTTAAAGATGTAACATGTTATAAACGTCATAAAAAAGGACACTATGCTCAATATTGTAAATTTTCTAAAAAACTTAATGAATTACATCTTGATCTAGAAATTTATGAGAAAATTATAAATATTCTAGTTTATTCTGATTTTGATTCCACGTCTTCTAAATCCTCATTTTCTGAAAAAGCCCTTCAAATCAATGAAATGCACACTTCATCATCATCTGAAAATTCTCATTCCTCTTAATATTCTTTAAATGTTCTTACTAAAGAACAACAATCTMTTTTAAARAATATTAAATATATTTCTGATCCAGTTTTAMAAAAAYAATATTTAGAAAAAATTATGAGTTCAATTTYTGATGAAAAACCTCTTCCAAAACCTTCTATTCTTCTGTCTACATCCACAAATATCTATGATTTAACAAACATCCTCAAAAAATCCAAAAAATAATCCTCTGTTTCGATTTCCAGCCTCCAGCAAGAAATTAAAATCATAAAACAAGAAATAAAAGATTTAAAAGAAAAACAAAAATAAGATTATGTTATTATTCAAATTCTTCTTTCAAAACAAAATGAAAATCCCTCATCTGATTCAAAACCAAATGAACCATTTAGCCAAATAGAAAATATTAACAAAATTCTTTCTGATTTCTTATTTGTCCTTAGGGAAATTACATCTCAAAAATACCTCATTCGTATTACTTTGAAATTCTCTTCTGATTATATTATAGATACTATTGCCTTATTTGATATTGGTACAGATCYRAACTGTATCAAAGATGGTTTAGTACCTAAGAAATTTCGAGAATCTACAAATAGTAGATTATCAGCTGCTAATAATTCCAAGCTCCAAGTAAAGTACAAGATTGAAGCTTCAATTATTCATTCTGATATCTCTATAAAAACTCAATTTGTGGTAGTAAATGATAGHTGTCATCTATTAATATTAGTAACACCATTCCTAACATTAATTACTCCTGAGTGTATTTCCTTTAAAACTAAAAATACCCATCTAGTTTTCCCTTTTTAGAAAAACCTCAGATGAAAAAGGGAATCATAACTCCTCCAAAAGAATTTTATATTTCAAAAAATGAAATGGACTGAAATTCTAAGATAATCTTTTGAAAATTAACCTTTTTGAGTACTTAACTAAGTGAATGGTCTAGTGGTTGAAGGCATAGGTGATATCCATAGTTGATCATGACTGGCGGATATGCCATGATAACATACACATAAATATACATGTAGTTGTTACTCTATAGTGTTATAAGGTCTAGAATGTATGATGTATAGGTGATTATGTAACTATCTTGATTGAATTAGTTGTTAATGAATTTTGATGATGAAGGATATGTTGAAATATTATTGTTTACTTTATATGAATTTTGATGATAATGGTAGATGTGATTTTTACGTTACTCTAAGTAAAAAGGAAAACAAACTTTAGATGGTATTTGTAATTATGTTGTTGAATTTATATATATTAACATATTTAAGTAAGTTTGCTGGAAATAAAATTTTTAAAAAAAGGAAGGCTAAATAAAGACATGAGAAAATTTGAGAGAGGTGTTATCATAAAYGAGGTGACATTTTGTGTACTCAGCTATGGCATTGACACACTTCCAATCTATTCTTCTTCTTSGCCAAACCAACTGAACTTAGATCATATACCTCATCAAATCTTTCATTTCTTCCTTTAATTTCCTACTCCCCTCTATTTAGAGTTATAATGGAACCCAACAAATATTATTCTTCTTCATCCGCCATTATCTTCTTTTGCATATAATTTGAATAGTGATTATACCTGATGATGCCGTGAGAAATTCATGATGTTAATCCCCCAAGCTTTGGCTAGTCCAATGGGCTTAAACTTTGACCATGAATGCACTATTTTGAGGTGCTATTTCCTCCGTGAAGCCAAAGTAGGGGTGAACCATGTTACGTTTTTTTGGCACGTATTACTTCCCGGGCACCGCTTTTTATGTTTCAGCCCCCCACGAGCAAGGTTTTTGTTTTTGTGTTATCTACTAGTTGATCGAGAGTCA
This sequence comes from Rhazya stricta, assembly GCA_001752375.1. NCBI lineage: Eukaryota > Viridiplantae > Streptophyta > Magnoliopsida > Gentianales > Apocynaceae > Rhazya > Rhazya stricta. The sequence goes on from MEJB01000071.1 coordinate 1,440,066, forward strand.
TGGGCGAAATTTATCAGAGTAGATGATATAGTCGCATTTTACATTATTTTTATCTTCATTTAAGCCGTTTCTTGCATTGTTCTCTCTATGATTAACCTTGTGTTACACTAATTTTTGTTTGAAATGATTAATTGCATGGTTTTCATCTTAAGTACAAGAAAAAGGGCAAAAATCAGTTGTAGAAAAGCTTGAAGAGGTCAAACAATGAACACAGAGGAGTTTGGGGTCAACATGCAATTTTCAGAAGCTTAAAAGCTTGAAAAATCGATTAAGTATAGAAGAAACTTCAATCAGGTGCTACTTTAGGCTCAAAGCGATGCCAGTTTGATGCCACATTTTTGTCTTGTTTTTCAAGAACCGAACCAACGACAGTTTGGTCAAAATCAGGGGTCGATTTAGCTTTTTTGGCCAAAATCAGGTGTCTGTTTGGACAAAATTAGGTGTTGGTCCAATTTTGCTTAAACAATGCATTTTATGACTGACTTTGGAGGCTTAGGAAGGCTTGAAACATTATTTCTACATAGTATGAGAGGAACTTGGAGAATTGTGAAGCTTAAAGACTTGTATTCAACCAATATTGCTTAAGGATTTGTTCATAAAATTGATTCTTTCTTCTCTAATCTTTGGTTGCAACATGCTTATTATACTTTCTATGGTAGATTTCATGAGTCTTTTAGGCTAAACCTTTTATGTTGGTTAGGGTTATTCGAAAATATGATTTCTCTACATGGGTTAAACTCTATTTTTATTATTAAGTTCGAATCTAGTTAAATTGTTTGTTATCATTGTGACTTTCTTATTTCTTTTGTGGATTAGCTACCTACAACTCAATTCCATAATCAATTAAGAACGAATGAGAGGTGAACTAATTTATTAGGATGTAGGCAATGATGACAAATCGACTAGGGATAGAATCAATTTCTTTTGGGTGGTTTTTGATAGTAATTTACCGTGATTAGTGACATCAGGGAATTTCTTAGTTCATTAATGCAATTTTGACTAATCTAATTCACATAGGGATATGACTTTAGTTAATTGAAATTAGAGGTTTTATATCAAGGGATTGGGTAAAACCTAAATTAGGAAATCTACCATTCACAATTATATTATATTTGAGAATTAGGGAAATTAAGATGCGATTAGTTTAACTCATTATAGGAATGATTCAGATCAATACCCTAACCAGCCTCTTTTATCACATTATATCTTTTTGAATTTAGACAATTAAATTTTATAATTGAAATTTTTAGATTGTTTCTTCATTTTTAGTTATTAATCTAACTGAATCACATTCGATARGTTTAAATTAGGAAAATTTGATAATTTTGGTAATTTAGGTACTTGATTAGAAATCCTTGTGGGATCGACCTTAACTCACTTGTTGTAGACTTTTTGACAGTAGAATACTWGTTAGGAKTAGAGTGCATAAATATAGTTTGTGAAGCTCAYGTTTATGAGCAGATCAATGGGTCGTACAAAGCTTATGAAGAGGAAGACGAGGGTGAGGAGATGAATATGATTGAAGAGGAGGAGACAGCTGAAAAAGAATATGATGATGAATGTTTCATCGTTTCTTCGACTCTTCTGATGGCTTCGGTCATAATGATTAGATTATTTCTAGTGTTTAATTAAAATTATGCATTAAGACATTCAATGTATTTGAAATTGTATGYTGAAAATGAAAATGAATTATATTTTGATTTTGTTCTATTTTGTTTATATTGCTTTATTTTAGGATTTTAAATGATACTTTGTTTAGTTGCATATGATTCAGTAAAGGGTTTAAGAATATCTACAGTAAAAGGATTGGAATTTAACATTAATTAAACTAAGCGTAAATTAATTATGAAGAAAAACATGTAACGAATGAAGCATTAATAAAGGCACAAAAAAAAAGAGATACAAATTTGAGTAATGAGTAATTAATCAACTAAATTGGAATCTATTGAAGGCATAGTTTATGTCCGTAGTTGACTATAACTATCGAAAGGGTGACGTGTAACAATAACAATGYCCTACTCAGCCAATTTAGACAAGAGTTTATGCAATTTCTAGTGGTTAATTCAATTTAATTAATGATTCAAACAATTTAGACCATGATTTTATATTGTATATTCATATGTTCAAATATACTTAACTTTGTATATGCTTCCGATGCACATACACATAGCATAGATATATTTGTTAATATAGAATGTTTATAATGTCTATAATGTATAATGTATAATAGAGAACATGATTCAATCAATTTAGATAATGGTTTCATCAATTTAGACAATGATTCGATCAATTAATCAATGGTTCCATTAATTTAGTTTATGGTTCAATCAATTAAGACAATGATTTGATCAATTTAGACAATGGCTCAATTAATTAGTCAATGATCCGATCAATATTGTAACGACTTAACTTTTTCGAGATAATAGAAATCGAACTAGGTTATTATATCATGCATAGAATTAGTTTAAGCCTTAGGAATATTTAGAATTAAGATATTTTAGGTTTAGAATTTTGGATAGGATTATTGAGGATTAGAATAAACTCGGAACATAATCTCACCTTAATCAATTTTTAGAAACCCTTTTTTTAAAAATTTCTGATTTTGATCATAGTTTTAAATTTTACATTATTTTCGCAAAACCTATTTTTAAAAAACTATATACTATTCTCATAACCACTATATTTTTCTACTTTATTTTCTATATAATTATTACTATGTATCATCTTAATTGTTTTGTTTTACTTCTATTTACTGAAGATCTTCCTGGAACCTGTTCATCCTTTTGCATTCTCCTAACCGATTGMTTATTTCCTTGAATCATCCTARCCATTTAATTCCTTTYAATCATAGCCATTAGATTACTTTCATTGCATACATTACATGTGGCAGGRGATTAAAAGGTTGTGTGTGTGTTTAGGTGTCAAGCTTAGGAAAGTTTTTGCCAAGAATTGCTCTTTGCCATGTATACATTTCCCTTCTTCCCAACCGATTTGTTTTCTTTTCCCATTCCTAGCCATTTGATCATTCTTTCCTTGAGCTAATCTCAATCCTTGATTACCTTCCTTTGCATGAGAGACATGTGGCATTTAGTTAGAAAGGATTAGTGTTTGCATAGGTGTCCATTGGTGAATTTTTGGCCAAGAATTGATCTTAGCTGTGCATGTGTGTGTTGTCGGTTTTGCTGAGCTCCTTGCAAGAAATTTTGACAGCCTTCTGCAATAGTGTGTGCTGTCCATTTATAAGGCTTGATCAGACAAGGAATTTTGACCTAGTATGGTGTGTTGGCAAGTGAGGGAGTGAGCAACCAYGAGAAKAGGACAGCTATAACTTAGCACATGTTGTCGTCTTCCAATTCCAGCTTGCAAACCCACCGGTTTCTCCTATAATACCACCATGTTTCCACCCTTGTCAACATAGAAACCTCTGTCCAAGAGCTCTATAAATTGAGCTCTGAAACCACTCCAGAACCTACACCAAAAGCTGATTACAAATCTTGCCATTATACACCATAAACTCAAGTTTACTTCCACCCCAAAACAGCCAACTACTCTCTTTCTTTTAACCTTCCTCTTAGCTTCTCTTTACACCATCACAAAAACTATATTTCCTTACTTTTATGCACATTTATAGTTCACATTATTAGTTATTTTCCTTTGTTAAATTTGCAGGTGAGTCATTAGTATTCATGTAGCTTTCGTGTTTGAGTTCTACAATGTAGCATGAGTGTGTATGCTGAGTGGTTGTGCGTGTTTCAGTTTCGCATGAATTTTTGCATGGCTTTGCATTATCATTCTGGAATTATATTTGTGGTTTCATCATTTTATATTTATAGAGTGTGTTTTTCAATTTTGCATGAATTTTTGCATGGCTTTGTATTATCATTCTGGAATTATATTTGTGGTTTCATCATATTATATTTATAGAGTTTTTATGTTGCATTTTTATTTGATTTTTGCATGATAAGTCTTAGAATATATAGAGTTTGACATTTGGATTGTTCTGGACAAATCAGAACTTTCACTTACTATTTTCACGTCATAACAGTTTGAAATCTTGGTGGAATTTGAATTGTGATATATGTTTAGAAATCAAGGATCCTAGGAAGATTTTAATTCAAGATTCATGTCATTTTTACGAGTAAAACTTAAATTATGAGTTAATCTTTGAAGAGTGGTCAATCTGGCCGATTGATCATGAATTGTGTGTTTATCTTTATTTCTGAGAGTTATTTGCATCATTTCACGTCCTGATTTTTTCATGAGGCATATGAGGAGTATTTTGACATCAATTTCACTCAAAATCGCCAAATATTTTATGAGATAGAACTGAAATGCTACAACCTATCGAAAAGCCAAATTTCCAATCCTATCACTTCTAAACCCAATTTTTCTAACCTTTAAGTTCGGCCTTGGATATTATTTCTTTATCTTTTATATATATATATATATATATTAATGCTATATATTATAAGTTATATACATACATTATTTTCAAAACCTTTTGATCACAGCTTGGAAAATATTTCGCAACCTTTGACTAACTATTTCGGTGGGTAAAGTATTTTGCTTGGCTGGTCCCCAGTACGAATACCTCTTGAGCTAGTTCAGATGACAGTATTAGAGTAAGCCCAATATTTTTCAGTGCTCAGTGCGGCAGTGGCAGACTAGGAATGCATAGGGCAGACGACTGCATCATTTAGTGCCCAGGTTAGATTATGGACACTTGTTACCCTTGGTTAGGAGGTTTAACCTGGTGGCAACTGACTCCTTTTGTTCCCTAGGTAGCGAGTACCATTGCTTAACATGAGTGTGATAAGGTTGAACGTCGCATATGCATTACTAGGAGATAAGATTGTATTACTAGATTCCGTGTGACGTTGTCTTTGTGATTACTTGCTGTGAGTTAATATCAGTACTTCGCCCACTGAACTAGTTAGTCAGAGCATATCCATTGAGTACTCAATACAATCCATCAATTCAATCAAGCAATCAAAAGGTGATCTCATAATAAGTTCTTGAAAATAGCTGATAGTTCTAAAATAATAGAGATCAGGAGTTTGGAAAACAATTTTCATGAACTGTTTTAAGGAAGCTTTTGAAAACTCATTTACCTAAGTTTTCAAAAATTAAGTTATATTTTAMAAAGGATAGATTTGAAAAATATTTTTCAAAGAACATTTTGAAAAATATTTTTTAAAACACTTTTCAGGTGCAAATTCATTTTCAAGTGTATGGGAGTGCAAAATCTAATCAGAGTACACTTGTACGAAAACATGCACATTTTGATAGTTTTGAAAATCACAATGAAAATCATATTTATCTGGAATACACTGAAAAATCACACATTTTGAGAGTTTGGAAAATCAGAGGAACTCACATGTGTATCTAGTTACTCAGGATATCTACCGTCTATCGTTTTCTAAGAATAATTTCCAGGTCATATCCTTAATGATCAATCTTAATAAACACACACCCAAATTATAACTTAAAAACCCATTACAGTTACTTGGCTTTAGCGTTTTTTGTGAGTAAATATCATTTTGTGAAAGTAAATAATTTTCGAGTTGTGATCAAATGATTTTGATAATAAAATCTATATTATGTTATATGTGATGTATATATATATATACTATATATATTATATATATATTATATAATATAGACAGGATGAAATAGAAACACCCCAAAGCCCAAATTAAAAGGTTAGCAAGAATTAGGAATTAGAGGTGATAGGGTTTGAAACATTGGTTTCTGCGGAGCAATTATGGTGGTTTTCCAAGTATATCACAATAAAAATACTCAGTGGTTTTGAAGACAAATGGTGTCAAGTGCTCTTAACATGCGAGGTGTAATGTCATTGCAAAAAATAGGGCTTAGAATGACTTCGAATAAATCTTAGAAATAAAGATAAACTCACAATATAAATTCCATCCGACGAGATTACCGTTCCTTATCAAAATACTAACTCTACCGAAACTTCCACACCGAAGC
>MEJB01000071.1:1446319-1470029 GCA_001752375.1 Rhazya stricta
AAACACGCATCCACTCGACCCACATGCACACTTATACTACGCGCCCAAACTTAGACTCAGAAAGCTATATGAATACTATTGCTCACCTGCAATTTTTCACGAAGTATAATGGCTAATAATAGGAATCTTTTGGGTGTGATCAAGTGGATGAAGAAGGAGGTTTAATGGGGTGAACGGGATGACTGAACTTTTTGGTTAATGAGAAGGATAGTCGGTTGTATGGGAATGGAAGAGAAATTGAACTTTATGCTTATAAAAGTGAGGGTTTGATCATTTCACTTCGTGGGTTTTGTAGTGATCATAGGCCTCTATTTATCGAGGGTTTGGTCGGATGAATCAAGGTGAAATGGGGTGAAAAATTGGTAGTTTGAAGGAAGAAACCGATGGGTTTGCAAAGCTAGAGTTTGGAAGACAAAGACATGTACTAAATGCTAGGTGTCTAATTCCTATAGTTGCTCCCTCCCTCACTTGATAACACACCATGCTAGGTGGAAAATCCTTAGCTGATCAAGCCTTATAAATACACAACACACACTGCTGCAACATTGTAAAAAATTTCGAAGATTTATTCGAGCCATTCTAAGTCCAGATTTTTGCATGATGTTATACTTCAACATGTTAGGAGCATTTTGACAYTAATTTTCCTTCGAAACCACTAAGTATTTTGTGTGATATAACCAAAATGCCAAAACCTATCCAGAAACTAATTTTAAAAAATTATCACCTCTAAACCCCAATTCTTCTGACTTTAAATTTTGGTCTTGTGTGTTTTTATTTATTYTGTATATATGTATTTATGTATGTATGTATGWATATGTATATATGTGTGTGTGTGTATGTGTATATAAATATATATGTATATATATACACACATACGTGCTATATATCATTTATTTTGATCTTAGCTCGGGAAAATATTTATTTTCATAAAATTGATTGTTCTCATAAAAATGATATAGCCTAGATATAGAAATGGGTTTTTAAGTTACGAATTGGCTGTRAGTTTTATTGTGATTKATCACTAAAGATTTCTTGTGGATTGTTCTTAGGAAATGACMGACAATAGATTTTCTAAGTAACAAGAATCAYAGATTTTTYAACTCTTAAAATGTGTGATTTTTTTAACGTACTCCAGATAAAAATGATTTTCATTTCGATTTTCAAAACTATCAAAATGTGCCTGTTTTCTTGCAAGCGTACTCCAATTTGATCTTCGTACATTTGAAAATGATTTTTCACCTCAATGTGTTTATAGAATCTTTTTCAAAACTATCTCGATTTTTGAAAACATAGAAAAATATGTTATCAAAAGCTTCCTTAGGACGGTTAAGGAAAAACATTTTAAAAAACTTGTGATCTCTAAAAAATATCTATCAGCTATTTTCGTAAACTTATTATGAGATCACCTTTTGATTGCTTGACTAAATTGATGAATTTTATTGAGTACTAAATGAATAAGCTCTGACTAACTAGTTCGATGGACAAAGTACTCTGCTTGGTTGGTCCTCAGCATGAGTATCTATTGATCTAGCCTAGGCAACACTATCGGGGTKTCTACCCTTGGCTAAATGCCAGGGATGTTTGTGGCAGACTAGGAATGCATGGGTAGACACTCGTCCCAGGGGTACCCAGGTTGATTTGTTGGCTATCGTATCCTCGGTTAAGAGGTTTAACCGAGAGTGGTTGACTCTATTGTGTTGAAGCAAGAGGTTACTATCGCATGATATGAGGGTGACAAGGTTGAAAGTCATATTGTGCAATTACAAAGTGATAAGGCTAGTATTATTAGAACCTATACAATATTATCTCTGTGGTTACTTCGTGTGATMTGGGTTACTATTATTAGAAGCTGACAAGTTTCAAATGTAGTATTCCCGATTTACCCCTAACTTGATTATGTTTTTTAAAAATTATAGATTTTTACAAAACATACCTTCTTCCAAGCGTTTTTATCATCTCTCTACCAATAAGTTTTCCGAAATAGATTTTATTATAGCTCTAAACTTGTGTTTTCTAAAATCACACTGCACACGTGTGAAACTCACTGAGCTAGCGCTCATAGTTTTCTCTTTCTAGTGACAAATATAGATTTCAAGGCATCGAGTGTTGGGGRTGAGAGCCAAGTGCTCGATCAACACTACTATTCGTAGATTTTTACGTTTGGAAATGCATACCACCCCACCTATGGTGCCCCCACCCTCCCCTTGGTACTACTAGGGTCAAACGAGTTGCTGCTTGCCTCTCCACAGTCAGTATTATTTCTCAAAACCGATCAAAATCCATAATAAAGCATCAAAAAACACAACTTGTCTAGAACATAGCAGTAGAAGTACTATAATCTATAGGTATAATTACAACAACATCTCCAGATGTAAAATTCTAATAGTAGCAATGCTGAACTAGCATTTGACAATCTTGGCACTCATCTTCTACTGGTATGTTCCAAAATCTACATCTGTCACTAGAAAGAGAGAAAAACTACGAGCGCTAGCTCAGCGAGTTCCATATGTGTGTGCAGAGTGATTTCAGAAAATACAAGTTCAGGATTTTGTAAGAAATCATTTTGAAAAACCTTTGGTAGAGGAAGTGTTTGAAAAAGAGCAGCGATAGAAAATGTTTTGAAAATAAAACACACAATCAGTAATAATAATTGCAAAGTAAAACTTTGCAGGGTTTGTATCTACCAGCCTTGCACTTCCAAGCATGCATGCTATAACCTACCTTATTACACTCATATYATTATAAGTAGTACCCTCAAGCTAGCGTCCAAATAAAAGGAGTGTCACCCATCCCTAAGTTAAACCTCCTAACCTAGGGCACGATTGACCCTATTCGATTTCGGTACTAAATGATATGACTGTCTACCTAATGAATTCCCAAGTCATCACCAGCCACCAGCCTTTGGCCAAGGGTGGACTCATTTTGATAGTGTCATCAGGACTAGCTCAATAGGTACTTGTACCCAAGATAAGCTAAGCACAGTATTTTGCCCGCCAAACTAGTTAGTCATAGCTTATCTATTGAATACTCAATACAATCCATCAATTCAATCAAGCAATCAAAAGGTGATCTCATAATAAGTTTTCAAAGCTGATAGTTTATTTTTGTTAAAAAAAGTGATCATGAGTTTTGGAAAGCATTATTTTTTTGAACCGTTTTTAGGAAGCTTTTGAAAAAACATTTTCCTAAATTATTTAAATCGAGATATTTTTGGGAAAAGATAGTTTTGAAAAATATTTTCCGAAAAACATTTTGAAAACACTTTTGAGGTGAAAAATCATTTTCAAGCGTATGGGAGTAAAAGATATAATCAAAGTACGCTTGTAAGAAAATAGGCACGATTTGATAGTTTTGAAAATCGGAATGAAAATCATTTTTATCTAGAGTATGCTGAAAAAATCACACTTTGAGGTTTTGAAAAATCAAAAGAACTCATCTATGTATCTGGTTACTTAGTAAATCTATTGTCTGTCATTTTCTAAGAACAATCCAGAAGAAATCCTTAGTGATTAATAACAATAAAACTTACACCCAATTCATAACTTAGAAACCCATTACAATAACTCTACTTTATCGTTTTTCTGAGTAAAAATCATTTTAGGAAAGTAAATATTTTTTGAGCTATGATCAGAGGACTTTGAATATATATATATATATACACACACCAAAGGCTGAAATTTAAAGGTTAGAAGGACTAGGGTAGGGTTGGAAATTGATTTCTAGACAGGTTATGGTATTTCGGTTATATCACACAAAATACTTAGTGGTTTCGAATAAAATTTGTGTCAAAATACTCCAACATGCTAAGGTGTAATGTCATGCATAACTCAAGACTCAGAATGACTCGGATAAATCTCAGAAATAATGATAAACTCACAACATATGTTCAATTAGCTAGATTGACCACTTTCAAAGATTAAATCATAACTTGAGGTTTATTCATGCAATTGGCATGAAACATAAACTAAMTTATTCCTCGAATTCATGGCTTTCTATCCATACATCACAATCATAATTTCACTAAGAAATCAGATTTCTATGACACACAGACAGTAGRTAAAATTTTGATTTGTCCAGAACAAACCCTAATGTCAAGACTGTAAATAATCTAGCACTTATCATGCAATAATCAAGTAAAATGCAATATAAAAACTCTATATAYGTTGTATAGTAATATTATAAATGAAAATGCAGTATGCTAATGTAAGATSCATGCAAGAAGTTCATGCAAAATTCTATAACTAAAACACACGCAAGATACTATCTTAATGCTAATTAAACTCTCACCTRCAAATTAAGCAAAGAAAAAAGGGCGTACCTTATATGTATTTTCAAGAATTCTCAAATGTTTTAATATGARTCCTTCTATTTTATAAACTCTCTCATGCAARTGATTTTTTTTACTCTAGAGATGTGTTTTCAGGTCTTCTCAAAATGTTTTAACCTAAGACTCTTTCTGGAAAACTATTGTAAATGTTATTTCTAAAATATTTTTACTCATGAATTTTATATGTATGTTATATCACATGAACTATTTTATTCAAACAACATGATTTGCTTTATCAAAATGGTATCAAATCTTGAATTTTGGCATTGATTGACTATTTTCATACTTGACACTGCATTGATTAGGGATTTCTGAGATTTAATGGATTTTATCATGTATCGAGAATTGTTATCAATACAATCTTAGACTGTGTATTGTGATGATTGAGTACTAAGTCGGCGACTCAAGTACTAGTCCGGTAAGAAAAGTACTGCAACTTGGCTGGTCCCCGATGCAAGGACCTCTTGCTTTGCCTGGATGACAGTGCTTCGAGAGTTGGCAAATCTCCAAAAATCCTAGGTGATATCTATGGTAAGTCAAGATCGTATGGAGCGGATGGTTGCGCCATATGGTACCCGATGATATATGTTGGACACTCGTACCCTTGGTTGGGAGGTTTAACTTGGGAGCAACCAACTCTTATAGTCATACAAGTTAGCTTATTTGATAAGGTCTATGAATTGTGGTTGTAAGACACATGTGCAAACGAAGTGATAAGGTTGGTAATTTAGACCCCTAGAGTGAAAACTCCTACAGTTACGTTCTGTACCATTTCGCACTAMATTGCTCATGAAATGGTTTGCATGACTTACTGTGTTTCCAGATATGAATTCATGTCTTGATATATTTCTAGAAATGCATTTGTTCACTTAAAATGATTTCTTACCTTCACTTCTTCCAAGAGCATGTCTTCAGCGAGAGTTAATTAATATTTTCTTTACTTGAATTTACATGAACTGCTTTATAGAATGTTTTTTGCTACTAGTATACATTCTCACACATGCACGGAACTCACTGAGCCTAGCTCACCTTATTTCCATGTGTTTTCTTTAAGATCAGGAGCTAAGCTAGTAAGCTAGAATCAAGAAGCAGAGTGCTGTGACCTAATTTATTGCTCTTTAGTGTAGGTGTGCTTGAGACTGGATGTAGTCTCTATCATTCTTATGGCCTGTGGTCACTTAGTCTAAGCAAACATTCAATATAGTCTCTATCACTCTTGTGGCTTATGGTCATATAGCTAAGTAGTTGTAATTTATAGATGTTTTGTGAATTTTGATTGTACTTGGAGAAGCGCTAGTATTTGTTTTGGAGTTGCAAATTTCTATGCTAGAGGTTCTACATTAAATTAAGTGTGTTTCTCTATTTTGAGCATCGTGACTGTTGAGAGGCAAAGTGCAACTCGTTCTTACCCCAGTGGCACCAAGGAGCCGAGTAGGAGCGTCACAAACCAATCTCTTTCCAAGAGGATGAGGATCTCAGGTCCAAAAAATTGAAGCACAAGTCTGTAAAAAACTCTAAATAGTTCATGTGGAAACTATTCAAAGAAAGATTCAATGACGAATTTCTGTGCAAAAAAGTTCTYCATGGTAAGGTGCCAAATTTTGATCAGTTACAGCTTCCATTACTTAAATAATTACTTGAATTTTAAGAGATTTGTGTTATGAAAGGGTAGTGAGATTGTTTTAATGCAAATATTTGGAATGAGCATGATGAGAATAGGAATCTAGTGATTAACTCTTGGCTAAAAGGGGTAAATATTAGGTTGAATGCAAAGATTGTTAATGAAACTTTTGGCTTAGATGATGGGGGCTTTTACATTGATGAAGTTGGTGTGCATGATACTAACACAACATGTGTTACTAAGGAAGAACTATACAAGTTTCTTTATAGGAACCCAAAAAAGTTAATTTGAAAAACATGGATCTCAGTGTGATATTTGTAGCTCTCATTGTTGCTTAATTTGTTCAATGTTGATTGGGAAAAAAAAAACATAGTAAATGATCAGGTTCTTACTTACAAGGTTTTGAAGCGTGAAAAGATTAAGTATGGAGTTGTATTCATGATCAATATTGAGCTTGCTATGACCAGCAAGAGGATGCTACCATATGGTTGCTTATTGACATGGACTTTTGAGCACTTTGAGGTAGATCTAGATGATGAGGCTTTTGTTGTTAGGAAAGAGTACCTTGGGACCAGAAACATTCAAGCAATAAGATCAAAGAGAAAGAAGTCACAAGAACATTCTGACAATGTTGATGATGATGGGTTGAGCATGGAAATAGCTCCAAATCTGCATGTATTAATTTCCAAGCTTGAAGCTATTAAGGAAGGTCTATTGTGGATTAAGCAAAAGTTGAGAAGATGGAGAGCAAACAAAATATTTCTAAGATAATTTTCAAAAGTTTTAAAAAGGAAGTGAATGAAAGTTTCAGAGAAATGAAAGCGATGATCAAGCAATGCATGCTAGTCGAGATAAAAGCCCCTAAGCATTTAGAGAAAATCTCGAATGTGAATGGAGAAGAAAATGATGGAGAAAGCTTAAGATTGAGTTCATTGAAGGAATTTGTTCATAATATCGGTTTTAAATGTCGCCCCACTTTCACATAGAATGTCATCTTATAAATGTCATCCATCCTTCGTCTTATTTAGTGTTTAGGTAACTAAAGGTGAAACATCATTCGCATATGTCACTGTAGATGACGGTCTATTATAAGATTCCCACTGACGTATATGAAATGTTAAGATATATTATTTTTATGCCAATACATCGTACAAATTCGTTAGGAAACGTCGTCATAATGCAACATATAATGTCGTCTATGCCAACATTGCCACATGCATCGCCATAGATAGTATTAGGGCGACACATAGATAAACATTGTTTACAAATGTCATCTTATGTATGTATATCCAAGCATTTSATGTAAATGTCAACACAAATCATTAAAATTGGTCTATGATGATGTTTGCTAGAAACATCATTATATATGCGTGTCATACACATTTTTTGACGTAGTGCTAGAATGTAATGCAAATTGCATGTTGTATTTTTTTATGCTTTTTAGCACCATATAAGACAAAAGTGGTTACAGCAAAAATAAATAATCGTACTATGCAGAGGGATCATCTTCTCGGCTAATTTYGCATTTCTCTTTACGCTTGTGTAGAGTTGAGAGCTACGTTGTAAGTCTTACGTATAGCTGCGAAGTTGAGAGTTGTAAGTTGTAATTCTTACATATAGTTGCTGCTATTGGTAGTGTTTCAGGACTCTGATATTGGTAGTGAGCTCTTTATTTTCTTTTTCCTTTAGAAATTATCTAAATTGTTTCTAATATTTTGGTTCACCATGAATAGCCAATGCTATTGATCGGCAAAATTGGACAAGGGAAACAAAATTGTTAATATTGTTTTTGAAAGCAAGAACAAAGGGTCATTTCGACGATCCAGCTATCCTCCCGTGTCCATATACATTGGCTTCAGAACTCGAGGAGTTTCCTCCCAAAGGTAAGAATCTCAATTTTTGTTGTTTTATATGCTGAAAATGTATATTGATTTTTGAACTTTGACCTTCGAGATGCCTATTAACTAAGCAAGCCATTCGTTATCCTCTACAAGATATATTTATATATATATGACCTCATTTACAGGACAATGTGATCAAAGTTTGTTGATTCTAAGTGAAATTCCCAACTTCTGCTGCCTAACCATCCTTTCCTATTACTATCGTCTCTCTCTCTCTCTCTCTCTCTCTCTCTCTCTCACCCACACACTTTCTTTCAATAAGTAGTGAAGTAACTCTATTACACTTGGATTTGGCATCATTGATGGTTTTGATCAATTGTTTATTGTAATATTTCGTAATTAATTCAACAAAAGTACAACCAACTAGCTATCTAGATTCACTCCTAGATGCAATTCCAAACTCTTGATATAGATAGGCTAAAGTGCCCAAGCCTCATTAGAAAGCTCGGGCATGAGTAATATCCTCCAAACCAAGCCAAACAACAACTTAAATGAATGAATGAGATTTATCCATGAATAATGTSCTCCAAGTCAATGCATCAAATAAGTGCAATCGATGTCCTAGGGAGTGCATCCGATTGTATTACATGCTCGCTTCACGTATAAAAACTTCATGCCACCCTAATAGGTATGCCTAATATTTGGACAAGGGAGGCAATAATGTGAACATGCTCCRACACAGAAAACAAAGGGTGTCCCTTGCTCGGTACCYCGAAATCAATTACAYATCGTGAAGTGTGATAGTCATCTTACCGAAGGGCATGTGGAAAACTGTTCGTCTCAGGATTTGATCGTCTCAACAAATGCCGACAACATAGCATTGTTCAAGTGCAAACCTGCATGATTGGAGATGACTAAGTCTAGATTGGAGAACAAGTGTCTGCGCCTTTGTCGGCAAGTAGGATGGTAACCAGTTAACCACTGTATTGCATCGAGTATGACAACTCAAAATATCTCGCCTCGCCAGCTCATACTCTCGAAGCAACATGTTAACCAAAATCGAGTAGTAGACAATGGTTAGTCAGCCTTCTAAGAGCTAGCCCATGCATCATCCACTTATATGTCCTGTCACGTCTGACTGAATATCTCGCATCTGCTATCTCCTCATCCATGTCGTGAAAAATGTTATTTGTGGCAATCACAGATCTGTTAGGAGATGGTCCAGCAAAATGTGAACTCTCTGGCTGAGCACGTCAAGGTTGGATGGGATGTAATTTCTCAATCCTATGAGAGGTCGGGTGTGAACCACCAAGACCTATAATATTACGCTTCCCTACCCCATGTCTCCTAATTGTGGGTGGGGATGGGAGATGATAAGAATCATCCTTGCTCGAGTTCTCACCCTCATCATAGCATTATCGTTTGAAAACCCTAATTTTTCTAGTTAGTATTCGTCAATATAGAATATAGTAAAACGCGATCACGTAAAAAGTTGCAACATTGACAAGTTAAAGAAATTTCARAGTTAGAATATTTCACGAATGTTTATTTAGTTAATTACTAATTACTTTAAATTTTGAGACATGGTTTTGGTTCGTTTATTTAAAGGAAATCTTGAAAATAATATTTTATTAGAATAAAACAAACCTAGAATGGTTTAAAATAACAACAATAATAATAATAATATTATTATTATTATTATTAATTCCTTATCTTTTATCATTCTATTTTCTCTTTTCTTATTTTCGTTTTGTATTGTTCCTTGGCCAAAGTCAGTACCACCATCTTTATCATTTTCTTCCTTCCTTTTTTTATCGTGTAATTTTCTAATGTTTTCCTTGTTATCTTCACYGCCATCAACTCCTGATTTTTCTCACTATTTCTTCTCCTTTCTTTTATTCTTTTTCTACTCTTTTTCTCATCTTTCTTTTATTCCTTTTCTATTCTTGTTCTCATCGACTTCTTCTCTTATCACACCACTGCATGATAATCGCCTTTCATGCATCTTGAAGCAGCTTAGCTTCTTGTTTTTCTCTCCACTGCTTTCCTTATCTTTTTGTTGTTTCCTCTTTTTCATTTTTCCTTTTCTCTTTCCTTTTCATATTTTCTTTAAACTTATTTTTCTTTTCCTTCGTGATTCTTGTTTCTTTGCCTTTCGTTGTTATGGATCGGGGAAGGAGAAAAGGGTATATGGAGAGAACTGGGTATCTTTGGAGGAAAATGGTCCAACTGACTTTGGAAATAAGAGCTCGATATAAGCTTTTATTAGAGATCAACTTGATTTTGCTTCATTTTTTTGTATTTAGAAGTGAGGACAAAATAGAAATCCCGACCTTCATAATGTGGAAGGATTGAATTTTTTTTTTTTTTTTTTGTTTGACTGAAAATGTTCCCACAGAGATCATTGAAAGGTTCCTTTAGACATTGAGTGGAACTTATTTTTTGGAGTCATTTTAATCTAGATTCAGGAATAAAGATGAYATAAATTACTGCAATTTTTCAAGAAAATGCTTCTCCGGCTCTAATAGGTATAGATAAGTGTTGTAGTTGAAAAATGTGGTCAAAAGTTTATGATTGGCAAGATGACTTTTCTCTTTGCTTGAGGGCTTCCTGGGGAAGGGATTAGGGAAGACATTTTGGTTATTGATTTTCTGGTTTGAAATTTATGCTATCTGSTTAACTTCAGAGACCATGGTTTAAAGTACTAATGGTAAGATATTCGTTTATGAAAAATATGATATACATGGCCCCGAAGATAACATCATTTGGTTTTGGATTAGCTTGATTTTTTTGGATGCATGTGTTGATTGAGTTGTGAATGACTAACGTATACAATATTGGTTTTCAAAGTTTTCTATCAAGACTGACATTATACATAAGGATCATAACATCAATAAATGTTTTCAACAAGTGAAGTTATATATTTTTGCCTTCTTCTTCATTACCTGCCAGAGTGCATAGCTTTTCTAACAATGAAGCACTAAATTCTTATACATACTTTTGTCAATATTGAAATTCAAATGATTGTTACTATAGAGAAAGAAGAGCCAAGACGAGCCTTGGTAGGTCCGTGAGTCTAAGGTAYTYCAAAAAATAAATAAATGGATAATTCCATCTTTTCTAAAATGAAACGGAAAATCAGACACACACACTTGTTCTATTACCCGARTAATCTCGCTGGAAATTCTAAATTCGATTTTATGAGGAACTTAGATCTCGGATAACATTTAAGGGATCATTTGCTTTTCWATAATTATTGTAGTCTTATTATAAGACACAGACTAGAGCAATTTCTTATAGTTTGACTATAGGACATAATAATCAAGAAGAATAAAAGTTCAGTATACAAATTCAAGATACTAGGTGAATCCTTTTGTTCTATAAACTTCCTAAAACATGTGATTTTGTATAACGTACTCTAGAAAAATAGTTTTAAGTCTTTTCTAATGTTTAAACATGAATACCCTTCAAACACTTTTGGAGAACTATTATACATGTCATTTCTAAATGCTTTTACGCATCATGGATTTTATATTGACATAACTTATCAAATGAATTGTTCTATTCAAAACGTGTTTACTCGATTGACATGAAAACTTGGATTTGGATACCGAATAGTTGATTTTATGATTGATATTGATTTAATCATGAGTTTCAAGGTTTCATTAATTTACTTGTGCATCAAGCTTGTTACTCAGACAGACTCGGAATATGGATATATTGTAAYGATAGAGTACTCAGCCGGTGACACCAAGTACTAGTCTAGCGGGCAAAGTACTATGCTKGGCTGGTCCCCAGTGTGAGGATCCCTTGAGCCACCTAGATGACAGTGCTTTGCGAGTTGCCAAATGGCCAAAGTCGGTGGATCRTACTTATGGCAAGCCGAAACCGTATCGAGCGGATAGTTAAGTCATATGGTACCCATAGTAATTGTTGGATAGTCATACCCCTGGTTAGGAGGTTTAACTAAGGGGGCGGGTTACTCCTACAGCCACGGCTAGCTGGCTTACTTGTTACTGTTCTCAAAGTTCTGTTGAAAATCAYATGAGTACCTGGAGAGATAAGGTTGGTAATTCTTGATCCCRTAGAGTGAATCTCTTACTGTTAAGGTTTGATTTTCTTGATTATATACTTTGTATGGAACGTTTTATTAAACTTGACATGTTTCTAAAAAAGAGTTCTTTCCCAAGTATGGTTTTTTGATATTTCTATAGGATGATTAACAATGATTTGAACTTTTCTTATATGAACTATAGCACCATAATTTTTTGAATATTTTCTTCTAAAGTTGTATACTATCACACGTGCACAGGACTTACTGAGCCTAACTCACTCAATTTCCACATGTTTTAGTGATAAGGGCAGACGCTTAGAGAGGTCAATTGACTTCGGGCTTAGAAGATTATGTCGTATGTAGATTTTGTGATGCCTGGAGATTTCTAATCATTTATAGTGGTTAGAATATTAGTAATGTCATCTACGAGTTATTCTCATATTTTGGGATTGTACTATGGAGTTTAGTTTTCTATGTTTAGGGGGTGTAAATATTATAAGATTATGCACTTAATGAGATGTTCATATTCTAGTCATGATTTTTTAGATCCTTTGAATGTTGAACTTTATTGACTGTTGAGAGACAGGTGCACCAGTAAAGTCCCAATGGCAATTACGGGAGGTCAAGTCCTCACATCCTTAATGTCATCCTCACCCTTAGAGACGATCGACTACCAATCGCTAGATTTTACAACCGCTACATCCAGAAATTGGAAATCATTGTTGTACGAGTCTGGTGTCGAATCACCAAACTTGGACATGACGTCTGAAGGATGCAATAACGAGATGTCCACGTAAACATCTACTGTACTTGTCACATATGACAAGTTTCATGAGGACATTGCTGGATGCTTGCCTCTATCCACTATTTCTTACAAACTAAATAAAATAATTAAAATAAAAAAGTAGATTTCGAACTAATAACCATTTTTCATAAATTTTAATACTACACATAATATAATGCTTATGTAACTAAACATAATGTAATATATATATTACAATATTAACAACATATAATTAAAGATGATAAAATTATAGCAAAATGTTAACATATTATAAAACCTAATGAAATTAATATTAATCAATGATGAAATTAAAGACAATATAAACATAGCAGTTAATTTAACAAAATATAAACATAAGTATACAATTTAAGATAACTAAATTCAAGAATAATAAAATTAACATAAATTAAATAATAAAAATTAAATTAAAAATTATGAATTAGAAAGCATTAAAAATAAGAATATAAATTTAAAATCATAAAATAAAATAAAGTAATTAAAAAATTGAAAAAAATATTGCAGGTCAAACCCGATTAAAGCCATGCCATGTGCATGTAGGGACTCGTAAAGTAGTCCCACCTAACGTGTGAAGGGACTCTCCTGGCAATCTCACCATGCATCGGGGGATTCCTTTAGGAATGCCTATCGGTGACCGGCAGCACTCCCATCGGCGGCAGGAGCTTTATATTTGCAAAAAAATTGATTTTTTTAGGTTTAAACTCATAATTTTGTGCATGTATATATATATGGAACAAATGCTAATATTTAATCGAGAAATTTCATAAAAAATTACAAGTCGAGCTATAAATTCAAAAAATAAAGTATAAGAGTGGAGAATATTTGAGGGAAAAGGAACGTAGAGAAAAAATTATTTTCTTAGTTAGGAAAGAATTGAATTTTTATGCAAGGATATAATTGAAATTTGATATTCCTAAGCTTAGTAATTGATTGTTACATTTAGCCATATTGTAAGTTAAAATACACCAGTCAGCTAGATAGTAAGTTGTTTTGAAAGAGCAATTAAAATAATATTTTGACTATTATCTTTAAAAAATAAAAGGATTAATTGTATGAGAAAAAGAAATTAATTTTATAAATTGAATGATTCATTGTGTTTTATATGTAACAGGCTCTCAATAATAATAAATTAAAAAATAATAATTTATAGTGATACAATTTAAAAAATGAAAACAATAATAATCATCCAATGAATTGGCAATTGGTCACTATAGTAACTGGAGAAAGAGCGCAGCTATTAACGAAGAGTTGCCCTCATTTTTGAAGTCCTCAATTATTAAGTTAAAATTTTCCAAACAAGTCATTTGCACCACAAATAAAACAAATATCCACTTCGGAATGGAATTATACTTCTGCATGCAATAGGCTTTAAAGCAAATGTCAAAGATGGATACAAGATTCCCCAACTGCTGCTAGAAAATAACACAAGAAAACACTATCTTTTATAATTAGGAAATCCAGCATCTAGCGCTGATCCATGAAAACCAATTGAGTCTACAAATTATCAATGGCTCCAATTCTAGTAAGCAACAACTTCGAAACACCTAAGAGTCATACAATGAACTCATCGCACATGTTAAGGATTCCACCACGATCCTTTTCATAAATAATTTACACCGACATTCAAGTTACATGGCTGCTCAGAATGGACTAACACCATCTATGACTTTGTGGCAGGATCTTTACTTGCTGCAGTATTAACCTGTTTAGATAGATAAGCTTCATATATTCCCACAACCATCCGAGGGTCCTTTTCCACAAGCTCGGYATACTCTTCACGCTTATTTAACTCTGCCATGTTCTCCATGATTGATGACAATGCTGCATCGAGCAAGTCCTTKGCATTGTGCTGATGGGCAAAAGCATAAGTCAGAATTGAGGTCTCCCAATTTAGTTTAGATATCAAGAACTTCTCACAATATGTCTTCAGATGTTTGACTTGGTACTTTTCAGCCAATATTAAGAGGTGACAAGCCATATTCTCATCTAGAGATGCTTCTGCAGTATACAAATAGTTGACAAATGCACGGAGGGCATCATATGACACATCACCTATCTTAATTGTGCCACTAAGGCTTTCCTCCATCTTATTTTCCAACATCGCTCTGAACACAGGGGATCGGCAGGCCTGTTGCAGTATGAAACCAAATTAAGTTCAGAGGAATATGCACCAGGATAAAACATTACTCAAAAGAGCTATGTGGAGAAATTTGTCCATCGATTGAGTTAATTTGATCAAAATTCCAAGGTTCTCTACTCAATCAGATGCCAATATATGCTAAGCAAAATCTACTAATTGAATAGATGGTAATAGAATTTGTCGTGTCATTGTATACAAACTTTAGAGCATGTTGCAGCTAACTTTCATGGTGGTTATATTTACTTGTTTAAGTCAAACTACTGCAATAATTGACCAATASCAAATATACTTTACAATSATAAGTCAAACTACTGAAAAAGAATAAGGATGGCAAACTTTGAACATAAGTCAGGAAGTTATGTGATCCTGATAGCATAAAAAATGGGAATAATGCAAATAAACATCAAAATTTTTATGTTCAACTTCTCATATAAAGAAATAAATGATCGGGTAGAAACAGTGCATCTGAAGTGTCATGAACTGCTTACAAAAGACTCTGCATTATAATATTGACAAAGCTATCTTAGCTTTGTCTTAAGGATGAGAAAAGCATCCCTCCCCGACAAGGGGAAAAGAAAAAGGGGGAAAAAATGAGAAGACAACAATATTAAGTATTTACCCCATTCCTAAACCTGCTCATCCAGCAGAAATTTGGAATTAAAAGCATTTTTTAACTTTTATGAATTACTAAAGCGCAAGAAAGTTCTACTATTTGGAGTTCCAATAGTATTTTGCATATAGTAACTGCTCTTGCATATCATCCTCAGAAAAGGTCTGAAATATGTTAATCATTCATTCACAGTAGCTTCTGCATTTTCAAATTTATGTTTCCATTTATGCAACTTCATAAGAAATGAAGTCTCATAATATTTTCAGTAAACCAAAGCAGCATATACATGTAAGCTGGTAGAGACATGACAAAGAAAATGTTCAAATTAGTTGCATTTTTCCTAATGAAACTTTTTGGGCATTCCGGACAAGAAGGAATTTCATTCAGTTTCTATGGGATTTACTATAATTTACTTATTCCCACTCACCTTTCCGTTTCAGACTGGTCTAAGATTCTCTAAAGTCCAAATATACCTCTTCATTAAACAACAGATCCAYGCTCAAA
Organism: Rhazya stricta; assembly: GCA_001752375.1. Lineage (NCBI taxonomy): Eukaryota > Viridiplantae > Streptophyta > Magnoliopsida > Gentianales > Apocynaceae > Rhazya > Rhazya stricta. The sequence goes on from MEJB01000071.1 coordinate 1,462,219, forward strand.
CTGTTGCATGGTTTCACCCAAWATATGGCACCAAAAATAAATTACGGAGCCTCTTCTTGAGCAGTAGTAATCACACCTTGGCAAATTAATAACATACTCCCCTATATTTTCTATTGACTACATCAAAGAAATAATCTCCAAAAATAATAAACAAAGCAACAGTACCGTCTAGAATACCAATAACCTTATTTTCTTTTCTGTGTCTATAACTGCTCTTTCAATGTAATTTTCATTCCCTTTTTCCTTTGTTAGGACTTGCAATGCAGTTTTCAGCCTTAGAAAAAGTGTAATTTTGTGACTTCCTATCTGTCATACCTGAAATTAGTGAAATACTACATTGCTCTATAATTTCCATTTAATCACGACACATTCCATCTACATTTCCACATTACTCATTCAATTAACAAAAATACCCTTAATAAGCTAATACTGTATATTTGAGTAGTATGTAAAAGGTCAACGGTCCGAAGATCATCCACCCATTCTTTCCTTTAGTCAGAACCCCATCCTCACCGTCTCTCTATTTCCTCGACTCCAATTGAAGGAATAGAATGATAATTAAGAAAAAGAAAAAAAAAAAAAACTATTAATCCTTGGAGTCATCATTTTAACTCTAGGAAATCCAACATTTAAATGGGCCAAATCAATGCAACTCAAACTATTCACATCCTAATATCTAAGTCCAGCATGCACCATAATCCATGGCAGCAACAGAGCACTTCGCCAAAAAAAATAACTTGGCAGAATTTCACCTGCAAATTATCAGATTATATCTGGCTAAAATTTTTATAAGCATCGCATGGGCCATGTCTTAAAGATTTTAACAATTACGAGACAAACAAAACCCAAATTCCTTCACCCCATAGAAATTTTGGTATAACTTACCAAGATAAAACACTATTGGTACTAGATATAATGTTCCTCCCATCCAGAATTGAATATGTACTTGCATAAAGTTTAAGGGAACATCTAACCACATAAAATTATGCAAATTACCAAGATACGAGCATCTACCATTCATAAATTACAACGATACGCTTACAAATTGATTAGGTTATGTGTCTCATTAATTGAAGCTAGTTGTGAAAGTTTATTGGAAACAATCATTCTGGACATCCCAAAATGGCGTACATCCAATCCTGGAAGGGAGAGTATCTCTGACTAGAATTGTACACCATGCAGTAAATTTTGTACTACAAGCATATAGAAACTGTAGTAATACCCTCTAAAATTAAACCATGAAACCTATATACTGACCAGGACGGCGCGGTGAGCGGGGACGGCAACGGGGGTAGGGGCAGATTGGTCATCGCAAGCAACCAAAACAACATCGGAGAAAAGCGGCGGAGAAAGATGCGAGCCCCAAAAGAACCGAAGGAAGTTAACCTTAGACTTAAGATCATCAATTTCTCGCTTGAGTTCCTCCTCAGTCTCGCTTGCCTCGTCATAGCACTCCCTGCACGTGCCGGCGTCACGTGACCCGTACTCTTCCTTGCAAGAAAGGCACTTCATTGTCTCTTCTTCCTCTTCTTCTTCCTCCTCTGCTTCGGAAGAATCCATTGATTTCAATTTCTGACAAAATGMGAAGATGATGATGAGGATCCTGCTCCTCCCGGTCAGTTTGGTGGCGAGAAAGAAGCACTTGAACCCGCGAATTTGAAGTGAAAACTTTAATAAGATCCTTTAGGGTGGACCAGTGCCAGAGAATATTAAAACTGTTCACTTTTTGGTCAGTCAAACTATTTTAATTAGTAAAAAAAAAGAAACTAATTTAGTGCAAGWTTAGTTTATTCGGGAATATTGGTAAAAGGCRTACTCACAACAAAATTATAATATCCCATATTAGAAACTATTTTAGTTCAGAAATATCATCAATTACGTTCACATATATTGCAAAAAATTAAAAAMATTATTTAGAYATTGTGATATAAAGGGTTTAYAAAAACTTTCGACAGAGTTTCTTTGTAATATCAATATATTTCACACCCAACATTTATAACGCGCGACATATAATTAAATCATTCCATTCTAAAACAATAACATTTACTAACAAATACTCATAGATTTAAAATTCAACGAAAACGTTTAAAAATAAATGAATAAATTTAAACATGCAACAAGTTTATAAGTGAATAGAAAATTTAATTAACATAAATTACTCTTGGGTATCGAAGTCAGTTCCCCAAATCATCTCCTTGCACCATCTAGTTAGTCATCACCTGAAACGTAAAATAAAGGAATATAGGGTGAGCTACTAAGCTCAATAAGTAAATTTCATGCATGAATACATCATGAAGTTCAAACATTTACTTTGTCAAAACTTTTCAAAAAATTTTCTTNGACAGAGTTTCTTTGTAATATCAATATATTTCACACCCAACATTTATAACGCGCGACATATAATGAAATCATTCCATTCTAAAACAATAACATTTACTAACAAATACTCATAGATTTAAAATTCAACGAAAATGTTTAAAAATAAACGAATAAATTTAAACATGCAACAAGTTTATAAGTGAATAGAAAATTTAATTAACATAAATTACTCTTGGGTATCGAAGTCAGTTCCCCAAACCATCTCCTTACACCATCTAGTTAGTCATCACTTGAAACGTAAAATAAAGGAATATAGGGTGAGCTACTAGGCTCAATAAGTAAATTTCATGCATGAATACATCATGAAGTTCAAACATTTACTTTGTCAAAACTTTTCAAAAAATTTTCTTTTCAAATCGTGAGTTCACTTAGTATAACATCTAACTATTAAACTCTATGRTAGACAATTATTATTTGGAACTCGATYACATTCTAGTAGTAAAATCATAAAGCAGTTAACATTACTTTAATCTTTTCCTTTCACTTTCACCTTGCAAGAGGTAAACATTATATACTTTTCCACCCTACAAGAGGGTTAGATCAGGTGCTCCGGTCCCCACGCCTCATTTTTCACTCGCACCTTTTATGGTTTAGGCTTTACACCCCTTTTCAAATTCCTTATGTTTGGAAAACATTCAACATTTAAAATCACATTTTTCCAAATTTCATACTTTAAAACATTTGCTTTCATGAATGTATGATTATGCCCATGCTAGAGAATTGTGCAAAATACTGCAAATTACATACTCATAATCATGGACCATATGAACTCTTAACTTTTAAATTTTCAACATGTCAACCAATAGTAAATTCACACAATTAAAATAACACCATCGATCACATCACATAAGAAAATTCAATTAATACAACAATACCTATGCACCACAACAAATGAAGATGTGAAATTTTACTTACATACTTGAATATCAATTATGAATTCATATAAGAGAAATCAAATCATCACAACAATACACTTGCATCATAACTAATGAGATTGTCAAGATTTACTTACTTGTAGTCCTTAAGAAATTTGTTTACTTTAAATCGCTAGCGGAGTGCCTTGGCTGCCCAAAACGTCAATGTACCAAAAGTATCATAATATTATTACACAAAAGAATATTCATTTGAAATTTATTTAACCAAATACATTCATTTAACATAGGTGTTCACCATTAATACATTCATCATTTTTCCTATGAGTGACATTAACTAATAATTTTCGRGTTTAAACTCCATATCGATAATAATCGAACTACTAAGAGTATAAGTTAATTTCATGACTTCTAATTATTCTTAAAATAATAGTAATAATAATAATAATACAATTACAATATACAKTACTTTATCGTAGAAAATTGTACTCCAATATATTTCTAAAAACATGTTCTCATTTTTCTTTATCATACTAACTTAAATTTCACATTAAACATATTCCATATTTTTTCTTAATTATTATTAAGGACACCACCACCAACGCAGAAACTCCCCAATATATCTTACTTCCTCCTCTAACCTATCTAATCCCTTATATTAATGATAAGGCTATAAACTTAAAATACTGAATACATTTATACAGGATTTATCACCTTTAACACCCTCTTGTACTAAATACCCAAAAATTAAATGGCTAGATTTCGGTCAAATTCAAATTGAATTCTAAACAAACCTAATAAACCACTGCAACCACTTAAATCTTCACTAATTTTTAAATGTTTACTGGCAAGCACATTCCCCCTTTTCCTCTGCAATAATTATAAAATATCGAACCTGTTTAGCAATTAAATTTAAGATCTAGAAAGAAAAACATTTTTGTAAATCCCCTTAGTAAAAGCTTGTGTTAACTTACTCAACTTTACTGCCCACCGCCCCCTACAGAGAAGAGGGAAAGAGTTTATTTCTTAAAATATTATCATTTACTGTAGCGGTTTTTTTATTAAGTAGTTGTAATTGCGTATACAAGATGTTTTATCCCCTTTACCAAAATTTAAGAGAATCCATATTAACTATACACAATACTTAACATAAGAGCTTACATAGATTAGATGTCCACCTACTTTACATTGGAGATGCAAAACAAAATGAGAACAAATAACCACCTAATCTTTACCACTTAAAATATTTATTTGTCTATATATATTTACACTCAACATCCGCCCCCCCCCAGGTTCTTCCCCAGGTACCCGCTCACACATCACACCAATAAAGTATCTATTTTATTATGATATAGTAATAAGAGCCGTTTTATTGGGGCTCGAGTATTAGCATCAATTTTTATTTTTTCGCGCCTTCTCTTCTACCCCTAAATCTTTATTTTAAATTTCTTTAACTTTAAAATATTTATCTAATAGATGATCCTTTTACTATTATAAAACTTTTCCTCACCATTTAGATTGTATCTTTCTATACTCTACCTCTTTTCCCCCGACACTCGCTGGATCAGCGTGAAGACTAGGGTTGGAGCAGCGAACCCACATCCCACCCCTCAATTCATTTTTTGCTATAAGTTGGAGTTTAACCCTCCAACCTCTTCTTCTCACTTGGTCCTTTTCTTAATTCACTACATTATTTCTGGCATACGCCGAAAGAGCCGGGTCCATCCCTTTTACACTATAGCCCATATATGCCCTCTCTCTCTCTACTCTCACACCCTTCTTGGTCCCCCTCCGCGCCCACGGTTCGAATTACCGTTTCTAATGTTAATATCACTAAGAAGGCGTAGAAGTGTGGACGGTGGCGCTGGTGTCCAAAATGAACTGCAAAAATGGTGAAAATCTTTACCTTATATGAATACTTTCAATAAACATTTTGTAAGGGAGAAATAAGGCTGCGAGCTTGGAGTGACCTTACAATGATACATTGTTATATTCTAGACAGTAAGGTGTATAACTAAAGTCGATACTCTAAACGAATAACTCGGAAGAGATATGAGTTAAGGTAAATAGGACACTATAGTTCACGAGGCGGGAAGAGACCACGACAGCAGTCGGGGGTGCGCTATGCATCTTTTGACACTCCCAGGTAGATATACGTTTTCGAAACTATGGAAAGCTTCACGATAAATTTCCAATGATCTCTACCAAGAGTACATGAACACATTCTATAAAAGAAATAGATCTCTCACCCAATGGCTTTAAAAACAAAAATTTAAGAAAGATCAAAACGTTATTAAAAGTCAAAACCATTACAAATACCAACCATTTCCTAACAACCTTTATAGAGCATAAAAATAATATATAAACCCTTATCAACGGGAGTACCTCTATACTCTACCGACCACAACACAATGCCCATACCACTTTTACAAACCATCCGGAACTTACATATGTCCCCCCACCTCACACCATCACTTTCACCTAATCTCCTTGAGATAGCTAAACACTTCATTATCACAAGTCTAGAGAAACCAAAAGGATGTAACAAACTATACTAATCACATCAATATATTCAAGTTCATTATGAGAGTCGATCTATAGTTGGCAACGAATAAAACCCCGGCAAATGTTAACTACCTAACACGTTAGTTTTTTTCAACCCTTCGATCTTATCCAATCCCCTCTCTCTTCTATCTTCTATCTTCACGGATTCTTCACCTCTATCCCGAAGGAGAAGTTTTTTTATATACCTCTGTAAAATAGGAGTTAACCACCTTTTACCTTTCAAGTGCATACCAACCTGATATATTTTATGATAAGAAACAATACAAGTTATGACCTGACTCTCTGCCTATATGGGAGTATATCTCTTTATAAGTCCAAGTTTAATAATTTCATTGTTTTATTAGTAAATAAACCCGAATAAAATAGGAATAAAACCAGTTCCCGGGAAAATGTTGTTCCAAAAAATTGGTATCTAAATAAAAAGTAAAATGTTGAAATTATATAATAAATATATACTACCTCACTCCGGTGGAGAAGGAGTGGGATGGGTGAGAATAACTAATATATAAGGTGCTAATAACACCTCACCCCTCAAAACTAATTAAAACCGATACCGACTTCCTAACTCCAGCGCAAATGTAAGAGCTATTACTACGTGTGTTAAATCTTTATAATAAATAAAAGGAGCCTACCAAATATTCATAAAATTCAAACCAAACGTAATAAACCACCACTAACACCATCCCACACCTTTTTGGAGAATTGTGTACACTTATAAATATAATGCGATAAATATTTTAAATAAAATCTATTATAAAAAATACAATAATTAAATCACTGACGTAGAGCAATATTCTCAGCACAGAAGAAGAACACTAAGTCCCTGGTATTTGGTCGTGGAAAATACTCACCCTAATTATCTCCAAGTTCCACGGGTTCTTCTTTTTGATTAATTATACGAAATTTAAATGAAAATTTTACCTGAACCGATCAACCAGAGAATGCCGTGAATTTATTACATATGGTAATTTCCTTTAAAAAAACAATGCGAGGAGTGAGATTTCATTTTACCAGTTTTTTCTTTTTTTTTTCCAAAAATAAACCCTTTTTTTTAAAAAAACCCTTTTCCCCCAATCCCCAAAATTAAACCTGCACCACTTCATTCTACTAACAAGAATAAGAAGAAGAGTAATTTTCTTGTTAATATGGAAGATTGAGGAGACGGCGGTGAAAAGAGGGAGAACTGAGAACTGGTTCCCATGGAGAGCTTCGACCAGAGAGAAGAGAGAGAGAAGGAGAGATGAGAGAGAGATCGGAACGACTAAAACGATGAGAAATTTGTTGAAAAGGCGGATGGACGAGCGAAGGGAGTAAGGAACGCGCCACACTCGCCTTTTTAACCTGTGCTGATTGATGTATTTTTTTTCATGTTTTTTAGGTGAAGTTAAGAAAAAAGGCAAGCGACGTTTTGATGAGGCAAGGGCGGAGTCACGGTGACGTGTCGGTAAATCGCGGCCTAAGCTCCAAAAGGCGCATTGTCTCTTGACCGGGGTAAGGCGTTAAGCTAATATTTGGCTTCCGACTCTGGGACTGCGCCATCGATGACTCCAACAAACCACGGTTAGAAATTGGACGAGGATGATTATTCGCGAGCCTCCGGACCAAAGAAATCACGCCAAGGCACAAAGCCGGTCGACAATGACCTTTGGTCATCCTACGGAGGTCCGGGCCTTAAGCTCCGCGCCAGTTCGGGTTTGTGGTGGCAGGTGGAGAACGTGGAAAAGAATTGATCAACACCGTGACGCCGTCGTGACACGTACTGACTCCGATGACGGACAAGCGAGCAGGCAAGCTGCGGCCGACCTCCCGTATAGTAAAAGGACCTTCGCGAGGCTTAGAGCTGGAAGGTAATAACGGCAAATTCTGAGTTATTTTATGACCGGTGAGATCACAAAATCTTAAGTTACCACTTTAGGGATAATATTTTAGTATAAACAAATATTTATATTATCGCGTTTACCGGCCGTATTACAAACATAATATTACTTAATTTTT
>MEJB01000614.1:0-11008 GCA_001752375.1 Rhazya stricta
ATAAGGGCATTTCCCCCCTAATTCCAATCCAATTAGGTTTCCTGAATTGAAAACCAAATGAAATTTGGAGATGTTTTAAGACGATATCTAATTTTGTTAAGAGTAATGTTTAAGCACTTTAAAAGAGGAGTTTTATAAGGGCACTTCCCCCTAATTCCAATCGAATTAGGTTTCTTGAATTGAAAACCAAATGAAATTAGGAGATGTTATAAGACAATATCTAATTTTGTTAAGAGTAATGCTTAASCACTTGAAAAGAGGAGTTTTATAAGGGCATTTCCCCCCTAATTCCAATCCAATTAGGTTTCCTGAATTGAAAACCAAATGAAATTTGGAGATGTTATAAGACAATATCTAATACTGTTAAGAGTAATGCTTAAGCACTTTAAAAGGGGAGTTTTAATGAATTATGGATACTTCTATTTGGATTAGCTTTTGGGGAAGAAAAACTTTTTGGGTTGTTGAAAATAAAAATTGGCTCAACAATGCTGGAAAATTAAAAATATTAAAATTTGAATTTGTTTGTTGAGTTAAAATTCTTTTTTGTTAAATATTTTTTTGGATTAAAAGTTGGAAAAACAAATGTGCTAAAGTAATGAAAAATATGATTTTGATTGGTGGGGTTGATGTAATTGGAGAGTAAAATAGTGAAAATTTCTTCACTTTCACTTTCGAATTAACGTGGGAGTTGGGAAAAGAATTTTGAGTGCAAACAATTTTTTTGAATGAAAAAGTGAAATAAATGGATTTTTGTCTTAGTAAAAAGTTTTTAAACATAAAAGTATAAGAGATGTCTTTTTTAGTATTTTTGGCTGCAAGTCTAAAACAAATGGAGATTGAGCTGTGAAGCCCCTGAAAGATTCTAAAGAGTTTAAATTCCAAGATCAAGCTGCAAAACCCTCGAAGAATTTTAAAGAGTCCAAATCCCACGATCAAACTGCGAAATCCTCGATAAAATTCAAAGAGAAGAATCAATGGTTTGAGTTTTTTACGAGAACATTTCAGAGATTGTCACAGTTGTCTTATCAAATTTATAAGATTAATACTCTTGTTTAACATTCCTCTATTTTCTTCTATTATTTTGCAGATGAGAGATTCACGTAAACAAATTTTGGAATTGTTGTGAATGGAGTCAAGTTTAACTTTGACTTATCTTGTTTGTTCAATTTTATTTATTTTTCTTGTAAAATTGAGTCTAATCAACCTCATTTAATTTATACTAAACATTTCAACAACAAAAATTTGCTTTTTAGAAACAAATTCAAAATTCAAAATCATTGAAAATTTTTTCCTTCAAYAATAAAATTTATTTCAAGTGAAAATCAATCCAAGTACATCAAACATCAAAAATCTCTTTGGATAGCCACTTTCTTAACTGCAAACTTAAGGCAGAAGGTAGACCAAATACATGTCCTAGCCTACAATTCCAAAGTAAAAAGAAGAATTGAAGGAACAAGCAACATAATGTGTAGACAGCTGAATGATGCTTCTAAAAGGTGGAAGAAATACTCAACCGATACATTGCATGAGTTACTTTAACTATACCAATCATCYTCTTGTGGACTGTATCCTGAAGAATGCGATGACAAGTCATAAATGTCAAGGAACAAGGACTAGTGCTAATTAGCAGCATGATAGATAAGGTTGCTGGAAAATGAAAGTACATGTAAAGCATGATGCAATATCAAGGATGAATGAAGGATCGCAGTCCATCTATGAGAAACAAAAACCAAACAACAATTAAGTAAACGAACAGACACATTAGAGACTAGATATGAAGAATGAAAAGCATCAAACTCACACAAAATGTGATCAGTAGCACNTTTGTCCAAATCTATACATGTATTGAATAGGGTGTGGACTTTCCACGGCAAAGTGAGGGTACCCAAAAATAAAAGTTCTTCATAATTATTGTGGATATGAAAATTTTATTAAATTAAATTTTCATAATCTATTTAAAAGTTAATTTTAAATATTTTCTTTAAATTAAAAAGTATTTGATATATCAACCAATGAAATTACGACATGCGTTAAGGATGACAAAGTGCAACAAATAGAAATCAACAATGGACCTTGGCGAATCAAGTGATACCACATCACTCCTAATGTGACTTCCATCAATAAAATCAATTCACTTTGCCTATAACTAAAGGCCAAAGAACAAGAGTAAAATGTTTAGAAATTCATATCATGGTCCAACATTGAGAGAGGTTTAGAATAAAGAGTACCAAATCTCTATCAAATGCCAAGATCAAGCTGCAAAGACCTCAGCAAATTCCAAAGAGAAAATCAACAGATTAAGTTCTTACCTCAAGAATATTTCAATGATTGTAACACATGTCTTATCAAGTTTAAAAGATTAATATAAATCTTTTTGCATTCCTCTTGTTTTCTTAATATTGTGCAGACGAGAGATTTGTGTAAACAAATTTTGGCCCGCCCAGTGAAACCATTTCTGTCGTTCATCTCTTCTCTTCAAAAGAAATCAAGTCAAATTCATCAATGGCTCCCAAGAATAACATCTCAAAGGCTACCCCTTCCAAATCTGCGACAAGTAGTGTCGCCGCCAAATCAACCATGCCAACCATATATGCAGGACCTGTAACAAGGACTAGGACTCCATCTAATGCTGGAAAGGAAATGGAGTACTTCTCATATGATAAGATATACGAATACTCCAATCTCATGTTCAAGGACGTTCCTCCTCAAGAAGCAGGAGTCGGATCTACTATAAGGATAACTCTATATTTGTTGAATGCAAGAGCTAAACCCCAGAAGTCCAAACATGCTAACAATGAATATACTTGACATTCTACTCCTTAAGAGGATTTGAAGCTCTRATTTACATTGTTAGGGCCAACAAGTAAATATTTCTATTTTAAAGTACTACTTTCCTACTTTTGGCTGATAAGCATTTCATTATGAAAGAATTTTGAAATTCCCATATCCTTTAGTTTGTATGGTCTTCACTTGACGATATGATAAAGAAGACTCTTGATCTCGAAAGTGAAYGACAATAATTGCTTACTTTCTACTTCAGGATTATTGCACTTATTTCTTAAAGTTYCAAAATATTCCAATCTACRATAATAAGTTTTAAAACCCTAACTTTCAATGCAAAATGGGAACCACAAGAAATAGAGGCTAAGAGTTCATTCTCTTTGGTGTTTTAAATTTTAAAAGTTTGGAGTTTTAAATTTATTTTGAATTTTGTTTTAAGTTTTTTTTTTGAGGTTTTGAAAATGCTTTCTTTTTATCGWTTTTGAAAAATTACTTTTGAAAACATAAAACTGAACAACTCGTACATCTTCAACGTTTTAGAAATTTTTTTATAATATTTTATTCGATAAATTTTATTATTGAATATATAAATTTTAATTTTCATTGTACAATTTGAAGTAATTTATATATACTTTTAYGTTGATGAATTTTAAGATAAAATTTTAAATTTGTGATGCAGCACATTTCACGAAACATAGAGTGCATTTGAACAAAATTACTCTTGTATTATTGTTCTTCAAATCACTTTTTCTCTGTTCCAAATTTCTCTAGCAAACAATCTATTTTTTTTGTTTTAAAAATCAATATGCAGTTTTTCTTCAAAGTCTTCTCTAATGAAAGTTTAGTAATAATTTTAATTTATCTAAAAATAGTCACTTTTTTTACTTGGAAAATGTGAATTTGTAGCTAAAAATTTTTGTAGCTATGGAAATTCCATTATGCTCAATTTTCATGATCTATTTATATAATCAAAAGGTAATTTTAGACACACTACTAAATTGGAAAATATGTGGTATTTCGACCAATGAAATGGTGATACGTGTCAAGGATGATAAGGTTCAACCAATAAAAATCAATAATGAAGCTCGACAAATCAAGTAACGCCACATCACTCCTAGATGTGACTTCGACCAATTAAATTAGTTTGCTTTTACTATAAATAGAGGTCGAAGCATAAGACGAAGAGGTCTAGACATTCATATGAAATTCATATTGAGAGAAGCGTAGAAGAAAGGGCACAAAGTTTCACTCCAAATCTTGAGATCAAGCTGCAAAGCCCTCGAAGGCTACCCCTCCAGATCTGTAACGATTGCTGCTGTTACCAAATCAACTATGTTAGCCATATATACAGGACTTGTGACGCAGAATAGAGCGCCATCTAATGATGAAAAAAAGGTGGAGGAGTACTTCTCAAATAATCAGATCTATGGACACTCCAATCCCATTTTAATGATGTTCCTATTCAAGAAGGAAATGAGAGAGTAGATTCTGCCATAAGAACAACCATGTCCTTGTTAAATGCTAGAATCAAGTAACAACAAACATCCAATCAAGAAGATGGTGAGTCTTCTGCAAACTCTGTAATTGTTATTAGAAGATCTACAATCGGAGAAGCTCTGTTGTGAAGATTCCACTACAACTTCATCAGTCGTATTTGTTATGATGATCGATACTACCGCCATTGAAGAACAAATCACAAAATTGGTCAAATTGATGAAAGGACTTTGCAGAGAGTTTCCAACAGTGAGATATCACTCTTGCTCGATTTTTGAATTGCCTCAATGGTACTGGTGAAACAAGTCAAACTGCTCTAAAGCAACCAAAAACTGCAAATGATGTTGTATCTGCTAAGTTTGCTCAAGTACAATATCCAAAGCTAGATCTCAAACTACAATTGAAGTACAAAACATCTAAGGTTTCTTCTGAAGGATTGATCTCGATAAATCACTTGAAGAATGTTATTACAAAAACAATTGAAGAAAGTTATGAGGGAGGCACCAGATCTTCTCAAGCGTACACCAAACCATGTACTCAAAGGATATGCAGTCTTCAAATGCCAATCGGTTGTCAACCTCCCAAACATCAACAATTTGATGGTAAAAGAAATCCAAAGCAACATATAGCTCAATATGTAACAATGCAGTTACTGAAGGCGATCTGTCTATAAATAAATTTGTTAGATCCTTTAAAGGTAATGCTTTTGATTGGTATATAGATATTACTCATGGATCAATCGATAGTTGGAATCAACTTGAGCAGTAATTTCTGAATAGATTTTATAGCACTCGAAGAACTATTAGCATGTTTGAATTAAGCCAAATCTGATAGTGGAATGATGAACTTGTCATTGAATTTATCAATCGATGGAGGAATTTGAGTCTAAATTATAGAGACCAATTCTATTAGACTTTTTCGATTGAGATGTGTATTCAAAGCTTGCAATGGGGTCTTCAATATATCCTTAAAGGCATTAAATCAAAAACTTTAGAAGAATTAGCTACCCCTACTCATGATATGTAAATAAGTATCATCGCCAATCAAAGTCGAAGAATTCATATCAAAGAATCAACCAAATATGAGAAGATGCTGGAATTAACTTTCCTCAAAATTTTAAGCCAAATATCAACTTCAAGATGCTCGCCCAAACTGCATGTTACTTCTTGATAAGAGTTAAAACTATCTATAAAAATTCAAATTAATCCTCGATTTCAGGAGCTTAAATTGTAAGTTCAAATTATATAAAGATGAATTATGTTTGACTTGATTCCTTCTTTGGATACATAGGAAGCTTAGAAAAACATCTTTATTACATCTTCAATTATATAAAACTTTCATTGTTTCTTATAGCAAAGTTAAATGTTTAACAGATTATTCAAAGTTGAAGTCTAGTAATGGTCTAAAATCGAGAGCCTTCTCCTGCAAAAAAAGAAATTTAAGGCTTAAGTCAAAGCCTTTAAAGTTGACGCCCCTCCTCCTGCAGCAAATAAGGATCTCGTAGAAATTCAAAATTTAAGGTCGAAGCCTTCAAAGTCAATATCTTTAGTAGTGTGGTGTGAAATAGGCCTCCTCGCTTCGAGTTGGTGCTCCATAGCTTGAAATCAAATTCCCTCCAAAGCGTTGGCATCTTTASCTTGAAATGGAAGTCCCTCCTTACTGTTGTTGTCTTTGGCTTGGCGTCAAAGATGACCCCCTTCCTTAACTAGAAGATAAGGACATGGAAAGAAAAGGCAAAAAAATGATGAGATAGAAAGAGTTAAAAAAAATGCAAAAAAAAAAATATATATATATATATATATAAAGGCTTGCAAGGGAGTGACGATCAAGAGACAGAAAAGATGGCCCAAATTTGTAGGTTCAATATCCTAAAGTGTGTTGCCAACACTCGCCGCCTCTATGGACRACWTCCCGASCCATCTTTCAGGYTGTTGTCACCTCAAGACAAATGGGAGCCCCTTGGACAATTTGGCTCGTGTTGTCCTTGCAGTTTCTCGGAAAAGGAAATTGTCGTTCGCCCTAAAGAGTGAAGATTATTACCAAGGTCCACCTGAGGGAGAGAAGAAAGGAGCTGCATTACCTACAACATCCTTCAATTTCTTGAATTGTGCATCGTTGAAAGCTGAAGGAGAGGCCAAACCAGATGGTTSTCTTGGGGAACCATGAGAACTGTGTGCAGTGTAAGAAGTAGAAGATTTTATMGGCATGATCAAAATTCTCCGGTATCTACGGGCTTTATCTAGAGCACACCACTTGCTATTCAATTGAGCATGACAGTGATCCATGCTCTGGCAAAGGGCCGACACATCGGAACCATCTTCAAGATTTTCAAAACAGGGGGAAACAATTGCCGGAGAAGAAGAGGGCTATAATGACGAAGACGCCCATGTCCCCTGTAGGTTCTTCCTCGCGATTTGCACAATATCTTTCGAAACGACGCCAAACACTCTCAACTGTYATAGGTGATCTTGGATTTGGGGAAGTTGCCACAAGCATGCTATGTTGATGATTCTCGAAGGCAGGCCGTCCAGAACGCTGAAGGACAAAATGTGGATAATTTGCTCCGCAAACAAGACCGAAGCTTACCGCCATGGCTGTGCAGAAACAGAAGAACAAAAGGCATAAAATCTTCTCCCTCGCTGCAGTAATCGCGCCGGTCGTCGCTGCAGGTCAAGAGGTGGAAGAGAGAAGGAGATCCCGGGGGAGGGGGGGGCGCTCGTCACTGCTTGACACTGTCGCTCCTCGCCGTCCTCCGCAAAGAAGTCCAGGCCACCGTCGGAAACAGAATGAAGATCCTGGGTCTGTCGCCGTCGCTGCGTGTCCGACTGGCCGACGAAGGGAAAGGATTGAAGGTCACCACTGCAAACCGGTGAAAATGGCGATGAAGACGATGGCAGGCAGAGGAAAAAAATGAGCTTGGGCCACCGGGTCTGCTGGGTCGTGGAGTTTGGGGTAACGGATATCGGTCGGACCACACGGATTCGGGTCAAGACAGATAGGCAAACAAAACAAAAAACAAAAAACAAAAAAGAAAAGAAAAGCCCACAATAAAAAGAGAAAAAAAGGGCAACAACAAAAGAAGAGAGAAAGGCCACATAAAAAATACAGAGGGCAAATAAAGATACAACAAGGAAGGAAAAAAAAAAAAAAAAGAAGAGGAAAAAAATAAGAAAAAGAGGGTAGCAAAGTAAAAAAAAAAAAAAAAAAGAAGGAAAGAGATTAAAGGCGAGCAAGTTCAAATTTATTCGAGTTTTGTAACAAAAAAAGAAGGCGTTCAAATAGGAAAAAGAATTGAGAGTTGACCTTCCTTTATCTCTTTTCTTGGTACTCCTAATTGAGGTTTTCTCTCGGAATTCCTCAAGTAATAATAAGTGTTTTATCAACTAAGCAATAGTAGGGTGATTTATCAAGAATCTTCTTAAGACACGAGATGACTCACCAAGGTATCAAAGTTGGTGATACAAAGAAAAGTAGAAGAGGAGCAACTCATGTAATTGAGATGTATATATTGACAAAARGAAAAAGAGAATTGTGTTAGGATTAAGAAAATATCTTAAATATGGTYTAAGAAAAATAATCCAAGTTATTAGACCTGTAATATTGATYCAATTTGCGTAAATTCAATTGGAACTTGTCCACTCAAAAACATCTTCAACTGTACACGTGATCAAGTTGGAGGGAGCAATTTGTAGATATAAAAATTTTATTGAATTAAATTTCTATAATCTATTTAAATAATCAAAAAGCTAATTTGGAATACTCCTACTAAATTGGGAAATATGTAGTATCTCGACCAATGAAACGATGATATGTGTCAAGGAGGATAAGTTTCAGTGAATGAAAATCAATGATGGAGCTCGACAAATCAAGTAACGYCACGTCGCTCCTAGATGTGAATTCGGCGAATCAAATTAGTTCACTTTGTTTATAAATAGAGGTCAAAGCATAAGAGAAAGTGAYCCARAAATTTATAYRAAATTCATATTGAAAGAAGCATAGAAGAAAGAGCACAAACTTTCTCTCCAAATTTATAAGATTAATGCATTTTTTTCACATTCTTTTTGTTTTCTTATATTTAGYAKACAAATTCGTGTATGCAATCTTGATTTAAAAAAGATTAAAATTCTTYTGACAAATTCGAGATTGGCCATGTCAAACCCGGGTGACATTGGGTGATCTTTGTGAACAAGTCCAAGTTGATCATTTTTATTTGTATTTATTATATATTAAGTTTTTAACTTTTAAAATTTTTTTGAGAAGTTTTTATTTTTATTTTTATCTTTATTCAATTTATTTATTTTTTCATTAATTTCATTATTTTCATAATTGTAACCAAATCTTGTTGTTTTCCTTATTTTGGATTGTTGAACTTATTTTAATTGCAAACACTCAAAATAATTTTTTCTTCTTTTTTTATACAAAATTTTTTCTTATTTTCGAAAATTTCATTTTCAAATGGTAAATAAATACGTTTTGAGTGTTTGAAAAACTTCAAAATAGAAATGGCCTTAGGCCTTGTTCATTTTGTAATTTTCAAGTCATCGCCATAACATGTGTACCTATGAGGTGTTAATGTCTTTTATATGAATTAGTAAATGAAAACACGCAAGAACAGCATCAAAGAAGAGTAAGAATAGTATTTCCATATTCTCATAAACAACATAAAGCAATCATGAGAAGTAGATACCTGCATCTTTCCTCACAAACGAAACCTCAGGTAATCAATGCAGCTCAAGCCCAGAACCCAATAATCCCTGCACCAGAGTACCTTTAAGCTRCCAAMAAAACAGYATCACAGAAATGTTTGGGRCTAAGAATACACAGAAATAAACATCTAATCATAAATTTCATATAATACACCGATAGAAACATTATATATTTGACCAACCTATCTTCGTATTGATCAATAAAGTAGCTGAAAAAATTTGTGAAGAAAATACTGTCAATTCGTCATTGATAATAAGTCTAGCAGGAAGGCTGCTAGGAAATGTACATTACATATATAGGTCCTAAAAAGACCACAATAGTGACTTTCTTCTATCTAGTCTGCTTGACTGAAAAGTTAAATCTACTTAGATTTCTATCCCAAAACAGACCAACTTCATCATTCTCATGGAGATTCCTCCTCTTCACGAAATCCTTTCTCCAAGTTCCTGTGAATACAAAACTTTTTGTCTTCCATTGCTTTAAGACCAGCGTATGGAAAATCTCTTCGTCATCATCAGCATCATAAAACTGGATTCTTAAACCAGCCAATGATCTACAACGTTGTTGATCTGCTTCAGGCAAGATGGGTATAAGAAGTTTCTCCACTTTGTCTTTTGACAACAATAGTCTGCACGATTGATCAATGTCACTTCTCGTAAGAACTTTCTCTATCAAGAGCTCACCAATGTTCTCCTTGTACGATCTTGAAACGTGTTCTGCTATTCTTACGACATTGTTTTCTTTGATCACTGCCCTTCTCGGTTGAGTATAAACCCTTCTCTTGATGGTTTTTGATGTTTCTCGCAACCCAAGTTTCTTCTCTTCGCAGGCTTTTTTCTCTGGAGTGCGAACTCCAGATAGTCGGAACCCCAGGTTCACATGCGGGTTCGGATTTTGTACTTGTTGATTATCATCAACCGCGACAACAACAGATGATGAAATTGATTCTTCAACTTTAATCTTAACGCCAAATAGCAAAATTTCATTCCCCGCAGACTCAATATCTTGGCCATCTTTCTGAGTTTCTAGTCTATGATTTTCTATTTTCAGGTTGTTCGTAGCAAGAGAAAGCGAGGTATCAGAAGGTAATACATCTGACAATTGCGAAGTACCAGAAGCAAGAGAAAGCCATGTACCAAATGAATAAGAGTCCAAGGGTTTTGCATGAGAGAGGGATGATGGAGAAGGCATTRCTCCTATACCCAGACTGAGAAATGAGACGGAATGCTCTGCCTCCAATTCCATGCTTGATCAACCCTACTAGGATAGTAACAAAGTTGATAATCAACAGCTAAAATGAGAATGAGAAGGAAAGAGATGCAGCGTGATATGAGAATGTCAATGTGATCTTATAAGGGCAATTCCCCTTAATTCCAATCCAATTAGGTTTCCTGAATTGAAAACCAAATGAAATTAGGAGATGTAATAAAATGATATCTAATTTTGTTAAGAGTAATAATTAAGCACTTTAAAAGAGGAGTTTTATAAGGGCATTTCCCTCTACTTCCAATCCAATTAGGTTTCTTGAATTGAAAACCAAATGGAATTAGGGGATGTTATGAGATGATTTTTAATTTTGTTAAGAGTAATGTTTAAGCGCTTTAAAAGAAGAGTTTTACAAGGGCATTTCCCCCTAATTCCAATTCAATTAGGTTTCCTGAATTGAAAACCAAATGAAATTTGGAGATGTTATAAGACAATATCTAATATTGTTAAGAGTAATGCTTAAGCACTTTAAAAGAGGAGTTTTAATGAATTATGGATACTTCCATTTGAATTAGCTTTGGGGAAGAAAAACTTTTTGGGTTGTTGAAAATAAAAATTGGCTCAACAAAGCTGGAAAATTAAAAATATTAAAATTTGAATTTGTTTGTTGAGTTAAAATTCTTTTTGTTAAATATTTTTTGGATTAAAAATTTGAAAAACAAATGTGCTAAAGTAATGAAAAATTTGATTTTGATTGGTGGGGTTGATGTAATTGGAGAGTAGAATAGTGAAAGTTTCTTCACATTCACTTTGTCTCAGT
>MEJB01000093.1:0-11392 GCA_001752375.1 Rhazya stricta
AGAAATTGTCTTGCATATGAATATACTGATTTGATAAAGTTAGAATTTTTTTAGAAAATTAAAAGTGAGAAAAATAATTATGGATAGAAATATAAACATCTTAGAAGCATAGTGAGCCTGATTATACTTGAAATGGAGTGATATTGAGTGAGATATGACCTATTCATGAAACACTATCTAGAATGATCGGAACTCCAAAAACTTATTGTCTTACCAACTGTGTGACTTCAATATTGCACAGATTGGGAATATAGTTATACTGATAGAATCCTATGAATCTTAGGATTCCAAAACAATAAAATTTGTTACCCAAGCTCATTCTAGAATCAAAGAATGATCTAATCATTAGGACAGTGTCAATATGAGATATCAAAACTAGACTCCCACTTGAATTGGTCATGATACATGAATTAATGCATACATATGGATTCCGTAGGATCTTAGAAATATATAGGAATTTAATTTTCAAAAAATCTCTAAACAGAACTCAAGATATATGCAAGACATTGACCACTCCAGATTTAAGCATAGCAGTCCTACATCGACTGATTCTGCCTTAATTGTAAAATGTTTATAAAAGCAAATTAAGAGTTTTTATGTGAAGAAAAACCTGGATTTATTAGGATTAATTCAAGCTTGATTTCACTAAAAAATGAACTTCTAGAACTTAAAATATATCTAAAAAAATAAACACTACCAATTGTGGTAAATTAAGCCTTATCCTCCTATATATTCTTTGAACATTGGGATAAAATATGGGAACTGCCCAGCCTTTTGTGCAAAATAAACTATCCTAAGAGATGCCTTAAAGATTTACAATTATTTTTCAAGTGATTTCACCAAATTCAGATATATAGAAGTCAAGAAATGACTATTTTCCAAACTCGGATAATATAGGATTATATTCAAACAGTTTAATAATCAATCTTAGCATTTGAATTATAAAAACCACTTCAAGGGCTAAAATAGAATTATTTCGTGGCTTGTTTTTTGTGCACGAAAATCAATAAAGTTTGCTAGTTAATTAAATATATGTGAGCTCCTCTGTCGTTTAAATTTCTCAAAAGTGCGTATTTTTATTTAAGCATACTCTAGATATGTTTTCAAAGATTCTCATACGCTTGAAACCGAGTTCCTTTCGTATTTTAAAAATCCAATTACACGTACTTTTGTGCTACTCTAGAAATAATTCAAATATTTCTAAATTTTTATTATGAGTTTTCCTCCCTTTAATTGTCTCAAAATAGCGTGCTTTTATCTATACCTATTTCCAAGAATTTCCGTATGCTTGAACACAAAATCCTTTCAGTTTACAAACTTCTTCGAAACCTCTAATTTTGTCTGTCACATGTCTTCATTTCTTCAAATTTGAACAAAGGAAATGACTCTAGAAATTTTGAAACAACACGACACATGATTCTTTGATAGCATTCTTTGATAGCCTTGATAATGCCATGAAAATTGTTTGAGCATAATCTTGCATGGAATCATGTGATAATGTAACGAGTACTCTGTTGGAAGTCTTGTTTGACTAGTCAAGTGGGCAGAGTACTGTGATTGGCTAGTCACCAATATGAGTACCTCTTGAGCCGTCAGGCATCATTTCTCAAGATAACCATATGGCCTATCCAGGTGGTTATATGCGTGGCAAATCAAGAACGCATCAAGCAAACAATTATGTCACGTGTATCCATTGTGTACTTGGCGGATGCTCATATTCTTGGTTAGAAGGTTTGACCTGGGGCAATTAATCTATATTACCTTGCTGGTTAGTACTCTTGCTCGACGAGGATATAAGGTTGAAAGTTGCACGCACAATACGAGGATATAAGACTAGTAATACTAACCCTGTGGAGTACAACTCCCACAGTTACATCACGCATCTCATGTTTTATAAACGTCAAGGCATTTCACTACTCAGTTTATACGCAATGTTGTTGCATACACATGACTGACTCTTGATCTTGTCCTATTTTCTTGAACATGATTAAGAACAATTTCTAATTACATCTACACAATTTTATACTTTTTCATAATTATAACCTGGAATTTACTTGAATATGCTATATTGTTTTACAGTAAGAAAGCCCTACTGCGTTTATCTAGTTTTCATCGCTCAAACATGATTCTGAGCTTTTATTGACACGTGATTCTACCCAGTTATCCTATATATAACTCAATCTTGTTTTACAAACAACGAATTTACACTTTATATTATTACAGATTGATTTTGAATTCGCTTGCACACCGTGCACTTAGAACTCACCGGGCCTTACTCATTAGGCTTTTTTTACTTATGTTTTAGAGTCATGTAACTAATTTTATAAGCAGCAATGGAGAATCAGAAAACAACAGGAATCTATGATTTAAGTAAGCCTGCACTTAGCTTTTGCTTCTTACACTTGTACTAGCTTTTGGGAGATTGTAACCCGACCTTATGTATTTTATAGAAAGTTATATATTATTTATTGAGTTGTTATGCACACTTATACCTTAACTATCGAAAGGTAGGCGACGCCCGTATAACTACAGTGAAACCTAGGAGAGGGCAGGTCATCACACCTACTACTCCCAAGGTCTTTTCCATTTTGTTCCTTCTTTCCCAAAACTAGCCCATACTTCTCTGCCCAACCATAACTCGCCCCCTTGGCCCACTCTTGTTCCTGATTTGCCAACACGACTAGCCCTGTCCCCTCGAACCCTATTCCAGCTTTCGCCCCGTCGATCAACCCCTTGCCTTCCCTATGCTTTCATCCCATGACCACTCGCTCCCAAATCTGCTCTCTCCACCTAGGAAATTCTTGGATCATATCACATTTTCAGCTACCATCTCCTCTCATTCTGACCATGATCTTTCCTTATTTACGACCTAATGATCAGCAGTCTAGCATGCTACCATGTCAGATGAGCTTCAGGTTCTTCGTGTTAATGCCACATGGTCTCTGACCTCTCTTACGCCTCATGCTAATCTTGTTGGTATAAGTGGGTATAGAATAAAGCGAAATATGGACGGGTCTATTCTCAAGCATAAAGCCTTCCTTGTTTCCAAGGGCTACCATCACTCTAGGGCACTGATTACTCTGACACTTTTAGCCTAGTTATCAAACCCGTCACTGTTCAGGTTGGTCTGTCCATTACCGTATTTTCTAAGTCGTTTTTCCTTCAAATTGATGTCAATTATGCCTTCTTGCATGGCACCATAAATGAGGGGGGCTACATGTCTCAGTCCCTTGACTTTGTTGATTCCCGTTTCCCAAATCATGTATGTTACCTTCACAAGGCTCTATATGGTCTAAAACATGCCCCTTATGCTTATTTTCATCGGTTCACTGACTTGCCTTCTTGATCTTGGTTTCCTTGCCTCTAAGTTGGATACCTGGATACCTCATTGTTCATTCACAGATGAGGGCTGGTATATGTTATGGCCTAGTTTATGTTGATAATATTCTTCGTATCAGAAACTTTGATCTCATCATTGCTGCCTTGATCCCCGATCTACACTCCTTATTTCAGTTCAAAGATCTTGACCCAAAGGGCAACCCTTCTCATGGCTTGCACATCACCAAGTTGCTTTTCCTTCATTTGGAGGCTTTCTCTGATGCTGACTGGGTGAGCTGTCTACAGGACCGAAAGTCAAAAACTGACTTCTATATTTTCCTTAGTGTAAATCTTATTAGTTGGGTCTCCAAAAAAGTAGGAAATCATTGCTTAATCAAGCACTGGATCTGAGTATTAGGCAATTGGTCATGCTGTCGCTGAGTTTTATTGGCTTACTTACCTCCTCACTGAACTTCATCTACCTTTGTCTACCCCCCTCTTTGCATTGTGGTGTGACAATATTGGTGCTACCTATGTTCCTGCTATTCTGGTGTTTCATGCTTGCACGAAACATATTTAGATCGATGTTCATTTTGTTAGGAGCTTGTTGCACAATGTCTCCTCTCCGTTCGGTATCTCTCCACCAACGAATAAATAGTCGACGCCCTCACTACGAGTCTTTCTCATTCCAAATTTCTGCTGATTCGTTCCAAGCTCACAGTAGTACCTCCTGTTTTGCTGGAGGAAGGACGAATGGGTATTCCTTTTGTAATCTACTATTATGTCTCGATATGAAACCATTGTTCTAACCTTAGCTATGTAATATAAATAGCCTTTTAATCTACTTGAATGATCTAGCAATAATAAACTACTCAAACACTGTTTCTATTCTTTCATGCTGTGACAAAACTTCCAGTTCCTCGGAGCTATGTATTGCTTCTCCCTTGGTCCTCAACAGTATCAGTTTTTTCCCCAGGTTTGGAGTATGTTATTTGTAAAATTTACAGTGGGCGCTAATATGATGTTACATGAGTTAATTATGTTTGGATAGGGTTACCTGAGTTCGAATTGTAGTCTTTAATTTCCAAGTAATATCTTCAATTGAATGGGAGTTCTAGGGTGAAAGACATTCTGAAGCTTATGTTAGATTCTTTCAATAACTAAGCACAATTAATATGACATTGAATAATAAAAGATTCCCAACAATTGTAATAAATGACATTTAAGTAATAAATAAAATAGTTGGCTTATAAATAAAGTGGCCACTTCCAATGTGAGATTCTTTGATTAGGCTTTTGGGTATTCAAATGAGGGACACATCATCTTGCTTCAGCACTTTTGATCAAGTGGTCAATCAACTATCACAAAATCCAAAGTTCTCCCTTTTGGGTGTGCATAAAGTGCCAAAGTTTTCAAATCAAAGATAGCTACGAACATGCCAGTTGTTTCCTGGAGAAGCATAAACTTTCTGAGACATTTGTGCAGGAAGATGGTCCACATAGTGGGATATTAGGGAAATAAAATAAGTTGGATGGATCTAAAGTGAGCATCCTTGCCAAGAATGAACAGGACCAAGCCTGGCCGAGCCACTAAAGACTGGCCCAGGACTATCCAACACAGAACATTACAGCTAAATAGATCAATCTTGTCAGCACAATTTTTTTTATAGACCGGTGAGCCTAAGCCCGCTTGCGGATTGGGATCGGCGAGCCCAAGTCGGCCACACACCAAAAACCAAAGCATAGTTGTTTCTTCCTAACTTTAAATGGTTGTTATATTACATCAAAATGTAAAAAGACCAAAAAAACCCCCTAATGACAATATTACTTTTTCCCCTAAAAATACCCCCCTCAATCACTAAATGTTTTCATACAACTCTCTCAACTCTCTCAATCTCCCTTTTGTGCAAATTACTATTATCATAAACCTCATATTGATAATTCTTTAGTTTTACTATGAATTTTGATAATGACTTGTACTCACATTATGTATGAATGTTTGATAGGAACATAATTCAAGGCTAATGGACTTCAAGATCTCTATGGACTCAAACTGAAGTTGTTCAACTTAATAAGAGATCTAGTTGATTCTATATGTTTTTCTCTGCATACATAGGTTATTTTGCTTATCCATACTTTTACTTAGATCTATATCTGATTTCCATGATACAAATTTTTTATCCTTGCAAAAAACTATTTTTCAAATATTTCTAAATGATTTCTTTAAAGGAAAACATAAGTGTTTGACTTACAATATTATTTAGGACATTAAAAGTTTCATTAGAAGTGAATTCAAAATGTTCATACACTTTAGACTCATGACCTTTCTACTTTGGATTTCTAAGTACAAAATTGTAAGTTTGAAATCATTTAGGGAAGGTTTGGACGAGAGATAACTTTTATTTGGTTGTCCAAAGGTCATAAGAATTGTGTTTGAATTGTATTTGGACTGAGAACTTGTGCTTGCCTTTGTTGTTCGAAATTGGTTGATGTCAAGTCAAAATACTTTTGATTCAGGCCTTGGACGACATCTAGTTTGACATCATACTTTCAAAGGTCTCTTGATGAATCATCCAAAGGACAGTTCTAACGTTCAGATAGCCCTGAGTTTGTGTCCAATATCCCTCCAGTAGATGTACAGACGTTGGTTCGAACGCTCTGTTCTAATTTGGCCATTCGAACTAGACGTGTTTTTCGAGAAAAAAAGGGTACATTTTCCTGACTGTTACTAAGGGGAGTATATAAATTAGGACTTTACGACTTTTAACATACTAACAATTTTGTGATTTAAAAGTTACATTCCTTGAGGGAATATCTTGAAAAGCTCACGTGATTGTTTTATTCAAAAAGTGCAAGGAATCTCATAGCAAATCTTTGTAAAATTAAATCCCGTGATTGTTTTATCCTCACTTTTAAGAGTGAAAAAGTGTATCAAAAATTTACCTCATTTTTTTGATAAAATATTCCATGGTTGTCTAGGATTTAAAACCTTTGTTGAAAGGTGAACCTTAAGGAAGTTAAAGGGTCATTACTTGTAAAATCTAGTTGTGGGCAAACCCTTTATAGATGTAGTAAAATTCTTTATGAATTTTATTAGTGGAGTTTAACATTTTAAGAGTGTGACCATAGGTAGTGGATGCAGATATCAAGAGAAATCAAACCACTATAAATCTTCTGTGTATTGTGCGTATCCTTTCTTCTTTGATTTATTTGTTGTTATTTTGGTTGATTATTGCTTTCATTTCTCATAAATACACTAAGTATTTATTATGCCTATTAAGTGTTTGATATTCTTACTCAAAGAGTGAAATCTTAGTATTTATTGCAACATATTTTTAAAACTCAATTCACCTCCCTCTAGGGTAAATTTCAACTATATATAGAAAAATGATATTGAAGGTGAAGAAGTTTGATTTTAGTTTCAAGAAATCTTCCAAGTAAATTATCATGTTCAAAGTTGTTATTTATCACTTATCATCTTCCAAGTAGATTACATCTCTTTATATTACATTATATCTCTTACTACGTTGTTATATTTAGTTTGAGTTCACTATTACATTACTACATTTGGTTATTCTTACTATTAATGGTTTGAGTTTACTATTATTTCTTACTTTTATTTTCTTGCACTTTGAGTTCCTTGCTTTTAGTTTAATTATTTCTTACTTTTATTTATTCTTTCAAGTATATCTCTCAAAATATATTAGTTTGAGTTTATTACATTATTAGCTTTAGTTATATTATTATATCTCTTAGATATAGGGGTTGTTTTCTTCTGCTTATAAGTGCGTGCTTTTAGCTTATAGCTCAAATAAGCACTTTCTTACTTGTTCTGCTCTGCTTTTTTATCCAGCTTATGGCTTAAAAATATACCAAATAAGTACTTAAAAATTAGCATGCCAAGTGATGCTTATTCAAATCTCTTAATTACTAGATTTCTATTTTTAATGAAAAATTATCCTTGTAGACCACCCAATATTTACAAAATGCCATATAAAATACTGGAATCTCGGACAAAATAAAATCTCCCATCTCTCTTCTCCATTGACATGTTGCTAAGCTTCATCAGTCCTCTGTAACTTTGAGCTTTAGTGACACTTGATGTAGAAATCCTAAGTTATCGTACTATCGTAGATTGCAAATGAAGATTACCACCAAAAAAAAAAAAAAAAAAAAAAAAAACCAAAAACCTTGGGTTTCATTGGCTTGGTTCGAATCCGATTTAGAAGTTCCTGAAGCTCATATTTGCACGCCTCTCCAAAGCTCATCTTAAATCAAAAGGTATGGAAACTCTTTCATTTCCAGATTTATTCTGAGATTATGAGTTAATTTCCATATATTTATTTCATAATTTATAGATTCATGATATAAATATTGGACCTGTACATGTTGTTCTCTTTATTGTTTTTCAAACTATTTTCAGTTTTTTATTTTTCAAAACAATAAAAACGCATTCTTTTTCATATTTGCGAAAATGTATTTTTGAATTCAAACAARAAAATTGTATTTAAAACTAAAATGGCTAAAATGTTATTTTGCACGTTTTTAAGAAAAATACTCTCCTACAATCAAAACGCTAAAAATGTGTTTTCTCTTATTTTCATTTAATAATTATCCAAAAAACTTCTAATTACCTATATGACACTTAATTTTTATATTTAATTTTAATTTAAACATATATTGATATTGACTMCTAGTACTTAAATTGTGATTCACAAACAAATTTTTTAAAATAGTCAAAACAATTTTCTATTGAATTCTTAACAAAACATATTTTTCAATTTTTCATCTTCAAAAATAATTTTCAGAAATGACAAACAAAACACACATTCATTAAATTCGAAAGCAGCTGCTCAAAACAAAAAACTTAATATGTTTTCGAAAATGAAACTAAGAATCGAAGTGCAAACAGAATACATCCTTAGTTGTATATATTTTTTGTGTTTCCTGCTGCATTATTATTTGTAGGAGAACGTGTAGGAAGGAATGATCTTTATCTTGCTTGCCAACTCAATGTTTTTCTTGCTTGCTTSAGAAGGGGAAAAAGGAAGCCCTGACCTATCTAAACTAATGTTTGGTAATAGGCCCATTAAGCGAACAAATTGCATGTGAAAGAGATGTTTTATTGAGATGGAAGTAATGTCAAAGTTTATTTTCATTTACATGTTATAATGCTACGATGCTAGTTTATTGTATGAGAGCAAGTTTATAGTTTAACAAGAGTTTGTTTAGAATTTTTGCTTGATATATTTTGTCTCTAAAAACCTAYGAAGTCAACAACTTGCTGCTAATTTAGGTTGATGTAACTTATAACTTTTCACGGGATAATGGCTAATTTAGAAGTGAATGAATGAGCTTCTATGATTCTTTTTTTGGAAGTGCAATTTTGATAATCTTATGTGTTGGAAGAGAGTGGGAGAGGGACCTTTGCTCTGAGGTACTGATTGTTGTTATGCAAGTCAATCTCTTCAAAGAAAATGGGATTTTAATAATAGTGRAAAAATACATATAACATCAGCCTTCCTAGTAGTGTGATTGCACAACTATTCATTCTATGCCTATTATTTTTATTTTAATAACCTAAGGGGCAGGTAGTGTAGTATAGACTTTATGTTTGTTACTCTAGTTTATGTCACTCACTAATGGAGGGCGTCAAATTAAATGCAATTGTCAGTGGTCTTTGTTTTCTGAATCTTCCCAATCTAAGCCAAACTAAAGGGGAGGCATGTCAAAACTACGATGATCTATTGTTCACATACTAATCTAAAGAGATATTAGAGAAGACAATAGAGAAAATCAAGACTAAAGTTTTATTTAAATAACGTAATATGATGACAATATAAATATGTTATAAAATAACCAATCAAACAGCTTATTTATAGGTTATCAGAACTATCAATCCAGATTCTGATCAAATACCATAATTACTGATACCGAATCTTAATCAAACTTTAACACAAACCAAATTATAATACAAAAGTACCTAATTAAGTTTTACTCAATCACTATTATCAATCCAGATTCTGATCAAATACCATAATTACTGATACCGAATCCTAATCAAACTCTAATACAAACCAAATTATAATACAAAAGTACCTAATTAAGTTTTACTCAATCACTATTACGAATTTCTTAATCTTTATAGTTTCCTATTTTTAACATCTATGATTAGGATAAGTAAAAGTTCAAGAAAAGAAAAGGAAGAAATTGCGGTGCCGCGTACAACAACAGAAGGATTTCTCATGCATTGTTGTATTTCCTTTTGTAATATTCACTTCACTTGAAGGAATTACAAGATAAAGGAGCAACATCTRGGACATTAAATTTGAAAAAGACGAAAGGAAATATGGAAATCATCTTAAAAGACAAAAATGAAAAATGAARCAGCTTGACGTCATTATACTTGCAAACTAACCAAAAGAAGAATAGATAGATAGCTCCCTCTGGGAAGAAGAAATGCACCTCTATCATACACATACAAATTCTTAACAAAAACACTTGCATAAACTTTCGGAATGTAAATGAACATGGAGAGGAAATCAAATAAACCGTGAGTATCCAGATTTGCTTTTAGCCTTCCATTGGTCTCACTTTGGCTAATGTTGTTTCTTATTGGCTCAATATGTTTTTCTTGACAATATATGTAAGAGTTGCTCCATCCTCTAAGAATACTTGGAAGGGATTTTTAAAGAGGTGTTGTAAATAATTTGAGAGAATGATCATTGGTTTTTAGTTGAACAAAATGCGAGCTTTTCTTTCTATTTGTTCTTCTGTTGTTCYATTATTTTTTATAATACATATCTTTTTGATAATTATCAATCCTTACTTCTGTTCTTTTGTTTTTTGTTCTATTATTTTATATAATACATGTCTTTTATTAGCTATTTTCATGGTAAATTTTGAGATTTCTATGGGGCAAAGTTGAAAAGGATATGGATAAAATTGAGGAGCAGAACTTGGAAGAAAGTGATGAAGAAATTACTAGTTTGGTGTTGGCTGAATTGGAAAAATAAAATTCACTTGCTTTTTTTGCAGCTCAAGCTATAGAATTACATGCTTAAAGGTTTACATTAAAAAAAAGTTTCACAATTCATAACAAAACAGGTTGGTGGTGGGTTATTAAATACTTGATGGACATCCTAAAYGCTGAAATACTTAGGATGCAAAAAGAAGTATTTATCAAAATTTTCAATTTTTTTGCATGAAAAATTATGAACTTATACCGATACGGAAAATAAAAGTGGAAGAAATGCAGCAATACCTTTGATGATTATTGGAAAGAAATTTAAGTAATAGGGTGGTGCAGGAGAATTTTCAACATTTTGATTCTACAATACATAGATTCTTCTATAGGATCTTTAAAGCTACAATGAAGATGACAATAGATTAGATACGACCTCCAGAATCTTCCAAAGTAAATGACTATATTTTTAGAAATTCAAAGTATTGGTCATATTTTAAGGTATATTATCCTCATTATGTTCCCTTTATTTCAATTTACCTTAAATACATGTACCAACCAATTACTTAAATATTAATCTTCACATAAGATTGTATTGGCGCAGTAGACGGAACACAGGTGAAAGCAGCAATAGCAATATTGCAAGAATTACAAGCACCATACATTGGAACAAAGGGATACCCTACCCAAAATAACTTGGCTTCTTGTGATATGTGTTTCACATATGTATTACCTGGCTGGGAAGGGAATACGCATGACACTAGGATTTTCTATGAACAATTCGAGATAATTCTAAGAATTTTTCCATGCCACAAGTAAAGGCAAACTAATTGTTRCTATATATTATTCATGGTATTCTCTTATATTGTTACGTATTAATCAATATCAAGTGACTATTTATTTGATTTTAGTTATCCAAACGTAATTGAATTTATTGAACCATATATAGGCGAAAGATATCATCAATCAGAATTTGAGCTTGAACAACCTCGAAATACAAAAGAATTATTCAATTYCCATTATTCATCCTTAAGAAGTGTTATAGAACACATATTTGGGGTGTGAAAAGCTCGATGGAAGATGATTGGAAAGGAAGGCCCCTCATCACTAT
>MEJB01000093.1:19763-72488 GCA_001752375.1 Rhazya stricta
ACCCCTGAAGGTGATTTTGGTTGGAGCTTGAGTAGGGGTGGTTTGGTCCAAGGCCCAAGAAGTAGGTACCATTTTCAGGTTGAAGCATATCTAAATTTTAACATTGGTAAGAGATCTAGATTGAAGCYAGCTGATGGAAGTTCCCATTTTCCTGCACTAATGTTGCAGTCCAGTAGTTTGGCCCCTCTGAGAAACTATTGAGATATCGTATGATATCCTATGTATTTAGAATGGTTCAATCTGTTAGAGTCCTTAATTATCCAGACAATGCCAACATTGTTAGTACATACTTTTCGTATATGAGTGTTCAAGAAATAGAGTGTGTTGAGCATTGACTATCCTTTTCTAAGATCAGAATGTACGATACATGACTATGCAATTGTCTAGTGTTTTTTAGAAGAGAGTAGAAGGTTTAGCTTACAACAAAAGGGCTTCGATCTTTATACTTCAAGTTGGTCCATGTACTTGAGCCCAATATGTCACCTTCAGTTAATGAACTCGTGAGCTCGAAAGCCACTTCAAAGCTAAGCTTCTTGTTGCTTTTTGTGAATTGCAATTTATTTGGAATAACTTGAACTTCCAATCATGTTGGTGCATCTACAATTGCTGTATAAAGTGATTCTTCTTCACCAAAATTCGTAACMGTTSGGTGCACRTTTTTGCTTTCTTTCTCTTTGRTGTTGGAGATTGCTATTGAWGGTTGTTCATATTGGAGATTAGATCTACGCTWGAGTTACTTGGGCAGGTAAAGTGATCAGGAATGGATGATGATATGAGTTGTATATTGGTAATGTCACAGCCAATGTTGCAAAGAAACTGCAAATGTTCCTGGTTTCGGTTTCATAAACTACCCCGGTTGTAATGGACCTGAAGTGCTAACTTCCCCTGCACCAATACCACAGGTGTTGCTGGAAGTACATAATCTGTTGTTATTGGGGCCTTAATATTATTTGCTTGAATTGCTGTAAATGAAGTATACCAAGTTAGGTTGTGATATTTCGAAGGCTTACGATGAATAGAGGTGGTGCTTGGATACAAACCAGGGGCCATGATGGCTGATCTGATTGCTGAGGCACTMCATGTGGGCTTTTGGGATTTAACTGTTGCAGCAACAGCAGATACMTGAGGGCAAGCCATTGAAGTCCCTGATATCAGGTTGAAGACAGGGGTCTCTGCATTTTTTGGTAGATCTCCAGGCCATGCGGCAAGAATGTTCACCCCTGGTGCTGCAATATCGGGCTGCGGTTGAATTTGAATTGGTAGCAGTTAGTTTCTGTCTCTAGACTTCAACCACCAATAATGGCAGTTAACGTATTTACGTTTAGGAGGTTTAGATTTGATACTGTAGGGCCTCTTGACGAAGAGGCGGCTATGGATGGAGCTGGSTTGTATTTTGTTAGAGTTTTGGTTGGTAAAATAGTTGCGAGCGGATTCCTGGACATTTTCAGCATGGCATTAGCAAATAAAGATTTTCCTTTCAATTTTGGTCAGTGTCGTTTACCTGGTTGACTTAATGTAGGAGAGAATCACGTCGCCATCCGTTTCTGTATCTGCAGCCCCTGGAAAAGACCAATAGCAGGAAGCTTCACTAGCTAAATCATCGTCAATTATTATTGCTCCACACCACCCTAGTTCATTATCATCTCAACCTTCACCATTGGTTAAGAAGGCCTCCGTATTCTCACAGCGAAATGATCTTTCCCCTTACTTTGTCAGCAGCTAATGAACCTACGACACAGTCACTGAAGCAAATGCATGTCAATCTCCAGGTGCTAAAAGATAAAAATCATGGTTATGTTGCTTCACCTGGCAGCGCCTTTGGGGACATCACCTTTGGCCCACATGCCAGATATCAAGGGACACACGGGTGATTTCTTGGTATCTTCGAAATTAATGCTTACGCCCCGAAATTCGGACAAATTTCTCAATAACATTTTGGAATCATAGAATTAGAGTTACTTAAGCATTTGTCAGCCTAGCAGCTAATATAAAGAAATCATTAACTTTGCAAAGAAGAATATCCTTAGAACTGACACTGTTCTTGTTTCATTATTCTTGTGGAAAAGAAGTCCATCGATTTCCTTGATCCTTTTGTTTCCACCCAACACAATATCTGACACAAACTGGCGATCAATGGTTGTGGCAGTGACAGTGAGAATCCAAGGAGCAAAATTAACAACTATTCTATCGTCAGGGCCATCATTCCAAGCTTAGCATGCTACAAGTATGCCCTTTTCAACTGCATGAAAAGCTCCAATAGCAATTACATCGGTCGAAAAATCTAGCTGATGGCCAGCAGAAGAACCAAGTGACAGTGAAAGCGCATCAAATCCGTCTGCTATTGCATCATCAAAAGCTTTTAGGATAGGAGATCCTCGGCATCCATTGTAACTACAAACACGGTATATAACAATTATAGACACTGGTGAACCACACTTGGGGATGCCTTGAGCCAGACCATGATAGAATGGACTCCCTCCAGGAGTAGATGCGACATGAGTTCCATGGCCGTAGTCGTCCCTAGGCGAACCAAGTGCTTTTTGTGAAGGATCAGGGTCTCCATAATGCCTCGCTCCAATCAGTTTCTTGTTGCAATCGGAAAAAGTAAAATTACGACCTTCAATGCATGCACATTTCCATCGGGATGGAATTGGACCCAAATCCTTATCATTGAAACTCTTCGATTCAGGCCAAATAAATGCATCAAAACATGAAATTCATCCGAAAATAAAGCACGGCAGTAGAAGGATTATGGAGAAGAATCTTTCTCATCACTGTCCAAGATACCTATTATTATGTCTGCTTCATTTGAGGAGTCTGATCCTGGTCTCACATCGACTTCTACTTCAGTTTGATACTTCAAAGAGATCCCACGAACGAGTTGTGTGGAGTTGTAGGATCGGCTCAGGAAAAACCGAGACGACTCCAGGCCTTCCAGCAATTTATCGGGATTCTTGTGCTGATAAACGAACAGAAAATCCAGCGAAACCTTTGATATAGCTCTGGACCATCCGCGTTCTTTTTACGAAAACATTAGGCAATATGAACTATTCAAGATCAGAATATAAGAACCCGCAGAGCATGTGTAGTTGTGCTATCTGTGCATGTGGTTCATAAGCTACTTAAACCTTCCTCTGAAGGAGTCTATAAGCCGATCATGATCGTTGCCCCGGGCAGCAGCTTCCATGTGCACAATGTAAATGCCATCATTTTGGACCTGAGCTGCCTTAGCTTCAGTAAGAAACGAGGTAGAAAGAGAGAGAAGCAGAGGCATACGTGAGAGCAGTTCATTCTTGTATTACTCAATTTCTATATCTGCAAGTAACCAATATAATTAAACAATCTCCTTAGTAGTAAATGTTATAGCACGATATTCTACTTCAGTTAAAGATTGAGATACAATAGACTGTTTCTTGCTCCTCTAAAATTGATATGATACAGAAATTAGTAACAGACTTGCACTCTATGGGATTAGTTCCATGATTACTATCAGAGTAAGCACGCAATTCCAAAAAAGATATGGATGAAAGTAGAAGACTCTGATAAACTGTACCTCGAAGATATTTCAAGATATGCCCAGTGAATTGTAGTGGGAGAAGTAACAAACTGGATAACAATGTGAACAACATATTCAATATCTGGACATGTGATAGTAAGATAGACCAAACTTTCAACCATAGTACGATATAAAGTAGGATCTGACAATCGTGGACCATCAGAAAAAGAAAACTTTGTATTAACCTCAATGGAAGTATCAACAGTTTTATTATCAGTAAGTTTAACTCGCTCTAGAATGTCTGCAACATATTTTGATTGAGAAAGAAAATAACCTTTGGGTGAGTAGGCAACCTCAATGCCCATAAAATATCATAAAGAACCCGAATCCTTCATATCAAATTGTTTGGCTAACTCAGCCTTCATAACTGAAATACCATGAACATCATCATCAGTAATAATCATGTCATCAACATATTAAAAAAAAATGATACGACCTGCATTAGTGCATTTAACAGATAGTGCATAATTATGATTACTAGGAGTAAATCCAAGAGAACATATCACAATAGAAAATTTATGAAACCAAGTACGAGATGCCTATTTGGGACCATATAATGCCTTCTTGAGCTTACAAACATACCCAAAGCAATGTGTAAAACCCACAGAGGGTTCCATATAAACTTCTTCTTGAAGATCCCCATTTGAAAAAGTATTTTTAACATCAAGTTAAGAGATAGGCCACTTCACTGAGGCAATTGTAATAAGAGTAAGAATAGTAGTCATTTTTGCAACCGGAGCAAACTTCTCTTCATAATCCATACCATACTCATGAGAATACCCCTTTTCAACCAACCTAGCTTTATATCGCTCGATGGACCCATTAAAATTAGTTTTGATTTTATATACCCAATGACAACCAACAATACTCTTACAAGGGCGTAAAGGAACCAAATCCCAAGTACCTGTCTTATGCAAAGCATAAAGCTCCTCATACATAACTTGCTGCCAAATTGGATCAAGAGCTACCTCTTTATAGGAATTAGGCTCAGAGAGACGATGAATAGTAGCTAAGGAAGATGTAAAAGATGAAGAATAACAAGAGTAGATAAAATTTGGTAATTTGATGGACTTACGAGTGCATGCAAATTATGAACTCGTCAAGTATAATGATGAGGTAACGGATGAAGAACACTAAAGGGACATCTAAAGTATTAGTAACTCGAGACTCTAAAATACTAGAATTCTCAAAGAATAATCAATATAAATAAGATTAGACCTAGTCAAATTATGAGCAATAGAGGGAATAGAAAAGAAAGGTATATGTTCAAGAAAAATAATGTGACGAGATACGTTAAGTTTTTTACTAACTAAATCAAAATAACGATACCCTTTTTGACCTATATCATAACTAAGAAAGACACAAATAGCAGACTGAAAGGATAATTTGCTACGTTCTGCATGAGGAAGAAGAACAAAATAAGTGCACCTAAAGACTCAAAARGAAGTAATCTAGAGTATACCCATACAATTTCACAAAAAGAGAAAGACTAGAAATATGAGAAGATGATATTATATTGATCAAAGTTATAGCAGTAAGAACAGCCTCACTACAAAATACATTATGAACAGAAGCAGATAATAAGATAAACCGTGCAGTTTCTAGAATATGTCTATGTTTCCTTTTAGCAACACCATTTTGTTCAAAAGTGTCAGTACATGAAGTTCGGTGGATATTTCAATCTAATGCAAACAACTCACAAAAATTATTTGAAGTCTATTCCCCACCCAAATCARACCTAAAACACTTGATAATAGCAAAATGTTGAGTTTTGACAAGAGCCTGAAAAGATTTATATATCTCAAAGAATTCAGAACGATGTTTCATTGAATAAACCCAACAATATCAAGTATGATCATCAATTAAGAAAAACATAATATCGAGACTCTCCTTTAGTAGAAATAGGAGAAGGCTCCCATACATCAGAATGAACTAAATCAAATGGGGAAGGAGAAATAGAAACACTTCAATTAAAATGGAAGGCTGAAAATTTTGCAAGTTCACATCCATTACAATCAAACACATCATGTGCTCGCAAATTTCCTAAAACCGCCGCGGACACTAAAAATTTTAAACGAGAAGACGAAACAAGGAACCAAGGACAGAGAATTGCATAATAAATTTAGAAGAAGACATGATTCAAAGAAAAGAAGAACTCGACCACTCCTAACAACAACCAAACTGGTACTGTCAACTCGTCCAAAAACATATAATCCCCCCTTCCAATGTCCCTTCCCAAATAAACTTCTAGACTGCAAATCTTTACAAAGCATGAAGATTAGGTAAATGTAACCGGAATTACTAGATCCCCCCAACCCCATAATTTGACAAACAGAAGCAAGACTATTATGGAAATTCGAAAATATGGATAAATTTAGGAGAACAAGCTGAGGAGTAATTAAGAACCATACACTTATCAGGTAAAGCATATGAAGTGGCACTTAGCAGTCATTGAACAAGAATAGTGGGTAAATGGACATATAAGGTGAAGAAGAAGATCTAGGTCCATATTGTTGCGAAGCCACCAGAATCCGAAGACCCAATATATATGATGACATACTTGAAGAATCACTGAGGAAATTGGACCTACGGTGAGAGGCAGACATTAGCTTGGGGGCATAAGGGGGAAAAAATTTTCTGAAACTACTTCAGAATAGGATGTTAGGATTGGTGTTGGAGAATGGGGGACTGCTGCAGCATTAAATCGGCGATGGGTCTATAGCCTTGAGGTGGCCTATAACTTTGGATGGCGTCCAAGAATTGAAACCGTGATGGAATTTTCGAGATCTCCAATTTTGTTGGAGGTAAATCAATTCATAGATAAACCCAAGCTCGCTTCGTTGTCTCATACTTTGACAAATGTGCACTAATGCGAGAAGTGCTACGGAATTGTTGATTCAAGTAATAATTTTCTTTATGGGCCTTTCTCAAATCTTTATAGAAGTGGTTTAATCTAGAGAAGAATTTACGTTTCTCATAACGTTGACCAACTTCGCAAATATTGAGAAAGTTTTTAAACGCATCTTGCAAGTTACCATCAATGTCACATGATAGACTGGAAGTGAATCTCCCACCTGTAACAGCCATAATAAGAGATGAACAGGGACCAAACTCCATAAGACTAAAAAAAAAAAAAAGAAAATTTGAGATTAAAAACTTCTTCCCAGAAACCTTGCTCTGGTACCATGTTAAAGTAATATAAAAGAAATAGAAAAGATTAGAGCTTTATTCAAGTAAAAAGATAATGAGCTAAAGCATTAATATCAATTATAAGAAGTCTATTAATAGATTATTAGGGACTACAAAAAGGAATTAACAAAAAACAATCCTACTTTAACTCTATATACCAAATTCTAATATTATTAAAATATTAATATAGTAGTATCTTTAACAAATTGTTCGTCAAGAGTGGTGGCGAATTTGGCCTCAATTATAGTTGCGATGTGAAGCAGAGTGGTCAAAGTTGGTGCATTCAAGGCTTTTATGCCAGTGCAAGGGACATGTTTCACAGCTTTAGGAAACAAATTAGCAGAACTCTCAACGCTCTGCATTCCATAGATAGCTAGATGCCAGAGTTTTCTAATCACCGGCGATACGTCTTCATGTAAACCAGAAACTGACCCAAAGAAAAAGACGCTAGGTATGCAAAGCATAAATGGTTGCAATAAAACAGTAATAGAGTATCATTATGGTGCATGTGACGCGTTTGAAATACAAGGGACCGAATTCACCATTCACATAGGCAAGGTGCCATCTTCTCTGGCAAGATGTTAAAGCGGGGAATGTTCAAAGCACAAACTCAACGTATTTGGTGGTTTACACATTTAAAATGGATGACGTTTGAGGAGTTCAGCTCACTGATAGAAATGCTCGTGACGCGTCAAAACTATCATCGCACTGGTTAGCACGCTGCTGCCATTTCAACTCTATCTGTTCGTAGGATGGCCAATTCTTTATTGCTTGTAACGGCAGATAAGACAAGCATATTCAGATCCATAGATACTGGAGCTTTAAAGAATGCAAAAAGAATCTGATATTGGGGATTTAACTGAGGCAGACCCCAGCGATGACTATAGCCATATATAGCATAGCAAAAGTACACCATCCTACCAACATCCACTTATGAAGCCGTTATCTCCACTCACATTCGTTACTGTCAAGGAAAAAAAACCACTTTATGAGAAGCTCAACAAAGCTTCTGCAAGTTCTATCTGCACTGCACCTTTTTGTAGTTCAGCGAGAGAGAAAGAAGAGATTCATTAACAGTAGGATATTAAATAGTTGGCTATGCATAAGCTCAAACTGCTTCTGCGTTTTTCTAAGAGCAATTCAACTGCCTAGTGGTTTTGTGTAAATTGATTAATTTTTATTCTTCAGTCAATTTATAAAAGTGTGCCACCATATGTATGTATATTTTAGTTCCTTGTTTGCCTGTTTTAAGTTCTGAAACTGATCTTGGGAAAAGAGACCATTGATTGACTTTGAAACTAAGAAATATATATATATTTCTTCCTATGTTTGAGTTATTCTTTTTTTTTTTTTTTTTTTTCCTTTCTGGATGTTGGAATGAGGACAGAAAACCACTTTATACCCTCTTGCAATAACACTTGCCATGTTTGTTTGCTTTTGGTTGTTGGAGATCACGGCAGAAAGTGCATATTCAATGAGAAGGGGCTGCTAAAAGTAGAGAGCTATTTCTTTTACAATTTTACCCTATCAACTTCACACTACTTACTTTTAAGATTTTTTTTTTTTTTCCTCC
The DNA here is from genome assembly GCA_001752375.1 of Rhazya stricta. Classification (NCBI taxonomy): domain Eukaryota; kingdom Viridiplantae; phylum Streptophyta; class Magnoliopsida; order Gentianales; family Apocynaceae; genus Rhazya; species Rhazya stricta. The sequence continues at coordinate 28,082 of MEJB01000093.1, forward strand.
CTTCTCTCTACTTTCACACTAAATACAAATGAAGAAATCTAAGAAATTTCTCTTTCTACAAATATTTGGGCCGAGTCCCGACGCACAACCGGCGTGACTCGAGCTTGAGTCCCCGCGGTGCACTTAGTGTGATCCATGTACGGGTTACGCTCAGTAGACGGCATGACCTGCCTCGGTCGGCTAGCCAACGGGCTTTTTTAATTGTGTATTTTTTTCTTCTAAAAAAATTTATGATATGTCTAGAGAAATAAGTAAAAATATCATAACTTTGTGGTTGGTTTATTCATTTGAGGCAAATAAACACTCGTTCTATTAAAATTCAAAGAGATTTAGGCAACGAAATATTTAAAATTGTAATTCAAATACATTTTGATCATAAAAAATGTAATCGTAATAACGAATGTGTTGTATGATAATAATTTTTCTGACTATTCCATATAACTTTTCCTAAACGCATGCGTTGAAAGTAGTCAAAGGCGATTTCGACTTCTTATTCGACCCAAAACACCTTAATTTGACATTAATTAATATTTTACGATTATAATTTTAAATTTGTAAATCTTTTTCTTAAAGTAACTTCTGAACAAAGGGATGAAATCTCAACTTATAAGAACGTTGTTCTCCAATCTAATTACAAACCTAAATGATTAAAACTTCAAAATATTTTTAGATAAATAAATTTCATTTTACTGACGACAAATATTCTCATAGTTATTAACATAAAATAACGCATTAGCTCTCCCCATCATAAATTTAGCTGCATATTCGGGATTAGAGTTGCTCTCATGGAATTATTTCTTATTGATTATTCAAAAAGGATTCATAGTTAAATTACTTATTCTTACGCTTTTTAGAATATACATGTATCTATGCAATTGAGTATGAAATTATGCTATAAAAAGAAAATGATCAACAATTTTTTTTGAAATAAATAAAAAATAATTAAATGATGTCTCAAAAATATCGCCATCGGGCCTCCTCATCTATGGTACTCATGTCTTTGGAATGATTAAATATGGTAATAAACAGTTAAACATACAATTATTAATTGAATGAAGTAATACTTTATACTTTCGTGTTTTTTAAAGTATGTCACAATATGATATTTTTTTCTTRTTTTTTAAATTCTTTCACATTTCACTTTTCACGACATTATTAAATATACTTTCTTCATCTCTACCCTCATTTAATTTTTAAACCAATACCATAACTCAATATCTTTTCTCTTATGCAATTAATTCTCTTCTCTTCCAATRTAAGGGTAAAGATGTCATTTTAATATGAATTTTAGATTAATTAATTGTTTTCTTGATCTATTTATTTTATCATATTGTGATATACTTTTAAAAAGGAGGAAGTACTAAATATAAAGGAAAATAACAAAAGTTTAGCATAATTATAGTAAATAAATAAATAAATCATGCAAAAGAAGAAAAAGAAAAAATCTAATTTAAAAAATCATTAAATTAAAATTTAGAAAACTAAGAAAAAAATTAAATACAAAATTAAAAATTTTAAAATTAAATAACAAAAAATTATTTAAAATTTTAAAAGATTAAATGTTAAATTATTTATATTTAAAAAATTTGACAACATAAATAATTAAATTAGAAATTAAAATTTAATCCAATAAAAAATAAAAAATTACAAGCTGTTCAAATCGAGCCGAGCCCTGTCACTTTCTCAGCGCGACTTAGAAAGGGTTTGCACCGATCTCTTGGCGTGACCTAAAAGTCCGTGGTAGAATATGGCGCAGATACTTTTCAGGCCATGATAAAGACTAGCAAGACCCTTTCTAGTTTCCGTCTGGTCGATGACGTGGCTCGTCAAAAGGTGTAAATTTTTTTTCCTTTCAAAAATAACGTTTTTAACATAGAAGACATATTTTTATGAAAAATGAATAACATACTTAAATAAATCAAGACAATTACTAATATTTTATAATCGGTGAGATTTTGAAACAAAGATCAAATTGACTTCAAAATAGAAGAAAAAAGATTGGTGTGTAGAAAGAATTTTGGAGAAGGTGAGAGAGGAGAGAGTAAGTGAAATGAGTGAAATGATTTTCTGGGAATTTGATACTAATGCAACCAGTAAAAAGTCGATGCATTTGGTCATTTTGATGAAAAAAATGATATATAGAAAAACATGGGCATATTATATTGTTTTTTGTCTTTTTCAAGAAAAAGAAATTTATATTTGGTCTACAAAACTGCATATTGAACATCACATATAAAAAACTGTAGAAAACAGTTTTCTCTCTTTGATTAATGAGAATGTATAAATATATATAGGAAGACATATTTGATACTCAAGCTATACAAATATTATACAAAATATATACTTGTTATTTAAGTTATACAAGTATTATAGAAAATATATTCGAATACCTTCCCTCAAGTTGGAGCATGAAGATCACAAATGCCCAACTTACGAAGTAAGGGATCAAATTGTTGTCTCCCAAGAGGCTTGGTAAAGATGTCAGCCAACTGGGAAGAAGTTAAAACGTGGGATGTAACCACCAAGCCATCCAAAATATATTGCGAATAAAATGCAAATCCACCTCAATGTGCTTACTTCGCTCATAAAATACAGGATTATAAGCAAGATGAAGAACTGACTGACTATCACAATATACATGCAAAGGCATCACCTATCGAACCTGCAAATTTGCCAATAGACCCTTTAACCATTTCAATTCACATACAAAGCAGCAAGAGCCCTATATTCAGCTTCAGCGGAAGATCGTGATACAGTCGGTTGTTTCTTGGTTTTTCAAGAGATAGGGGAAACACCAACCATCCTGTAATAGAACGTCGTGTCTTCGGGCAACTTGGCCAATCTGAATCACACCAACTAGAAAGACTAAGATCACAATCAGAATTCAAAAGAATACCCTGACCAGGAGAGCTCTTAAAATATCTCACAACTCTCAAGGCTGTTTGCCAATGATCTTGTAAAGGGTTCTGATGAAACTGAGACAAAATGTGAGCTGCATAAGCTAAATCAGGAGAGTAAAAGGACAAGTATAGCAATCTCCCACTCGAATCATGCCCTGGGATTCAACTTCAGCCAGAGATGGACTAGTAGACTCTGCTAGTTTGTGATTCGGCTCCATCGGAAAACTAACAGGTTTCAAACCCAGCAAACCACACTTAGTAATAATATCCAATGCATACTTGCATTGACACAATGAAATCCCCTCTGGACTCCGTGCAACCTCTATCCCAAGAAAATATTTCAGTACCCCGAGGTCCTTCATATGAAAACAGGAACTGAGATAATTTTTAAAACTGGCTAAAGTACCCAAATCATTCCTAGAAATAATCAAATCATCTACATAAATCAGAACATGCAATTCAACCTTCCATTTCAAATAAGAGAATAGGGAGTAATCAGAATAAGACTGTGTAAATCCATATGAAATCAGAGAAGATGTCAACTTAGCAAACCAACATCATGGTGCCTGTTCTAGTCCATAAAGTGACTTACGCAGATGACACACTTTGTTAGCCTCACTATGCGTAAAACTTGGGAGCAACTTCATATACACCTCTTCTGTCAGATCCCCATGAAAAAATGCATTATGTACATCCATCTGATGTAGGAGCCACCCCTTTACAGCGGCTACAGCAAGAAATGCATGAATAGTGGACATCTTGACTACCAGAGCAAAAGTCTCAGAATAATCGATCCCCTCTATTTGGTGATTACTGAATACAACTAATTCGGTCTTCAAATGCTCAACACTGCCATCTGAGTTATAACTTGATTTTATATAGCCATCTGTTACCCAATGCTTTGTGTTCGGTGGGTAAATTTACCAAACTCCAAGTCACATTTTCTTCCAAAGCTTGAATTTCATTCTGCATAGCTTTACACCAACCTACATCTTCCGAAGCCTGATGATAGCAAGTGGGCTCAACACCTGCAGTAACAGCTGCAAAAAAATCTGTGTCTAGCAGAAAAAATGTCATAACTTATAAAGTGTGAAATAGGATACCGAGTGCCTGAGGAAGAGTTGGAGTCAAATGAATGAAGTCGAAGGGGGTAATATAATCACTCAGTCGAGAAGATCGGACCTTGTTCTGCATACCACACCCCGGATGAGCTCCAAACAGCTTGTTGATTGGCAGCTATTGCTGCCAGACTGTTGGAACTCGGGAAAGTAACCTCGATTTCGCCAACTATGGGTTCGGGATCAGGTGCCGGTACCAATCTCGCATATTTGACTTCCGAATCCACATTATCAGACTCCAAATTAATCCTACCATTCGTAACTCCAAGACCACTATCCACACTACCATAAGGAAATTCTTTTTCACAAAAAGTAACATCCCTCGAAACAAAAAACTTCTTAGTCTCCAAATCATATAATTTCCATCCTTTCTTATCAAGAGGGTAACCCATAAAAATACATTTCCTACTCCGACTAGCAAATTTATCCTTCTTAGAATGCAAATCAAATGCATAACACAAACATCCAAAAATGCGAATATTATCATAAGACGGGGTAAACCATACAAAATTTCATAGGGGCACTTAAATTTCCAAAACTCGAGATGGGATCCTATTGATTAAATAAAAAGCAGCAAGGACACACTCACCCAAAACTCAATAGGCAACTTCTCTTGAAACTGCAGAGCAGGGGTGACATTTAAAATGTGTCGATGTTTTCTCTCCACCTCTCGTTTTGCTGCGGTGTTCCTACACAAGATGTTAGAAAGAAAATCCCTTGTGCAGAAAAATATGATCTCAAACAATTAAATTCAGTGCCATTATCACTACGAACATGGGAAACATCAAAACTAAATTGGCGTTTTACCATAGCAATAAATTGGAGAAATAAGGAATACACTTTAGTTTTGTTAGATAGCAAAAGAACCCAAACAGCTCTACTAAAATCATCCACCAGAGTTAAGAAATACCATGCCCTACCTGAAGGTGGAATACAATATTGTCCCCAAAGATCATAGTGAACAAGCTCAAAAATCTGACTAGCTCTGTTATCACTGTCAATAAAAACATCTCTCGTCTGTTTAGCCCAGTAGCAAACATCACAGGCTTTATTCGAACTACTACGACTAATAAAAGGTAAATGCTGTAAAATACCTTCTGAAGGATGTCCCAATCTGCTATGCTAAATGTCCACATCTGTCGCTTCACATGTAAAAATTTTCAGTTGCGGAGAAGCTGGAACGGCACACGAGAAAAAAAGACCCCATTTGTTCACCTACTCCAATCACGGTCTTCGTACGTCGGTCCTAAATAACACACAAATCATGAGTAAATAAAACATCACAGCATTGATCATCAATCAAACGTGTAATAGAAATTAAGTTACAGTTCAAATTAGGAACGTAAAGGACATCCTTCAAGCTCAAAGTATCAGTAAGATCAACTCTACCCCGCAAATTTGAGTTAATAATACTATCATAAGGTAAAACCACTTGATTAAACAACCTCATGATAGTCAACTAAACAATGTACGATACCCGTAGCATGTATTGTAGCACCGGTATCCAAAATCCACAATAAATTGGAAGACTCACCAATTAACCGATCAGAGGAAGTGTCATGACCAATTAAATTCATTAAATGGGACCATTGCTCACTGGAAAGAGGGGAATAGGACCAGAGATGGTTAGACCTGAGCCCCAAACCCCTTGTTGGAATGGACCTGTTGCTGCAAAAAAATTTGCCGGCTGTTGCTACTACTGGATTAGGCCCGTTTGCTGGAGGCTTGTCTATTGCTGGACCAGACTTGGCTAGAGGCCCAACTGCTACTGGACCAGACTACTAGCTGATAGACTCGGGCTGCTGGAAATTTGGTGAAGCTGGTGGCTGCTGGCTAGACTAGTCCACGGAGGCTGCTGGACTCGGGGTTGTCCACCCCCTCGAATTGCTGCTCTGCCATCGGAAACCACTCGATGTGGACGCTCATCCCACCATTCTGGATACCCATTTTTCTTGAAGCAAGTTTCAACCTCATGTCCCGATTTTTTAGAAAAATTACAGAACAAGTGCGATTTATCAAGAGAATCACCAGCAAATAATTTATGASTCCCTTGCAAAGCTAAAGCCATAACATCATCAGAAATTAATTGTACCTTAGTTTTCTGTAAACGCTCATCCTATCTGATCGTGTTATATGCCCTATCAATAGAAGCGGATCCTAAGATATCAAAGAGGACCGAATAGCACCATATTTATCAACATTTAAGCCATACATAAAATCATGAAACTAATCCTCATCCCTCATAGCCTGCAACAATTCACCAATTTCACCGCACATACAATTTGGTAACGAAMYATAGGTATTCAATTCATCCCATAATGGTTGCAATTTCCCAAAATATTCTTCAACAATCATAGAACCTTGAAAACAAGTCACGAGTGACTGCTTAATTTCTTATTTTCGAGTACCATGACTAACACTGTGTCGTTTCCGCAATAATTCCCATTAGGGAAGCACCTCTTCAAAGTATGGAATAGTTTTCTTCAAAGATGGATCAATGTTGTTCATCACCCATTGAACCAAAGTAGCCTGTAAACATCTCCAATCAAAAAACTTTACAGGATCAATAGGTTTAATTTCAATGGCCTCCAAAAAACCAATTTTCCTGCGAGAAAGTAAAGAAAGTTTCACAGGTCTGAACCATTCATCGTAATTCGAACAGTGAAAAATAATGGGGGTAATAATATTACCGGAAAGATCACTGGAACTGAGATAATAAGAGGAAGTTGGATTGGGTTTTGTCGGAGGTATTCCAGAGCCACCCCCAATGCCGCTGGAACCACCGAATGCGGCAGTGGCAGTTGAGATGTCGTCGAACATGGTAAGGGAGGTGAAAAAAATCGAAGGGGTGGGGGCTACTGTTTTTATTTAGTTAGGCTCCGAAACCATGTAGAAAAATATGTTTTCTCTCTTTGATTAATGAGAATGTACAAATATATATAGGGAGACATACTTGATATTCAAGCTATATTACTTGCTATTCAAGCTATACAAATATTATACAAAATATATAGCTGCTATTCAAGCTATACAAATATTATACAAAAAATATTCCAACAAAAACAAAGGTACTCGATGTATATGGGCGATAATATTGCCCTCTTCCTTTGCACGAGAAACATCAAAGGAACTCAAAAACAAAATCTCTAATGCTAACTTGCTGAATGATGTTGTCTATTAAAGATAAACCATCCTCCTCTTCCACCCGGTTCAGTCTATTTGTGACCAACAAAGCRTCTCCTTCTACAATGAAGTGGCTATTCACAAACTCTTGCGCAAAAATAACACCTTCTAAGCAAGCCACAACTTTAGCATATCGCGCATCAAGACACGATGGCCCTCTCATGGACACGGTGGCCACAATTTCCCCTTCCAAATTTCAAAGAACAGGTATATACCTGTAGCTGCCTTACACCATGAAGCGTAATTCATCTTATAGATATGTTGCGGAGGTGCTCACCAGCGACTCTGGTTCGGTTGGCCAGCGGTTGCTTTGGCTGAGATTCTATAATGCCAATGAACTCCTTTGCAGCTCCATGGATCCGTTACACTACCTCACTCGAATATGTGTGTTTTGTGCAAAAAACATGAATGTTGTGCCTAAGCTAGACGAACCATACAACATAGCACAAAAGACTGCAAACGTCTAGCTTTTCCTCCATCACCATGTCGAACAAATCCTTGAATGAAGAAGCATGGTGCTTGCTCTAACATTGCAAGGAGGGCAACAACTTCCATATTTAACTAGAAAAGTGGCATTCGAAGAATGTATGTCTATCTGTTTCAGTCGCATATCCACACTTTGTACATTTGGCATCAAATTGGAGAATTCGTGCAACTATATTCGAATTAGTTTGCAACAATCCTGAGCAACATTGCTGCATGAAAGCCTGCATATTTAGATGTGCACGAACATCCAGAGCTGATTCTAGAAACTCTTCTTGTGATCCAAAGCTGAATAGGTGGCTAATGCCGACTACCTATCCTTCAGGCTCATCAATGGCCTAGATTTTACTGTGTATCTCCATTTGGTGTATACGCCTAAATTAATCTATCGAAAGGCCCTCGACCGCTCAAAGGGATGCTCTTGACAAGCTCAACATCCAGAGGATAGAGAAGAAAGTTTAAGATGCTTAAATCCGAAGTACTTGTTTGCCTATTGATGACGGCCGAAATCTTGGCACCCCATAGATTGGCGAAGGGGCTTGTAGCAATGGACTAAAAAGGTCCTGCTACCTAGGCAGTCATTTATCTTCCCAGATGTCTGCTTCCACCATTTGCTTGCCAAAAGGAGGAGTCAGGATTGTATTTACACTTGATAATTTGAGCAACAAGTGAGGTAGGATTCTATATAATTCTCCAACCATATTTCGCCAAAAAAGAAAGGTTAAACCCTCTAGATCTCTAAACCCTAACCTGCTTTACTCCTTAGGTTTGCATAAGGCATTCCAAGCACGCCAATGTATACTTTGGGCACCATCAGCCTCGCCCCACCAAAACTGTCTAATCATTGCTGTAATGGAGTCCCTATTCACTTTAGGGAGCAAAAAACATGACATGAGTTATGTAGGTATGGATTACAAAACAGACTTTATAAAGCATTCTTTACCTGTCGAGGTAAAGAATTTCTCCTTCCAACTTAAATGTCTAAGGGGGAGGGGTGAATTAGGAGTTATTGAATCTTTCTATCATTAATCAATTTAAGTTAACTAATCCAATCCTAAAAGACTATCAACATAGATAATGAATAATATAGAAAATGCTATAACAATAATTACCCAAAAATTATCCAAAAAATAATAAATATGATTTAAGAAGATGAATAGCCAACAAGGCTATAACATATGCAAGGGTACAAGTGAAACTATAAGAGCTATAATTAAGGTATATCTCAAAGTAAAGATAAGAAATTTAAATCAAAGAGATAGTAAGAGACAAGACACAAGGATTTATAAGCTTTGACTTCTACATTGACTACCAAGGATCCCCCTAGGATTTCAACTTCCACTAATCTTGTGTAATTACATGAAGTTTTCACAAATAAGGTTGGTATTACACAGCCAACCTTTTCCCAACTCAAGAGAGGTGCAACCAATTTAGGGCTTTACACTAATAACTTCTCAATCAATGCCAAATGTAAATTTATAACAAGAACTTACCTAAAGTAGGATGAGTTTTACATTACAAGCTCCAAATGGATCCCTTCAAGGATGTATATACAACTTCCAGCTCTAATCAAAACTTTGAGGGAATTTCTATAAGAGGGATAAAGCTCAATTGAAGTGTCTTGTGAGAATGTGAAGATTTATATCACTAAAAGATGTTTGCAAGAGGGAAAACTCAGATATTTTTCTCTTTTATTAATGGCACAATTCCATAGCTTTAAAATGCCCGAGAAATGAGCATGCATAGTGAGAAAATTATTAGGGTTTAGTCAAATAGCCATTAAACTAGCCATTAGACACTAATTTTGAGAAATTTTGATGGCATGGACACACCCTTGCATCCTTGGTACCATTCTTAAGGTTCTTGAACCTTCTGGAGACCTATGAATGGTGTGGTCAAGGACTGAAGTTAAGGATGGTTTATCTATCTGTGGCATGCATCCTTATCCACATAAAATGCAAAAGAAGTTCAATCTTTACAAGTCAAAAGAGCAATGCATATTGGCTAGTGCTTTTCAAAATTTCATTTGTGATCAAAAGTGAGTTTTCTAAAGTTTTGTAAAAAGGTTTATGAGCTTTATGAACTTAAAATAAACTCTTAAAGGCATTAGTCACAATAGGAAATATAAATCTAAAACTCATAGAACTGAACATGGATTAATCTATTTTCTTCAAGTATTCAATTGTTGTAGAAGTTTCAACGTATATTAGACTTGAGGATTTTTAACTTCTCCATGTGATTTGTATTGCAATGAAGTTCATTCCAATAAATATATCTGTGCTTGAACTTCCTAACTATAAGATAAACTCACGTGATTATTAGTAATTTTTATTGTTTTGTTGTTTTCAAAATAAGAGTTGATTGTGAATACGCACTCAACTCTGACGATCTTCCCCTTTTTATGATGACAAAACATTGATTGCAAAAGAGATAATAATAAATAAAAAATGATGACATAAAAAGGAAAAATAATTAAGGAGTTAAAAACTTCCCGTAACATATATAACTGTCCCTTTCTTAGATACTCAAAACAGTTGAACTCTTTTCTTTTGCATTTTCTCCCCCTTTTGCAAGCATTAACAAAGAGACATAAAAAGAAGGCAAAGAGAAGCTTCCCCTCAAGAGAAGCTATAACRTGGGAGTAAGGGCACTCAATCCTTTTGGACAATAAATGCACATATAACCGTGCCCTTATGCATATGTCCAATGTGTAGAAATGCGCACCTATGTATATGAAAAATAAGGTGTACCAAAGAAGGACGGTATAAGCTAAAAAAGGTAGTAACCAAACTTCAAACAAGTTGAACATTAAGCAAAAGCTTGTTGATAATCATCTAACCAAACTCAAAACATCATTAAACTAGAATTAACATGGATTCGGAAACAAAATAGAAGGAAATGCAAAACAAGGAACAAGAATGGTTACATGCAAGAAGAAGTCATAAACATCAAAACAAAGGCAAGCTGATCATCATCTTCATCTTCATGTCTTGGAGGGTGGCTAGAAGAAGCTTGATTCACATAAGCTTGGAGTTGTGCTTGCAACTCAAAAAGTTGGATACAAAAACCATCCAAACGTCTAGTCATCAAGTTATAGTGGCTATCATTGGTCAATCTCATAATGGCTGTGATGTAATAGGTTAAAAGACGTTCCAATATGCTGTAAAGCATTGCTRTCATTGGCATACTTGCTAAGCATTTGACTACCATGTGGTGTATCAACTCCTTTTGCTTCTTGTTGATCATCCTCCTTTTCTTCTTCTTCATCATTAGATTCTTCCTATGCAACATGAGCTTCAAACACTCTCATTTTCTTTAGATTAGATCTTTGTATAGCATCAATAGAGGGTGTGAAAGGTAGAGTGTCAAGAGGTGTGTCAAGAACGAAATAGAAGAGTAAGAATTCGCCCATAGAGTAAGTTTCTAAAACTCTATCCTTCTCATACAAAACAAACGTCACCAAGATTGCTTTGATTTTCTATGGCAAGGTTGTAGCAAGGAATATGCCACTATATATCAATTATGTTCTATGACCTTGAGATCTGAGAATACAATTCTTGATAAGAGAGTAGAGAACCCTATGTTGGACAGGGAATTGGCTTGACAAGGCATCACGTGAGTTTCTAGTGATCCTACCACCAAGAAAGATCTCACAAAATCTCCTCAAATCAAAATTATCCCCAGGTAGGTAGCTCTTGCATTAGGTGTATCTAGGATGGCATTGAACATATTGGGAGTAGTCACAAAATCTCTATCATTGATCCTAGTTTCTAACTTCAATTGATACTTGTAAGAAATGAAGTATTAGCATAGAATTGACAAATCATGGTAGGATAAATAGGAGTTTGTAATATAGTGATATTCACCCAATTTTGATTCCTAAAACTCTCTATAACTGTTCAAATCCACAAATTCATCGATAACAACATTTTTTCCATRAGCAAGAATTTTAGGTTTGTCTATAAAGGAATTGTAGGAGTTTAATGCCACTTGACGAATAAAGAAACCATTAACTTCCTCTTTCGCAACATTGTTTCCTCTACCTCTTGCTTATCCTCTTCCTTTAGTCTTAGTGCCTCTTCCCCTTGTGGTGTTGTCTCTTCCTCTGGTATTGTTATTCCTTCCCCTTGATCGAACCATTGAAATATTTAGAAAGGAAAAGGTTGAAGAAGAATGAATTAAGTTAAACTTCTAGTRAAGGGAATTGAGTTTTGAAAGAGGGAATATTGTCCTTGAGAGTGTTTTGAAAGATTAGAATAGAGGAAGTATGAAAGGATGCGGATGAAATAAGGGTTTTAAAGAGCATCCGTGTAACTACCCACTCTCTCCTAGGTTTCACATGGGCTGTACAGGCATCGCCTGCTTCTCGACAGTCAATATAGTTTAACATTCAAAGCAGCTAAAACTATAATTGAATAATAAAAGTCTAATTAAGTAAATATCCTTACAATATTAAAAATCTCAAATAACGTTATATACGCTACAACTATTACAAATCTCTAGGCATAAAGAAATCACAATACTTTGTATCTCTTCTAATCCTGGAAACAGCTGACCTCTGCAAATGTTTGCATCTATCACAAAAAAATGTAAGAAAAATCGGTGAAGTAGGCTTAGTGAGAGTGTGTGAAAGTGTACACTAGCAGCTAAAAACATTATGGAAAGCAATTTACATAAATTCGAGTAAAGAAAGCATTAAATAAATTTTGCTCAAAACATGCTCTTGGAAGAAGTGAAAGAAATGCTTCATGTAAGGGAAACAAATGCATTTCTAGAAAGCCAAGTCAAGTGATGTAAAAAATTTCATGCACAATGCAGAATCAAGCGGTACAACAGGGTAATTGTATGAGATATACTCTACAAGGTCCAGATTATTAGCCTTATCACCTCATATGGGCATTCGACTTACAATTGTACTACCTAAACACRATAATACACGATAGAGCCTGCTAGAGCGGCTTTTGAAGTCATTTGCCCATAGGTTAAGCTTCTTAACCAAGGATACGAGTGTCCAACATGTACTGTGAGGGGTACCATACAGTGCAACTATTTGCCTGATATGTCTCAGCCCCTCATAAATATCACCCAAGGTTTTGGTCATTTGGTAACTCACAAAGTACTGTTGTCCGGGCAGAGCAAGATGTCCCTGCATTAGGGACCAGACTAATGCAGTACTTTTTCCTGCCAAAGTAGTACTTGGAGTCGCGACAGAGTACTTAATCATCACAATACACAGTCCATGATTGTATTAATAACAATGCTCAATGCATGATAAAATTTATGAAATCTTGGAAGTTCGTGATCAATGCAGTGTTGAGTATGAAAAAGGTAGTTAATGCCAAAATCAAGGTATTTCATGCCATTGAGTAAAAAAAAATCGCGTGGTTCAAATAAAACAGTTCATGTGATGAAACATGAGTATAAAATTCATGATGCATAAAAGAATTTTAGAAATACCATGTAAATTTTTAAAAGTTTTTCAACAAGGGTTTTTAGGAAATTCGTGTTAAAACATTGGAGAATACTTGAAAGCACATCTATGGAGTAGCAAAACCACTTGAATTTGGAAGTTTATAAAACAGAAGGACTCACGTTAAAATTTTGAGAGTTATTTAAAAACACATCAAGAGTACGATATATAAAAGCACTTATTTATGAAAATTTAGAACAGACGGAGGAACTCACATTAAATATTTTGAGAATGCTTAAAAACATTTCTAGAGTACAAAATCACCTATTCTTGAAAGTTTAAAATGTGGAAGGACTCACTTGAATATAAAATTGTGTACAGCATACTGCTTAATTCCCTAGTTCTCGTGTCTTAAGAAATAATGGAATACCCTCAATTCAGTCCTCGTACTGAGTCATAGTTACTATAAGATTGAACTCAATTACTGCCACAATCCTTTCTAATGAATGCGAATCTAGGATTAGAATTGGGTTTTCTATGGAACTTATTTATACTTGTAATTTGGAAATACTAGCTAAGGATTAGTTTTAAATTGTCAGTTCTTAGAAATACGTGTATAAGATGGGTTCTAGTATAGTTTCCTTATACGACCAGTCGAAAAATAACCCTAAGACTTTAAGGAATTTATCGAAATAAACCATTTTACCTAGAGATACTTGAGTAATTACCAGATTTCTTTAAAATAACAAGTTAAGGCAGAATCTACAGAAAATGGCAATGTTTAATGATTCGATCATATGTGACGTCTTTTTTTCAGTAAAAGAGAGGAGTTGTACTAAAAGTTCGCCTGAAGGATGATTAATAGTTCAGTTTGAATAGATTCCAACCAGATTACATAGAAAGAGAGACAAGAGCCTAGCTTAGGGAGCTTATGTGCTAAGTAATCCAAAAAAGCCTTAATTGGTAGAGTTGAACACTAGAAAAAGCAGTAAAAGAGTGCTGAATATCAGCAATGATGTTGCCAAAGAGGGAATAATCTCCTTGTTCAAGCTGCACCTTGTGGATTATTTCAAGGGTATCACTTTTTAAGATAAGGGATGAATTTACATATTCCTYAGCAAATTGCAATCCTTCAAGCATAGCCAATGCCTCAGCCTGTGCAATACTACTACATGCCGAACCTTTCATCTCCTCGAAGACAACCACTTTACCCTTACTAGTTTGGATTATACTACTCCCAATCCACATATATTGTCTGTCCATGTTGCATGGTTGTTGAGCTTGTATGCGTTGTGACCTGGAGGCTTCCATTTATCGAGACCCCCCATTATATCGCTGAGAAGGAGCAAGCTGCATGAGTTCTGCCAATTCAGAGCACATGCCCATGATGTACTTAGCCACTACCATAGGATATGCTATCCCATTCTTGAATACCATAGAGTTCTGCATGAGCTACAGCTCCCATGCAAGAAGCATAGCAAGTTACAGTCATCCTCACCTTTAGCAGTCACGAAGTCATTAAGAAATTCAAGGAGACTATTAATAGGGTGCAACACCCAGCATTGAAGAGCTGGAAAAAAAATCCCAAACTTCCAGAGCATAAGGATAATTAAAAAACAATAGGGCACTATTTTCCTTGCAAAATTATGTCGCAGACACTTAGGGCAAATACCACTAACCCTCTTGGCTAGATTGGATTTGGTTTGAATGATGTTCTAGCTTCAGCGTCAAAGGAAGTGGAGATTTTCCCGCGGAGCTTTGAGTTGCCAGATCTTGGACTAGATGTGAGGAGGACCAATAGAAAAGCAGCCCTCTATATTCTCATCTCTATATCGCCTATCCATGAAAGCTTTGTAGCCTAATCTAATTGTGTAAATGCTTTTGCTATAGTATACCCAAATGAGTTTATCTAGGGGGTGCCCCCCACTAAAAGGAATCTTTTGAATAACCTTTACATCACTGTCGAAGAGGAAAGCCGAAAGATGGGTAAGATTCTAGCTAGTTGTGGCATGATCCAACAAAGAGCTATCCCTAAGGCCAGCAAGAAGTGCGATTGAGGGGGTGGCATTAGAACCCTAAAGGAATGGGCCTAGGAATTCAACCTTGTTGTGTGTGAAGTCTAATCTTGCAAGGGTATTTTAGACTTTTCACATGTATACCATTGTTGACCTAGTTTTCTTTCTATTTATTTGCTTTGGCTGTGAGCTGCCAGGGTGGTATGTTGTAAGTGTGCATCAGTGTGTGTGTGAGCCTGTGAGAACAGTGAAAAAACAGAGAGAAACAGAGGTAGACAAAGGAGAAGAGGGAGTTGGGTGTAAACACAGAATTCTTCTTGAGATTATAGTGATTGTTTCTTGCGAGCAGCAAGTGGATGTACCTCCTACACATTGGAGGGATTCACTATAATTTCTAGTATCCAAATCTGATTCAATTTCTGCTTTCTATTATACATAATTTCTGGAAATTGAGAAAAGAATTACAAAACTGAAAGCCAAACAAGGCCTAACAACTGGTATCAAAGCCAACGCTATTTCACCGCCGTCCGTCTAGCTACAAAACGAAATTCTTGTTTGGTAGCCACAGTCTACAGTCATCTCTCTGTCTCGATCTGTGACGCCATGAAGTTGGGCTCTTTTCTGAAGTTGCAAAAGTCAGATCTGTTCCTGCAGAAGCCGAACGTCGTCCAAGCGACTGTTGGTGGTTACTGGTCGCGGAGATCTGAACGGCACAGCGAGCAGTAATCAAGCCGAGCTGATCCGACGAACAGAGTTCAGCGTTAAGCAGCGACGTGTCCACATCGGGATTGAACTTCCTCGATCTACAGTGAATCGTAGCGGCGAGTGATTGACCAGACCAGCAGCAGTAATTTCTGTGCAGAGAGGCAGATYGGTCCATTCGTGTGAGTCGCCGGGGATCAGTCCAGCGGCAGAACAGAACGAGATCAGAGATAGAGCAACCTGTTCCCTATCTCGTTCGGTAGCCTGAGACCAGTGGCAGTGGACGGAACTCTAGGCGTGCAGTGGCAGAAATTCCTCTGCAGGGGCTTGAAACTCAAGAAAAGGAGACAATCGGCAGTAGAGCCCGGGACCAGCACAGTGTTTTCTGTGTAGAGCTTGAAGTCCGAGAAAGGAGACAATAGTGGACAGAAAGGAGACCAGTGGCACGTTGCTATAACTGCAGCAGCATTTTTTTCTAGGGTTCTATGTCTGGGGTTCTGTGGCAGAGTTCTTGGACTAATTTCATAAAAACAGCACGGTTGTCCTATGTTTAATAGATAATGGCTCTCAATGATGGATCAGTACATGGGATTGGGAAGTTTGACGGTATAGATTTTTCATTTTGGAAAATGCAAATAGAAGATTATCTGTATGGCAGAAAACTTCATCTCCCTTTGAGTGAGAAACCAAAGGAAATGGACGAGGCAGAATGGGCACTCCTTGACAGATAAGTTCTGGGCGTTGTGCGATTGACGTTGTCGAAAAACGTTGCGCACAATGTGGCAAAGGAGAAGACCACCGCGAGTATGATGAAGGCTTTGTCCGATATGTATGAGAAACCATCGGCGAATAACAAGGTATTTCGTATGAAGAAACTGTTCTATTTAAGAATGGAAGAAGGTGGATCGGTAGCTACACACTTAAATGAATTCAACACCATTGTAAATCAGTTGTCATCTGTTAAAATTGACTTTGATAATGAAATACGAGCTCTAATTTTGTTGGCATCTCTATCGCCGAGTTGGCAGCCGATGAGGGCAGCAGTTAGTAACTCTGTTGGAACTGCGAAATTGAAATTCAATGATGTTAGGGATCGTATTCTTGCAGAGGAAGTGCGAAGGATTGATTCAGGGGAAACAACATTGAGTTCTGCGTTGCACGTAGAACATAGTGGCAGAAAAATAGAGAAGAACTACAACCGAAATAAGGGCAGGTCGAAGTCGAGAAACCACAGAAGTCAGTCCAGATTTGGAGTGTTGGAATTGCGGTAAATCGGGCCATATGAAGAAAAATTGCAGAGCTTCGAGGAAGAAGAAAGAGAACAGAGGAGATGCAATTAATACGGCTACCGAAGAAATTTTTGATGCACTACTGCTATCAGTAGATAGTCCGATCGAGAATTGGGTGCTTGATTCGGGAGCATCTTTCCACACTGTTCCTAACCGTGAGATGATGAAGAACTACGTTGCTGGGAATCTCGAGAAAGTCTTCTTGGCTGATGGTGTGCCATTAGACATAGTCGGCACTGGGGACATCAACTTGAAGATGTTGAATGGAAAAGTGTGGAAGCTCACAAAGGTTAGACATGTACCAGATTTGAAGCGCAATTTGATTTCAGTGGGTCAACTCGACGGAAAAGGGCACACAATAAGCTTTGGAGGAGGAGCATAGAAAGTGGCGAAGGGWGCTATGGTCGTTGCTCGAGGCCACAAAACTGGCACCCTTTACATGATGACAAGCTGCTCCGACACGGCTGCAGTTGTCRACAACACTCATAAGACCGAGTTRTGGCACAAYAGACTTRGTCATATGAGCGAAAAAGGAATGAAGATCCTTGTCAAAGATGGTAAGATTTCTRAGYTGAAATCGGTRGATCATCATTTATGYGAAAGSTGTGTACTTGGAAAAYAGAAGCRTGTCARTTTCTCAACTGGAGGGAGAGAGTTGAAAATCGAGAAACTAGAATTGGTTCATATCAATGTGTGGGGGCCATCCCTGGTCTCTTCTCTTGGAGGATCGCACTACTACGTGACGTTC
The DNA here is from genome assembly GCA_001752375.1 of Rhazya stricta. Lineage (NCBI taxonomy): Eukaryota > Viridiplantae > Streptophyta > Magnoliopsida > Gentianales > Apocynaceae > Rhazya > Rhazya stricta. The sequence goes on from MEJB01000093.1 coordinate 45,930, forward strand.
ATTGATGATTCCACTAGAAAGGTTTGGGTCTACTTCATGAAGCACAAGTCCGATATGTTTAATGTCTTCAAGAAGTGGAAAGCTCTGGTTGAGAACGAGACAAACCTRAAAGTGAAGAGCTTTCGATCCGACAACGGCGGAGAGTATAGGGAMAACAACTTCAAGAAATTCTGTGCAGAACATGGAATCAAGATGGTGAAGACAATTCCTGGAACGCCCCAACAAAATGAAGTTGCAGAGAGGATGAATCRGACTTTGAATGAGCGTGCAAGAAGCATGAGATTTCACTCGGGGCTACCAAAGACATTTTGGGCTGACACGGTTCACACTGCAGCATACTTGATCAACCGAAGACCCTCCGTTCCTTTAAATTTCAGAATTCCGGAAGAGGCTTGGAGAGGAAAGCCGGTAAATCTTTCTTTCTTGAAAGTATTTGGTTGTTTGGCTTATGTTCATATTGATGACATGTCTAGAAGTAAACTTGATGCAAAATCGAAAAAGTGTTATTTTATTGGCTATGGTGATTCCGAGTTTAGTTATAGGTTCTGGGATGACCAAAACTGGAAGATTATTCGAAGCAGGGACGTCATCTTTAATGAACAGGTATTTTATAAGGACAAGCTGCTAGAGACTCCAGAAAGTTGAGTATTGGAGAACAAAAATTCAGAAATAGTTGATTTGAGAGAGTTCCCTGCACATGAGACAAAACGGGTTGCTTTGGAAAAAAAGGAACAAGTAGCCCAAGAAGAACATCAGCAAGAAAGTGGCAAAGAAGTTGATGAAAATGCTGACCCCTGCTCAAATCAACAAACACCAGTCACCGAATTACGTCGATCTTCTCGTATTAGAAGACCGACCCAAAGRTTCTCACCATCACTCAACCACATTTTGCTCACCGACAGAGGAGAGCCCGAATGCTATGAGGAAGCAAAGAAAGTTGATGAATACAGTAAGTGGGAGTTGGCGATGAATGACGAGATGGACTCATTGTTGTCAAATCAAACGTGGGAATTAGCCGAGCTCCCGGTGGACAAGAAAGCATTGCACAACAAATGGGTTTATCGAATAAAGGAAGAGTATGATGGAAGCAAGCGCTACAAAGCACGGCTGGTTGTAAAGGGCTTCCAACAAAAGGAAGGCATTGACTACATCGAGATTTTCTCTCCGGTAGTCAAGTTGGTGACCATCCGAACTGTTCTCAGCTTAGTGGCCAAAGAAGATTTATACCTTGAGCAAATGGACGTGAAAACTGCATTTCTTCACAGGGAATTGGAGGAAGAAATCTACATGAAACAACCGGAAGGCTTTGAGGTCAAAGGCAAAGAGAAGATGGTGTGCAAATTGAAAAAGAGTTTGTACGGTTTGAAACAAGCTCCGTGGCAACGGTACAAGAAATTTGACAGTTTTATGAAGAAAGCCGATTTCATGAGGTGCGAAGAAGATCATTGTTGCTACTTCAAGAGACTTGAAGGTTCGTATATGATTTTGCTTCTCTATGTCGATGACATGCTCATTGTGGGAGCAAATTTTCATGAAATCGAGAAGCTGAAGAAAAGATTGTCAAAGGAGTTTGCAATGAAGGATCTTGGCACCACGAAGTAAAACCTCGGGATGAGAATTATCCAAAGTAAGGAGGGGTTGAAACTTTCTCAAGAAGAATATGTGAAAAAGGTCATCAAGAAGCTTAACATGGAAGGCGCTAAGTCGGTCAGCACTCCTTTGGGGAGCCATTTTCAGTTATCCAAAGAGGACTCCCCAGTGACCGAGGAGGAGAGGGCGCACATGGACCCTATTCCTTACGCTTCGGCTATCGGAAGCCTCATGTACACCATGGTATGCACGAGGCCCGACATTGCCATGCAGTGGGAGTTATTAGCCGATTTATGAGCAATCCGGGTAAGCAACATTGGGAAGCTGTGAAGTGGATTTTAAGGTATCTCAAGGGAAGCTCAAGTTCGGCTTTGTGTTTTCGAAAGTCAAATTCGGGGCTCAAAGGGTTGGTTGATGCTGCCAATAGCAGTGACATTGATGGTAGCAAGAGCACCTCTTGTTATGTCTACACATTCGGAGGCACTGCAATTTGTTGGGTTTCAAAATTGCAAAAGATCATTGCTCTCTCGAGTTGCGAGGCTAAGTACGTTGCTGTGACGGAGGCAACAAAGGAGATGATTTGGCTTCAGTCTTTTCTTCAGGAGCTGAAGCAGAATCTAAAGGGCAGCACACTTTATTGTGATAGCTAGAGTGCCATTCACTTGGCGAAAAACCCTGTTTATCATGCCCGGACGAAGCATATACAGCTTCGGTACCACTTCATCAGATCAGCTTTGGAGAACGAGTTGCCAGTACTCGAGAAGATAGCGGGAAGTCAGAATCCTGCAGATATGTTGACGAAGGTCTTACCAAACCAGAAACTGAAGTTATGCACAACTTCAATTGGGCTCCTCGACTGATGATGGAAGCTGCTGCTCGCAAACTTAAAGATCTGTGAGCAAGATTAGTCTTCAAGTGGGAGATTGTTGTGTGTGAAGTCTAATCTTGCAAGGGTATTTTAGACTTTTCACATATATACCATTGTTGACCTAGTTTTTTTTCTATTTATTTGCTTTGGCTATGAGCCGCCGGGGTGGTATGTTGTGATTGTGCATCAGTGTGTGTGTGAGCCTGTGAGAACAGTGAAAAAATAGAGAGAAACAGAGGTAGACAAAGGAGAAGAGGGAGTTGGATGTACCTCCTACACATTGTAGGGAATCACTATAATTTCTGGTGTCCAAATCTGATTCAATTTCTGCTTTCTGTTATACACAATTTCTGAAAATTGAGAAAAGAAATACAAAACTGAAAGCCAAACAAGGCCTAACAAACCTTACCCCAAACCTCCACGGGTGCACCATTAGCTATATGCCATARGAGACCATGTTGAAGATGCTTTTCGCTGGCATGAAAATTGCGCCAAATGTATGGTAGTCTAGAACCCAGCTGCACCTACAAAAAATAATCCATGGTGATAGTATTTGTATTGTAACACCTGAGCAACTGGGGAGAAGGGTTTGTCAACAATCCTCCAACATTGAAGCACATCAAGATCCCTATACCCTATTCGTTCACTTACAGAGGTAGTGCCATGCCCTCTAACTTATATTTTAGGTACCTTTCGCCCTCCTGCCCACCAAAATTTCCGGATCAGGGAAGTAAGGGAATCTCAAACGAGGACAGACAGGAGAAAACAAGTCATGACAAGGTGGGAATGGCCTGAATAAAGGCTTTGATGAGTGTTTCTTTCCTAGTTTTGTGAGAAACCTCTTTTTCTATCCATTTAGCCATTTCTGTACCCGAGCAACCACATAATAAAAAGCCTTCTTCTCATTCTTCCCCGTGATGCATATTAATCCCATATACTTACGCTGTCCCTTACCCTTTGACATGCCTAGGGCTTGAAGAATGAAAGACTTTATTGCCTTTGACATCCCTCTACCAAAGAAAATTGAAGACTTCGTGTAGTCCACACATTGGCCGAAATGGTATTGATATGCTTGTAGGACCTCCCTTATGGACTATGAGGTTTACTGATCAATGTGTGCCAAAAGGATGCTATCATCTGGGAAAAGGAGGTGTGAGACATTAGGGCTTTCTCTCCCAAAACGAAACCTAAATAGACCGCCCCTTATCTATATGTCCCTTGTAAGGGTCGAGAACCCTTCAGAGCAAAGGATGAAAAGATACGACGAAAAGGGATCCCTTGCCGAATACCTTTGGATGGGTGAACCTCCTCAATAATAAAAGGTCGAGCTAGGCTTGCCTTTGTCCATGCCTCAAGAGTCCGTGGGAAAAGGTTTGAGTTGGTGGGGGTGTTAGAGGGTGTTTTGGAAGCTGTAAACAAGCTCCAGAAATGTTGCTCAACAAGCACCATATATGATGTTCATTATCAATCCAAGTGTGAGCGAAGGGGTCCTTAATCTTACAAATCAGAATCTTTAATTATTGCACTGGTGGTGGAAGAACTTTGTATTTCGATAACCCTCCTTTAGTTAGTGAACTCGATATCGATTCTACTTGAAAACCTCTTGAGGGTCATATAGGCAATCTAACTTCTTGTTTACTATAATATTTGCCCCATGCAAAGGCCTTAGCTGAAGCTATAAGCTACGAATTTGGTTCTCAAGGTGCTTAATCTAGGATAGAATATTCCTATATGTAAACTAGACTTGTTCCAGTGTTGCAAACTTGCCCATGAAGTAGCAATACACCTTATAATATCTYAGGGATGAGAACCACTCTGAGAGCTCTATAGCTGCTACCAAACCTCTTCRCAACCATTATTAGCGAGCCAAAAAGGTTCAAATGTACAAATCGTCTTGCCTCTATATGGGCATCTTGCCATGAGAGTATTCTTGGAGATGAGAAGGAGAAGGTGGTTTGAGTAACCATGGGAAATGACTCAGCCTTTAAAATCCAGGAAGGCCTTGATCTAAGAAGTAGATGCAAAAACCTTGTCAAGGCACTCATAAATAGTGTGGGGCTCATCACACCTATTGTTCTAGGTGAGTTTCGTCCAACCAAGCCAGGTTATAGAGCCCTGAGTCCATAAGAGCACTACCAAAGATGTCTAGCTGTGCTTGGGGCCTGGAGAGCATGCCCTGCTGCTCATCATGATGGAGGATTTTGTTTAAATCCCCTGCACATAACTGAGGAGTATCATACAAAGTTTCTCGACAACATAGTAAGCTTCAGCTCTCATGTCTTACTTCATGTCTAGGGTTCCCATAAAACCCCATCAAGCACCAAAGGAAGCCATTGGAGTTGCGAATCCAATAGTCGATATGGCCTCTAGTGTAGCTAAGAATGGTAAGGTCAATATCCTCTGCCCATAAAAGTCCTAATCTCCCACTTCACTGAACCAGCATAATGTTTTCATTAGCCTCAACAGGGCTGTGAAACTGCCATAAATGCTGTTAGGTTTCCATATATTGTTCTTGCTCTCTGATTGATCATCAAATGATTTATCTATCTGCTTTCTCTTGTAGGCATGGTTCGACTGGTGTGCTCCACTGGAGTTTTTGCATGGGTTTGTAGGGGAGGTGGTTGTAGGGCATTAGACAACATGCACGTTTCTGGATGATTTCATCTTGAAGTAAACCTCTCTATCCAATGGTGCATGATCTGGGCTATATTGCTAATAGTGGGAGAGGGCTCCACTGTCGCTATGACAGAGCCAAGTTGAGCTTGCACCACGAGGGTAAGAGTGGTAGTTCTACAATCATTCATCGGAATAGGACTATATAGAAGGGTGGCCACCGCCAGCTCCTCATCTGAGGCATTTGGCAGACAGTGTAGCAGAAGGTGTCTCAGAGGGCAATAAAGGTACAATCGACACCAGGTCAGGGTGGCAGAAAAGAAGGATGCTTCTAAGTCCATCAATGCCACCTAGCCAAGGACCATAAGTTAGGGACAGGAGCATCACATCCAAATGGGAGGGACAGGCTCTAAACTTACAGCCAATTAGCCCACATGCAAAGCACATTTGAGGGAGGAAATGGTCATAGCGGAGTCGAGCGACAGCAACAAGGTCTGGGAGGCTGAATTGCAAAAACCGTTGAAGGGTCAGTGTAATGTCCACCACGATTCACAAGCGGAAGAACTTCCCCCTTTCAATAAGAATTAGAAAATAATAATTAATTAATTAATTAAAATAAAGATAATTAAAACCTTAAACCTAACCCTAGCATTTATCTTCTCCTTCATCTCTTGTTGCTGCTGCCGCCACTAACCGCTCACTGCCGCTGCCACCGCCACCTTCTTCCTCTCTTCTCCCCATCTTCTTCTCCCTTCCTTATCACTGTCTTTCTTCCTTTCTTCTCTCTTGCAGCCGCTGTCTTTCCTCCTTTCTCTTCTCCCTCCCGCCCGACGCAGCACTACTATCGAAATCCAGATCTGCGGCACATATCTGGATCTTCCTTCTGCGGTGATTCTGCTTGGACTGCTTGCAGGAACCTCGAAGCTTGCAGCTCGTTGACTAGGCCAGCCTACTTCTGGAGTTGCTGTTGTCCGAATCAAGAAGCTTAGCCCAGATTTGTTCGCACTCTGCGCGGCGCGTGTGTTTCTACACCAGATCAGGAATGCATCGGCGGCCCTTGAGCGTCGCAGTTTGACTGCTGCTCATCCAGATCTTGTTAGGTCGTCAGTGGTTCACTTGTCCAGGTTTGCTGTTCGCCGCAGATTCGCCAGCTCACCGCATGGTCATTGACATTCGAATCAAATTCTGTTGTCTGCCATGCTGCTTGAAAATTGCTGCTCGCTCAGTTAATTGTGCTGCCTAAAAATGCATAGCTCAGTGGCGCTGCTCAGTGGATCGGTCAGAGTTCGTCGCCAGAAATTGACTGGAAAATAGGTTGCCAGAGTTCACTATCACCAACCAGACTAGAATAGTTCGCCAGTGTACATTTCTGTTAACATCGATTAAAGTGAAGCTTCAGTTTCATTTAACTAATTAAATGAATTATATAATTATGTATGGAATAGATAATCCTTGAATACACAATTTTATGTTTATACATGATTTAATATTGTATTTAAATTTGTACAAATCATGTTTATACATAATTTAATATTGTATTTAAATTAGTATGAAGAATGCATTTTAGGAAATATAGTGATTATAATTAACACTGTCGTTGTTAATGAAAGTTTAGAAACGTGAAATAATTTATGCGTTCGGAATATTATTGTGGTTAATTTTGAAATTTAAATACGAATTAATAGGGATAAATAAAAACATAGGATAAGGGTAATGTTTTAAAGATGAATGATTATGTTAAATGAATTCCCTTTTTGGAATAATATTCAGGCCACTTTCGGGCACATTGACTTTGGGGGCAGCCAAGAGACTCCGTTTACATTAAACTAGAATCCTAACTTTAAGGACTTTAGGTAAGTAAACTCTATTCTTTTTATATGGACTTCTGTTTCAAATGTAATATGATATATGTTAATTGTCATAGTATGTTTACTATGTAATCATGTTGAAGTAAATTTGTGAGAATGCTATCTGTTACATGTTAGAACATTGTTTCATGGTCATATTCATTATTATGGTGTATTTTTCTTGGGAAAGTTTGCATGTTCATGGTTTTGATAAGAGAAATGAGTTAAAGGATAAGGTTTGGAAATGAAAATTTGTAAACGRTGATGAATTTTGAAAGTTAGGAARTGGAAAAGAGGGTGTAAGCCGAAGTCATGAAAGATGTGAGTGAAAAATGAGATGCGAGGGACCAGCGCACCCGACCTAGCCCTATTTGTAGGGTGGAAATGGAAGTAAATGTACCTCTAATGAGGTGAAAGTAAAAGGAAAAGTTAATAAATCTTTAACTGCATATAGAATTTATCTAGTTCCAAAGAATAATGGCCCACTGCAAGCTTAATGGCTAGGCGATACACCAAGTGAACTCACGTTAGAAAGGAAAAACTTTAAAGAATTTAGACGAAATGAATGTTGAAATTTATAACAGATAAGGCATGTTAGATGCATTCATGCATTTGGAATTTACTTACGGAGCTTTATAGCTCACCCCTTTCCCCCCTCATTTTGCATTTCAAGTGATGAGTAGCCAAATGGTGCGTGGAGGTTGCTAGCATGCATACTTGATAAACCCGAGTGTCTTGATTTGAAATAAATTCTTGTTGAATAATGGGAATCATTTCATAGGGAAATCTTTAAACATGTACTCATTCATTTATTTGTTTATTCGCCCATTAATTTATTCTTTTAAATTATCTCTTGGTTGTAATTTAAAGGATTATTTTCTTGGTTGATGAGTTTTGGAGGTTGTTGGGATTTCGAGTTATTTATATATGAGTATGAAATGCTATTGTGGAATTTTCTAATTTATATACAGGGGGTAAATGTTAATATTACAAAGGAAACTCTGCCAAAAGTTTTATAGATTTTTTAATTAAAATATTTATTTTTTTAAAACCTCTTTTCTATTTAAAGTTTCAAGATATTTATTTTCCCAAATTTTCGCAAATTATATGTGAGAATGAGTAAATGGTGAAATTTTCGGGTTAGGATAAAGTTCCTAATCTGGGGGTGTTACACAATTCTTCAAAAGTTCTTGGCTGGATTCCTTTTAATATGTATTGGAGGCCCCAATGCATACCTTAGATGCACATCTCGATTGCAGAATGTTCAAAGAGATGATCTCTGCAATCCATGCTCAAGCTTCTCCATCGATTGATGTAATCAAAGACGGGCTCATCTTACTGTTGTTTAGTATGGTTGAGTTTCACCAGACTTACAGTTCAACGGGTGCTATACAAGCAGTTGAGGAATTAACGCTCAAGTTCGTCCCAATTGTCAATAGATCCAGCTATGCGGTTGAAGTACCAATTGAACGTGTTTCCCTTGAGAGATCGAACAAATTACTTGATAAGGTAGTCAACATATGTGCTTGCATTGTTGCAAGTCTCGACAAAATATGCAATATGTTGTTTAGGATTTCCCTTACCATCAAATTGCTAAAATTTGGAAGGTTGATAGCCTATAGGCATCTTCAAGCTATCAATCCTCTTGGTGTTTGGTTTAGAATATGCGAAAGAAGATTTAGTACTACCTTCATACTTATATTCGATGGTGTCCATGATGAAATCCTTCAATTGGTCAACAAGGATTAACCCATGTGAGGAGACTTGGATTGTTGCGGCTTCTTTTTGAAGGTCCCGCTTCTCTCATGGCTCTAGTTTCAAATTCGACTTGAGGTTGTTTGACTAAAACGTTTGGAGATCCCGACATATTCGAAGGCTCGGGATATTTTAGAGTAGATTGACYTGATTTTCCAGCATTATCAAGTCAATTCAATAGTTGGGAGATTGTGAAATCTTGCAGTTGAGTGTGTTTGGCAAGACTTTTCACCAACTTCGTCAAATTTGAAATCTATTCTCCAATGATTCAGATGTCTACCATCATCACGAGCATAGTTGATGAACTTGTGGTTGGATCTTCATGAGCCATCATATCGAGCTTCGGATCCTCTTGAGGAGTAGCTGGCACCGAATCCGAAGTATATCCACTGTTAGCATGTTTGGACTTTTAGGTTTTGGTTCCTGCATTCAATAAAGGCATAGATGTTCTTATAGTAGATCCGACTCTCATTTTTCCTTGTTGAGGAGGAACATCCTTGAACATGGGATTGGAGTATTCGTAGATCTGATCGTATGAGAAGTACTCCACTTCTTTTCCAGCATCAGATGGCGCCTTACACTGCGTCACAGGTCCTGCATATATGGTCGACATGGTTGATTTGGAAGCCGTACAATTGTTACAGATCTGGAAGGGATAGCCTTGGAGATGTTGTTTGGGGCCCTTTAATGAATTTGATTTTATTTTATTTGATGAGAAGAGATGAATGGCAGAGATCGTCCTACTGGCGTGCCAAAATTTATTTACAGGAATCTCTTGTTTGGAAAATGATAAGAAAAAAAGAGAAATGTGAAACAAATGTATTAATTTTATAAACTTGATAAGACAAGTGTTACAATCTCTGAAATGTTACTCATGATAAGAACTCAATTCGTTGATTCTTCTCTTTGAAATTTTTTGAAGGCTTTGCAGCCTGATCTTGGGATTTGAGAGAGATTTGGTGCTCTTTCTTCTAAGCTTCTCTCAATTGTTTAACCATGATATAACTTTCTGGACCCCTTCCTCTTGTATTTTGGTCTCTATTTATAGGTAAAGTGAATTGATTTGATTGGTCGAAGTCACATTTAGGAGCGACGTGGCATCCCTTGATTTGCCGAACTCCATTATCGATCTCCATTGGTTGAACCTTGTCATCATTTCATTGGTTGAGATGACACATATCCCCTAATTTAGGGAGTATTTAAAATTAACTTTTAATTATTTAAATAGTTTATCAAAATTTCATATCTACATCTTGTTCTATAGAGGATATTAGCAGCACCTCTATAGCAACTAAAGAACATCGAACGAATAACTTCAAATGATAGACAGAACACAAGTTCGAGTATAAAGGGCATTATAGTCATTTTCTTATAGAAATAATCAGCTTATACAACTTTTTTAAAAAAACAACAATTAAACTTTTAAGTTGTTTTTTTCCAGCAACGGAGAACAGCTTGGCTGTAGGGAAACCAAAAAACAAAAAAAAAAAGGCTGCTTATCTAAAATATTTCTTTTAAGCAGTTTAAAAATAATCACAACTTAAGGAAAATAGGGCCGAGGTTGAGAAAATTGTCTGAAAGCAGACTCTTTACAAAATTGGGAAAAGATTTTGTGCCCAATTTTTTACGTAAAGAAATGATGAATTTTGCTATAGGAGACAATGAAAATGCTTCTCAAGGGAGGGTTTCTTCAGATTAGCCCTTCCTTACTCCCGTGTTATTCGTAGATTTCACATCTTCGTTTCAAAGTCTCAGGGAAAAAAGAAAAAGAAGAGCAAAGTTTATGAGCAAAGGTGATTATGTAGCCAAATAAGTATATATTATTTAGTTAAAATATACTTCTTCGATTACAGTTTAACTGAGATTCTTAAACGAATAAACATGATTCTTATATATATATATATATATATATTTGGGAAGAATATTATGAGGTCTGACATCAAATAATAAACATTTATAAAGTCAAAATAAACATTATAAATAAATGAGAGATGACAGCATTTATTATTAAAGATTGTTCAACTGAGAAAAAGGAATACTGATTCAATTCAAAGGAAACTAGACTGAAATCTTATCGGCTAAGCTAGTCTCCGTTCATGTAATTTCTGCAGACTTGCTACTCAATAAAATTTCTTCCTTTGGTCAAAGGAAAAAGAAAAGAACGTGGCAAACATGTGCGACTGCTAATCGTAAACGGAACTAGAAAATTAATTTTAGAGATTAAATTATATTTTTTATTTTGTAAATAAAATTATAAATTTCTTATAAATGTAAAAATTAATTTTAAAAATTTCGGGGGCCAAGTAGCACCGCTCCTGACTACTAAATAAATGCGATGAATTAAATTAATAAAATCATGTCTAACCAATAAATATTTTATTTTATTTTATTAAAGTATGATGTATTTAAAAATATTAATTAAACGATAAATGTCCACTCATATTTTATCAAATACTTACAATAAAGTAGATTAAAAAATTATATATATATAAATGACAAGTAATTAAATCTTCTATTCTATCAAATTTTTAGGTATGAACCTTTTCCTGGAAATTTTGAACGTGCATTCGACTACTTTATTCCCCATCATTTGTTTCATAGTCTTCTTCGTTGGTGGATTTACATTTTCACACTTGTAGTAAAAGCTCTTCCATGTTGATCTCCATTGCCATATTGTTCTGTACTCATTTCTGATCACTATGGTCTCTCTATCAATCTACTGCAGTAATATCTTCTGTTCTGGTTGCAGAAGCTCGATTTGAGTCTGAGGCCATGCAATTGAGGCCTATATATTTATGAGCGAAAATGGGAAAATACTGCATTGTTTCATTTAAGTTTTTGATGGATTTCACCGTGTTGGCATTCTTGTAGTTTGTGTGGTGATGGCGAAAGGCATCATGGGTTGTTGATGTGTGTATTGTGTCTCTGTGTGTGTTTGAATAGTTRCGTAAGAACCTTCAAGGTTTTAATATAAGGAAATGAATTGGCAAATGACTAGAGCTTTTCATGGAATTGGAGTGTGATATAATTTGTTTAATATAATAAATTCCAASAAGATTTGTTAAGGGTTGAACGTCAAAGGTTGTAAATCCCTTGAAAATCAGAAGTAATTGCTCAAAATTTATCTTAKTATGGCATATCCAAAGTTCATATTTGGGTTCCTGATTCTTAATATTGTTGTTCCATGTATTTTACATAATGAATTACTTAACATTCTTCATTTTCCTTTTCAATTACATGAAAAATCAAGAATGTTTCTTGATAGGATTCTCTGTAATTTCTTCTAGGTATATTATAATATGTATATATGGTGACCTCCTACTAATGCTCGGATAGGGAATTTCAGTGGTAAATAATACATTGAAAAAAAATGTACTTTTAACTAATATGTCAAGGAGAAATTTCTTGAAGGAATACATAATTTTCTTCTATAAATAGAGCAGAGATCCCATAGCGTAGAAATCAGAACATACTCAGGCAAATTGATCAGAGAGTAGAGAAAGAAAAGAGGGCATATAGACTGAAAATAGTGAGAAATGATAGAAAACAAAGGCAAAGGTACCGCTGAAAGCTCAAAGGGGTCCAAAGACAAGGGTGGAAGCATATTTCCAACAAAGAAGAAGACAGTAAAGCAAATGATGGCTGAGAGAATAGTCAATAACGACAAGAAGAAGATCAAACCCCGGAGATAATGACTCCCATTGAACTTGTTTTTACACAATTAATGTTCTTATATGTATAATTTTATTTCTTTTTTTCTTTTTGTTGTCAACAGTGTTGGAGGTTTTCAATAGTAATATTAGTCCTTGCCAAAAATTGTCAACAGTGACTTTAATTTGTCTTGTTTATCCAGTTTGTGTGCAAGTATAAAAACTCGATGCAGTGTCTAAAAATATATGACAAATAAATAAACATCCATCCCACAAGAATTTCTAATTAAGTATAAAAATTACCGAATTTCCCTTCAAATAAAGGTTGATCTCACAAATGAATAATTCTTATAATGCSGTAAGTTAATCACACCCTAATTGTCGGAATTATCAAATCTAATCTAATTGTAAATGGTAGAATTTCATCATTTAAGTTTTACCAAATCTTTTGGCATAAAATCCCTAATTTTAATTAACTAAAGTTATATCTCTATGTCAATTAGATTAATTGAAATTGCATTAAAAATCTAAGAAACTTCTCAATTTCATTAATCACAGTCAATTACTATCAAAAACCACTGAAAAGGAATCGGTTCTGTCCCTAGTTGAATCAATACTAATAGGTCATTATTGCCTAAGTCCTAAATAATTAATTCACCTCCCGGTCCTTTCGAATTAATTATGAAATTGATTTATAGGTAGCTAATCCACAAAAAGCAGTAAGGAAGCCACAATGATAATAAACAACTCAACTAGAGAATCGATACTAAAAGCATAATAGAGTTTAACTCTTACAAAGAAATCATCTTCTCAAATAATCCTAGCCAATACAAAAAGTTTAGCTTAAGAAACTCATGAAATCCACCATAGAAAGTACAATAAACATGTTAAAACCAAAGACTAGAATAGAAAAGAGCATATTTGATGAACAAATCTTTAAGTAATTTTGGTCGAATACAAGTCTTCAAGCTTTTCCATGCTTCTCTCCAAGTTCCTCTTATGAAAACTACCTAAAACTATGAAAAGAGAGTGTTTCAAGCCACCAAAAGTCTCGAGAATCGGTCATAAGATGCACTATTTATAGAATAACACAAGAGACCTAAAAATGGTCCAATTGGCGCCTGATTTGGCTTAAATTGGTACCAGTTTAGTGCCGAAAAGACCAAACTAGTGTTGGTTTGGTTCTGGAAAAACATAGCATGAAAATGCTCCTGCCTAAGCCGGACTTAGTCCAACTTTGATGATTTTTAGCTTCTTGAAATTGCATTTTGACCCCAAACTCTTCTCATTTCATTATTTGACCTATTTAAGCTCTTCTACAACCAATTTTTGCCTTTTTCTTATATTTAAGATCAAAATCCTACAATTAATCATTTCAAACCAAAATTAGTGTAATACAAGGTAAAACATGTAAGAAACTYGAGGAGAAACGACTTAAGTAAGGATAAACATAATATAAAAATATGACTCTATGAACTTGCTAAAGTATTTGGCTTTCAAGACTTTGGATTGCATAAAGAATTTTTGCATTTTGTTCCCCAAGTGAGTAGGATTTGTCACAAGCCGGTGGTTGTAAATATAGTGAACATGTCACTAATATTCTCATTTGGATTTATAAAGAATAATTCATAATCCTTAAAAGAGCATTCCGAACTTTGATTATTTCACCTGATTTTTCCTTCATGAGCAAAGTCTAGCATCTTCCAAATTTCATATGCCAAATCACAACTACGAAAATGTTTGTACTCATTTGAGTAAAGAGCACAACTTAGAATATTATTAGGTTGATAATTCAAGGTCAACCATTTGTTAATATCCTAATTCAAGTCCTCAAACACATATGGAATTCCCACGCCATCAATCAATTTGGTTGGCACATATACTTCATTCACAAATATGTCATTTATAGTAGTAACAAATATTTTAATTCTAGTTTTAGAAAAATTTTATAATTTCAATAATTGGGAGTCGGTGGTTTATTTGTGGAAAAGCCTTCTACATGATGAAGAAATGAAAAAGTAGCTATGGAAAAATAGATTTGAGATGAAAGATCTGGGAAAGAGAAAAATTTKTCTTGGTTTGCAAATTGAACATTTCCTTGAAAGACTATTTGTTCATCAATTCAAGTATATAAAAAAAGTAATATAACAAATTATTTGGATAGTGCACATCTATTGACATCATTTATGGTCATTAGATCATTTAAAGGTGATAAAGAATATTTTCGCCCACTTCAAGATGAGAAAAAGATTCTTAGTCCTAAAGTACCATAACTTTATTGCATTAACTTATCTTGAAAATTGCACTTGTTTCTGTAAATCACCTTGCAAGATAGCATTCTCTAGGGACCATTATGTCCTAAAATTTTTTTAAGCAAACCATAAGAATTACATGCTCAAATCATTCATAAATTATTGCAATTTAGGAGCTTCTGTTGAACTCAACAAGGGCTACATCAAAAGGAACATGACAAAGCATATCTCCCAAAATTCCCCTATGCACATGAGCTTTAGAAAAGTGATAATATTGATGCCAACAGATTAGCTCAAATGATAATGTGGGAGGCACCAAAATATCGCCAAGATCGACASTCAATAAGTTGGTACATCAATTTGGATTGCGTTGACTCAAGAGGGAAAGGCAAGGTGAAATTTCTTGAAGGAATTCCTAAATTTCTTCTAYAAGTAGAGAGTAAATCCCATGGCTTAGGGATCAAAACTATRATACCCAAGACTATTTTTTCCATGTTTTACAAATACTATATATTTATATAATTATTAGCCTAATTCACGAATTAATTGATTTTTATGATTGTCGGTGTTTCGGTTACACTCGATAGTACACCTTCGGTTTGCGAGATTCAAGGTGAATCTTTTATTTTCTTCTTTTAGATTAATCGAATGGCTTATGTTTTTGTGTTTCATATTGATAACTGTGACGAATATAGAATATGTCTATACATAATCTAATACGGAGTTTAAGTTTGTACGGTGAAGTATTGGGAGAATTTGATTGTGATTATTATTGTTATTTCAAGAATGGTTAGTAGCCATGAGATTAATTTAACTCTTATTAGTTTGATTATTTTCGACATGAAATTTAAATATCAAATTTATTATTGGTTAATGCCGCTCATAGGATAAATTCTGAGTGTAATTTTGCTGAACACTCATGTTAGATAAATGCATAGCATTTATAAATTTGATTGAATAAGATTCAGATGAAATATTCTTCTTTTGTAATAAAAATATTAGGATACTTTTTGACACATTGATGTTGTGGGTAGCCAAGGCATTTTGCTAGCGGTTTAAAGTAAACTAAATTCACTAAGGACTTCAAGTAAGTAAATTCTTTCTATTTATATAAGTAAAYCCCCTTCGTTTTCTCGAATAAAGAACTTATATTGCGAATGTCATGAATTTATGGTTGTATTCCTAGTGCGTGAATTACTACTTGTTGACATTTTGGAACTTTAAATTCAAAGTTCATGTGGTCTATAATTATTTTGCACCATTTTCTGGCATGTGGCATAATCATGCATCTAAGAAGGCGAATGTTTTAAAGAATAAAGTTTGGAAAAATGTGATTTTTAATATTGAATGATTTCCAAATATTAGGAATTTGAAAATGAGTGTAAAGCCTAAGTCATGAAAGGTGCAAATGGAAAATAAGGCCCGGGGGACCAGCACACCCGACTTATCCCTCTTGTAGGGTGGAAATGTAAGTAAAGTTCACCTCTTGTGAGGTGACAGTGAAAGTAAAAATTAATAAAATGCTAATAGCTTGGTTGTTTTACCGGCAGAAAGTGATATGGTACCAAATAATAATTGTCYACTGTTAATGGTTAGACAACAYACCAAGTGAGTTCACGATTTGAGACARAAAATTTCAGAAARTTTAGATGAGATAAAWTTTTGAACTTCATGATAGATAATGTATGTCATACACATTTGTGCACGAGGATTTACTTATTAAGCTTTGTGGCTCACCCCATTTCCCTCTTTTACATTTCAGGTGATGATTAGGCAGATGGTACGTGGAGATCGCTCGAGAGCAGTCTTTGATTCTGAAAAGTCATTTTTGTTAATTAATTTCAATTGATTAATGAACTAATTGAATACTTTATTTTTTATTCGTTTATTGATTTATTGTTCCAAGATTTCCTCTAGACTTTAAATAAATGAATATTTTATCGTTAAATGGATTTGTTGGGGGTTGAAGTTATTTTATTTATGATATGGAGTATTGGTGATGTTTGGGTGTGAAATTTTCTTGTTGTGTACGGGCTAGATATGTTGATATTATAAGGGAAATTCTGTCGAAATATTTGCAAATCATTTGCATTTAAATGTTTAAATTTGATTTTTTTTTCAATTTTTGCAATCCACATGAGAGTAATTGGTAACATTCTTGGTCTAGGATAGTTTCTAATTTGGGGGGTGTTACAAAAACATGCTTAGGTAAATTGATTAGAGTATAGAAAAGCTTATAGGAGAGACAAGAGGACATAGTGAAAATAGTGAGAAATGCAGACAAAAAATGCAAAGGTATTGCTGAAAGTTCCAAGGGGTCCAAAGATAAGGGTGGAGCATATTTCAAGTAAAGAACAAGTTAATGAAACAAATTATGGCGGAGAAAATTGTCAAGAATGATAAGAAGAAGATGAACCCAAAGATGATGGCTTTGATTGACCTTGTTTTTACACAAGTCCTATTAGGTGTTCCAATAAAAGGTAATAATATTATAGTTCAATAATCAAAACTAATACAGTTGATACAGGAAATCCTAGAAAGCGTACTGGGTGTATAGCGAAATATAAAAGATATCAAACCCACAAAGAATTAAATCCAAATTGTCATCAACTTTTAGTCATAAACTTTATTTAGCTAAGCAATTAATTGAGATGAGAATTAACTAATTAAGAAAATCCTAAATTAATCCCAGATGATCACAGAAAACAATTTAGAAGGAMAATCAATGGATAAAAAGCCTAAGGCACATTGGTTCACCAATTCTTCAACTATGTTATCTGACCAACGTTTCCAAACCAACATATCAAGCAATGACCAATCAGACCCAATAATATTATATATACTTTCTTAAGATATAAACAATGTATTCTTCTAAGTAATTAAGCTATGTCTCTATGCTTAATTGAACCTAGAAAAATGCATTAAACATATGGTTGACATATCTCCATTTCACATGTAATTAATGGCACAAGTTATTTCACCTAATTGTATAAGTGTTATCTCTAACTGCCTTGTACAATGTTTGAAACAATTGAAAGATGACCAGTCATATAATTGAACATTAATATCAATAACATAGCTACAATGACAAAGATATATTGAAAATGGAAAACACCTAATTCAATATGGCATTCAAAATGGTTACCTTATGGTCTTAGAACAAAAAACTTTGTTCATCATTGTTCGAATAAAAACAATAAGGAATTGAAAATTAAGATAGAAAAACATGAAGACACAATATGCTTGATCAATCTTCAACTTGTCATCTTCTTTTCCTTCCAAAAAGTTTCTTCTAAGAGTTCCAATATGTTCTCGAAAGTATCGTAAGTTGATTTTCTTAACTATGGTCAAAACTTGAGTATTAATAGCTTTGGAAGATGCCAATAATGACAAAAAACCATAAAAAAATGGACTCCCTAAACCATACCAAACCGGCACCTAGTTGGTCTTGATTAGCGCCGGTTTGAGCACACTAGGCTTGTATAGGCGCTAGTTAAGCTAGAACCATTACCGTTTTGACTCTTTCTTAGTGCCGTGGAATCTTAACACATGATCAAGCACTATTTCAACCCAAACAGGGGCTTGTTGCTCTCTTTTTACACAACTTTGTTTCCAAGAGCTTTTATGACTTAATTTACATATTAGTCCCTAGAATCGTCATTTTAGTACCTACAAGACCCAAAATAAGAAAGTAATGTTATATTTATCCTATTAAAACATTTATATCTATATTTCTCTAATTTCATTCTCAGAAATCCTAATGTATATAGACATGAAAATGATGTATCAAAGTCCAACACACCTATATTTTTGCTTGTCCCTAAGCAAGACACAGAAATGAGAAGACCAAACGACTTGATACAAAAATAAAACAAAGACAATCACAATAACCTACTAATTATTGACATTAGCATATGATAATCTAATCCACGCATCATAGAGCTACAAAGTAACTCACATATCAACAGCCATCAAAGTATATAGAAAGTGTGTGTGTGTCAAAGCCACTTTAAATATCATAAGAAGCAAAAAATTCTTTGACTATCACTTATGGACAAAGTAATAACTTGATCACCTCATAAGTTTACCTCTTCATACAACTTTCACTAATCAAAGTAATGCAAATCAACCAAGTTTAGCAGAACGTTTTAGTTTGTAATATTAGGTCAACAGACTGGTGTACCAAACTAAAAGTTAATGATATATCAAAACAAAGACAGAGCTTATGCAAATGGGGTGTAACGTATTATAAACAAGAAAATATCTCCCCTTTTTGCTAACCTTTGCATTCTACACTTTTCCCATCTCTTTCAATTTTTTTTTAATTTTTTTCATCATCCCACCACACAAAACACATGAATATCCCATTTTTCTTTTCACATGTGAGTGCATTTTTATGCTCCATCTCACAACAATCAAAATTTTCTTCCTCATTTTCTCTTTTTTTTTTTTTTCCTTGTGAGTGCATTTTACGCTTCATTTCATAATTCTTCAATAGTCATCATCATCATTCTCCATATCCATAAGCATTAAGAATAGAAGCTCTTATTCCAAAAAAAAAAAAAAGCGGAAATTTTTTGTTTATTCAAAGATATAATTTGACTCATACGAAGGCTCAAATTTGAGACTAAGGTTAAAATTTATAATTTGGTAGGCATTAAAGGYTCACATGTTTCAAAGAAGACCTATTACCATCATTTCTTGGGCAATTCACGATACTTATTATTTCACCTTCAAAAGTATTAAAGTAAGCTCTAGGATTTTAGATTCTCTTTAAATAAATGTACATGCCGAAAACACATGCATTTGGTTGCCGGATTCCGCCACTTTACATGGCGGAATGACATAAATAATTGCCTATAAAAGGTTATGGATAGAACAAAGTTTAGGGATATATTCACAGATTTGAAAATTGTTTAATGGCAAAAAACACATTTTTTTCCCCAAAAAAATAGAGGAAAAAAGGTTTGAGTTCACCACTCTTGTTCTTCTGAAATTTCTCTGATACTTTTTTTTTCTAAAAGGTAAAAATTTTTTGAATGGATTAATTGAAGGACATTCATCACATAATCCGATCATTCTGTCAAATTTATACCCTTGTTGGCGTAAAATTTTCTTAGCTGAATTAATTCGATTAAGATAATTAATCATTGTACCTTGGTTCTTGAAATAGGTCTAAATATCAACTCCACAGTTAATCNAAAAAAAAAAAAAAGAAGATGAACCCTTTTGGTTTATTCAAAGAGATATAATTTGACTCATACGAAATCTCAAATTTGAGACTAAGGTTGAAATTTATAATTTGGTATTACCATAATTTCTTGGGCAATTCACAATCCTTATTATTTCACCTTCAAAAATAGTAAAGTAAGTTTTAGGATTTCAGATTCTCTTTAAATAAATTTACACGCCGAAAACACGTGCGTTTGATCACCGGATTCCACCACTTTACATGGCGGAATGACATAAATAATTGCCTATAAAAGTTTATGGATAGAACAAAGTTTAGGGATATATTCACAGATTTGAAAATCGTTTAATGGCAAAAAACACATTTTTTTCCAAAAAAAATAGAGGAAAAAAGGTTTGAGTTCACCACTCGTTTTCTTCTGAAATTTCTCTGATATTTCTTTTCTAAAAGGTAAAAATTTTTTTGAATGGATTAATTGAAGGGCATTCATCACATAATCCGATCATTCTGTCAAATTTATACCCTTGTTGGCGTAAAATTTTCTTAGCTGAATTAATTCGATTAAGATAATTAATCATTGTACCTTGGTTCTTGAAATAGGTCTAAATATCAACTCCACAGTTAATCTCCCAATTCATCCCAAAATAAGAACACAATCACWTAGAAGCACTCTTGTTCCATGCTTAAACTAGAAACGAAATAATAGCTCAATGGAAACCAGTGCATCTACCCGATATAAAATTACCACAAGAAAATCTAATCTACAGAAGTTTTGAAACCCACATGCCTACATAGTCACTATGTCACTCATTTATACACCAATCCAAATCTAGATATTTATAGCTTAATTCTAAACGAATGCTTAAAAATTTAGGCTATGATATCAGTAAATGTTACGTTTGAAAGCTGGTTTTAAATTTGTAATCCGAACATGACATCATCGTATTCTTTCAGGTTTTACACAAAGAATACCAAACCTTCTTCTATAGCAATTACAAATGAAAAGCCATATCTATTCCATAAATAAAATAGAAATTTCATTCGTCAAAATAATTTTTAGTCTCGTAATATCATAAATAAATAACTCCAAAGACAATAAWACAATATTCTAATATAAAAATTAACAATACAAAGCTACTCCTYACTTTAAGATTCCAGGCACTTGCTCCTAAACATTATCATCGAACTAAGACTCAAAATGTTCCATTTTGAAAGGAAGAGGGAGCAGGTTTAATACACTTACTCAATAAATAGAGAAAATCACCCCTTAATTGGAATTGGATAAGGTTTTATTAAATACGAATTATAATTTATAAATAAATTCTTGAACCTCCTTGTCATTGCTTTTCAAAATCATTATTTAGCTTTCAAGGAACTCGTTTTAACTTTGACTCTTGTAAAGCTTAAAAAAATAAGCCAAGACCATTTAACAAATTCAGAACTTTTCATGACATTTCCACATAATTAAAATCATGTTAGGTAGAGAATCACCAATGAATATTAACGAATCAATTTAAAACAAAATTCCTTTTTAATTTCAAACAATATTTCATTTTACAATATCAACATCGACCATTTATAACCTTCAAATATTCATTTGAAACTTTATATAAGTACCTCCAACACTAATACGAAACCTAACCASAAAATATTCGAATTAAGACAATCTTAAAGTCAAACAATATGCATTATAATATGAWACAAAACRCACATGTTCCCACCGACACAGTRTAAGACATATTAAGACTTGTCTTTGCAAGCAATAACTGAATTTATCCTTCAGTTAGTTVATTAGCATTTCTCCATTTGATAATTTTGATGATTTTAGATCCTCGTTTCCTTTGCAATCARAAGGTAACTTCTCAGAATTTATCTTATCAAGGCATATCTAGAGTTGACATTTTGCTTGCYCATTCTTAGTATTCATGTTCCCATGTATTTTAGAGAATTAATTASTTTATATATTTCTCTTCATTCTTCATCTTTCCTTCTCCAACCCCATGAAAATTCAAGAATGTTTCATGATAGGATCTCTGTAATTTCTTCTAGGTATATTATAATATGTATGGTAACCTCCTTCCAATGCACAAATAGGCACATACTTAAAATCGTAAAAGATATAATACATAGGAATGTTACAATATGTATTATAATACGATACTTAATACATATCTTCCGATAGACACATTTTAAGACTTGTCTTTGCAAGCTATARCAGAATTTCTCCTTCATTTAGTTAATTAATGTTTCTAAGCATATAAAAGTAGACAGGCAGAGAAACAGACACAGACACATATATAAAAATGCACACAAAACACATATACGAAAATACACTCCTAGYAGCAAAGCCCCACACAAGTAATATTAGAAGAGCAAAAGCTCGTCCCTTCTGCACGCCAACAACACACCCATGAACTTAAACACGCGGCAAAACWCAAATACACAAGAGCACTTACATGTATATGCATGTAATGGCRAAAAGCTGAGCTCATGCAGAGTTAAATGTAGAAGCAAGAGGGAAATGCAAGGAAATGCAAGGAGAAATTTCTTGAAGGAATACATAAATTTCTTCTATAAATAGAGCAGAAATCCCTTAGCTTAGGAATCAAAACCTACTCAGGCAAATTCATCACAAAGTAGAGAAAAGCTTATAGGTGAGACAAGGGAGCATAGTGAAAATAGTGAGAAATGGCAGACAACAAAGGCAAAGGTGTTGCCGAATGCTCAAAGGGGCCCAAAGACAAGGGTGGAAGCATATTTCCAGTGAAGAAGAAGACAGTGAAGCAAATGATGGCTGAGAGAATAGTCAATAACGACAATAAGAAGATCCAACCCAAAGATGATGACTCCGATTAACTTGGTTTAATAGTATTAATGTTTCCATCTTTTATATGTAATTTTGTKTAGTTTTTTTATTATGAGTGTGTTGGAGTTTGAATAAAACGTAATAATATTGTAGTTCATACCATGCGGTCGCCAACACCGAGCTTAGGCTCATGACAGCGTTGCTTTGTCTTGTTTTTAGTAAATTGATCAACTCTTATTCTTCGGTGGTTGCCAAAGAAGTTGTTTTATGTACTGAAAATGATCTTGGGAAAAGATCATACCACTCATGGGTGCGGGAATTAAATAAAATGATTTYCATTGGTTTGAAACTTTTGATGTATAAATGAGTATTTGTTTAATCACATGCTTAATGTATTGACTAACGTTTGCTTGGAATCAAATAAAGAAAAAAWTTTAAATAAATAATCTGTCTTTTTAAGTTTGGATTATTATTTTTTCTGCTTTTGGATGTTGGAACGAGGACAGAAAACAATTTTACAATTAAATTAYTATTTTTATTATTTTGATTGACATCACGGGACTAGAACCATATATTATCTCTTACAATAGAAGCGAASTATTCTTAGACATAAAATAAATAGATAAAGTGCATATTGATGGCTGCTCAAAGGATTTCTTGTCACCTAATTTTCCAGATGCAATTATCCTATCTTCAGTAATGGAAAATGATATACGGAGATAAAATGAAATTAACTTTTATAGCTGTGCAGCTAATCAGCTGGGTTCATCAATTGGCATATTCCATTGGTTGATCCTGCTGACTTTTGTGTCAGTCGATCTGATAGGGCTAATAGAAAGATCTCCTCAAATTATGATCACAATCAGGGAAACTTAGAAGCGAAAATTCACGGAGATGAAAATCAGAAGACAAAAATCATGAAGCCATTGTTTTGATWGATGAATAATTTYAGCATAATATTAGATCATTTTTCCTGAATTACTTTTCTTGTCGTTGTACTATATATATATGCATTTAAAACTCTTGAACTTATTCATATGGATTTGCTTGGTCCTATGAGTACAAATAGTTTAGGTGGTAAGAAATATACTTATCTGATAGTTGATAATCATTCTAGTTTTATTTGAGTATTATTTTGTGCTAGCAAAAATACTGATACGTTTTTCAAGTTTGTACACCTTTTCAAACATGTTCGAAACTCCGTTGGCACAAAACGTTTTTCTATAAAAGCRACAATGGTAGAGAGTTTTACAATAAAGATTTTACTTTATTATGTGAGGAACTTGGTATTACTCACAAATTTTCGATGGCTAAGACCCTTCAACAAAATGATGTTGCTAAGAGGAAAAATCGTACTTTGCAAGAAATAACTTGTTCTATGTTATGTGAAATACTGCTCAAAAATAATTTTAGGCCAAAGCTATTTCCACGTGCTATGTTGTAAATTGAGTTTTGTTAAGATCTTTTATTAAAAAAATTCCTTATGAACCCATTTTTTGGAAAAATAACAAACATTTCATAATTCAAAGTTTTTGAATGTAAGTATTTTGTGTTAAATGATAGAGATAACATTGATAAATTTGATGGCAAGGCAAATGAGTTTATATTTCTTGGTCATTCTTCAAACAGGAAAGAATGTAAAATTTAAACGTACACTTATTGTTATGGAATCTATGCATATCACTTTTGATATATCTAATGCTTATTCATTAAGAAAGGATGATGAGGAAGTTCTTCCTTCATATGATCTATTCAAACAAGATCAATCTAATGGGAATTAGTTGATTATGTGGATCTTGAACAAAAGGTGGAAGAGGAAAGATATGAGGATGTGCAAGAACAAAATGAGAAAGATCATGATCAACCTAGAAACAACTTGCTAAAAGAAAGGAGATACAAGCAATCTCATCCAAACGAAAAAATTATTGGTGATCCCTCACAAGGTGTAAAAACTCTATGCAAGTTACTTATAATTTTGCTTTACTTTTCAAAATTGAACCAACTTATATTAGTGCTGCTTTCAATGATAAATATTTGATTCTTGCCATAGAAGAAGAGCTCAATCGATTTGATAGATCACTTGTGTTGAATCTTGTTCCTAGACCCAAAGATCATGCAGTAATTGATACTAAATGGGTATTTAGAAACAAACTAAATGAGGACAGTGAAGGTTTTTTGGAATAAGGTATGATCCAGAAGAGGGTATTGATTGTGATGAAACATTCGCCCCTATTGCTAGACTTGAATCTATTCGTATGCTACTTGCCTTTGCATGCGTTAATGATTTTAAGTTTTTTCAAATAGATGTGAAAACTGCTTTCTTAGATGGCTTTATTGAGGAGAAAGTGTATTCCAAACAATTTCTGTTTTTATTCATAAATTGTATCCAAACCACATTTTCAAATTGACAAGAGTTTTGTATGATTTGAAACAAGTTCCTAGAGCTTGATATAAGAKACTATTGCAAATGATTTTTTTGGAGGAAAAGTGGATAGAACTCTCTTCATAAAATCAATGATTCAAAAGACTTGTTACTTGTGCAAATTTATGTGTATGATATTATATTTTGTTCTACTAATGAGTCTTTGTGCAAAGAGTTCTCCAAGATTATGCAAGTTGAGTTTGAAATGAGGATGATGGTGGAGTTTACATTCTTTCTTAGATTATAAATCAAGAAAACCCCTCAAGGAACTTTTGTGAATCAACCTAAATATATCAAGAGATTTGGAATGGAGAATGCAAAATGAATTAGCACACCTACGAAGCTTGACAAAGATGAGAAAGGTAAAAAGGTTGATAAGACCAAGTATAGAGGTATGGTAGGTAGTTTACTTTATTTGATGGCTAGTGGGCCGGATACTTGTTTGCCGTATGCATATGTGTTAGATCTCAATCATATCCTAGAAAATCTCATTTATGTGTTATTAAACATATTTTAAGATATCTTGTTGGCACCTATGATTATGACTTATGGTATGCTGTGGTAGTTGGCTGGATATTATGTTCGTCATATGCATATGTGCTAGATCTCAATCATATCCTCAAGAATCTCATTTATGTGCTATTAAATATATTTCAAGATATCTTGTTGGCACCTATGGTTATGGCTTATGGTATGCTAAATGTGATATCTTTGATTTAGTTGATTATTTAGATGCGAATTATGTAGGGAGTAGGGTAGGAAAAACAGAGTACTAATAGAACTTGTCGTTTTATAGGACAAACTAGTATCTTGGTATAGCAAGAAATAAAATAATGTTGCCCTATCTACGGTTGAAGCTGAAGATATTGCTTTGGATGTTATTCTGCACAAATACTTTGGATGAAATATACTTTGATTGATTATGGAGTGACTTTGTGAACATGCCGAGTTTGTGTCTACTGTAATCAATTTGACAAAAAGCCCTATTCAGCACTCTAGGACTAAGCATTTAGAAGTTAATCCTTTAGGATCAGTATGTAAAGGACTTTGTAATGAATAAAAACTCTTTCCACCTTTACAAGATGCTTTTAATGATAATTCTCCCAAGTCGGGCTTGTTTGAAGAACACAATGACTTCCCAAAGGAACCTCGCCATGAAGGCTAAACAAAAAAGTATCAATCCTTTCTCGATGGGTTCATCTTCACCAATCCAAATAGACAAATAATTCTTGACGTTAGTGGAGAGATCTCTAAATGCTGCAATSGCTCATTCAAATCGAGGTAGTGTGGCTTGCARAAAAGAAAAGGGAAAAAGAAGAGAGCAGAACAAGAAGAAGAAAACTTACCTCCACAAGCTAAGAAGTTGGACATCGATGAAAATAAGCAAGTAAGGATAATAAGTGATCTTTTGAAGCTTTGACTTGGGATGAAGAAAATAAAATAACACAAGACCTTTTTTTATGGATGATTGAGGCGCTCTCCTAAACCTACAAGGAATAGGAATTCAATTTGGAAAGTGATTAATTCCTTAACCTATAGGGAAAGGGAATTCGATTTGGAAGTTA